>CM034152.1:197908391-198256937 GCA_019776745.2 Taxus chinensis | reverse complement strand
ACTCACAGTTTTAATGTAATATGGTTTACTTCACACTTTACTCACATGAGATACTTATGAAGCGTATTCATGAAATAATTATTTAAACAATAATGTACAACACAACTCGTTCATTTTATTATAACAATACAAGGCAACACATGCTTGACACAACAAATAAAACACAATGGTCGCCCTTCGAATACAACTCTCCAAAATATTGTCAAACTTGGTCAAATTTTGCATTAAGATGGTATTGGACACTCACAAGATTCACTTACGTAATTGTGACATGCTTCAATGTAAGGTCTAATGGGACCAATACTTTAAGGAGTGCCACCTAGGAAAAAATTGATGATGTGATCTCTATTTTTCTAGCTTTTGTTTTAGTAGTGACATTTGATATTTGATGTGATGACTCTACTATCAATTTACATTTGAACAATTACAACTATATAGTGGTAGTAAAGTGTTTGATTATTAATAGTTTGATTATATCAGTTGCTTTAAATTTGATTGAATGACATATGGGCAGTTCATATAGACATATTTCATGCGATATGTAAGTAATTCTTAATGGTTGTTTGGATGACATTCTAAAACTATCATAATATTTACCCTGAGATAAGCCAAAGATGTTGTGCTTTCAAAATAAATATTGTTGTTAGTTTAGTTTTATTTTTAATATGATGCAATCTATAGAATTTAATGAAACATTGTCAGCTATTTCAATGTGAGAACATACAAAAATGTATTTGATGATGGTGAGTATGGTAATATTACTTGATGAATTGATAATGTTAATGATGTATTGTTTTGTCATTAGGACAACTCTTCTTGGAAGGGAAGGATATCACATCCCATACTCTATTATACAGGGAAATGTTATATTTTGTCATATTATGAAATTTAAATACAATAAATGATGTAATATGATGGATGTCATGATTAAGTAGTTTAGCTTGGAAATCGTGATATTTTATGGATTTAAATTATATTTGAAAATGATTAATATTTCTTAATTAATGGACTAACTACCCACTAGCGTATGATATGAGGTGAATGCAGGAACATGTACACCCTTGTTGAAATGCAGGATATGGAGAGGGAGGGAATCCTTGGGGAGATGTTCATATACCGACAACATTGGACTTGAAACAAGGAAGGTAAAATGATAACCACTTACAAACTTGCTAGATGGGAAAATAGTAATTATTTCAAGTTGTGTCATGGGTTGATTTAATGCTTAGATTTTATTATTGACTGATTTATTTATTACTCGACATTAGATTACGTGTAGTCATATGCGTTATTTGGATTACATCAAGTGATATATCACCGCCATCTTATTCGAATAGCACATGTTACCACCAACCTAACCTGATAACATACATTTCCATTGTAGTGAGGGATAGTTGGTTTATTCCTTCCATGTTTATACTCAACTATATCGACTTGTTGTGATAGTCAAAATTTAGTTGATGAATTTCTTGTTAAGTTGAGATTTTTAGCTCATGCCAACTATAAAATAAGCTTATTTTGATACTATAATTGAACACCCTTATTAGGGTTTTGTGTATGATGTTAAAATCATAATGATCTCTAATTATTTGGTAAATAGGCGTTGTTTCTTATAGCTTGGTTTATTTTATTAAAATTTTGGCCTTATAGAGACCTGCACCTTATATCGTAGAACCACAGTGCTCTATTAATTTGATTGTGTGACATCATATTGTTCATGCTTCAAATACTATAATTGGGTGGCATTCAAGCATGCTTGATATATCACATTAGCCATGCTTCAAACACTATAGTGGTTATGATATTGTTGGCAAAATAATTTTTTGTATGAAAAATTAAAGTTGATTTCCACCAACACTCGTGGGGTTACGCCCCTCCTTCTTGTGTATAGGGAGGCTCCCATTATTGAGTGTAAAATAATCTAATCCTATCTATTATTGTGGGGTGGCTAAATAAGTCGGGGATCACACATGAACACTTCACTGAACTTACGGTAAAGTACATGTACGGGGTACACCGGAGGAAATTGCAATAGTGAGGGGTGAAGGAGAGAAATTAGAAAAAGGAAGGTTATTGATGTGAGAAGACACAAGCAGAATTGACACCCAATAACTGGAATAGTTCAACATTCAACTAGAGGAAAGCTACAATGAACCCATTTAGTGAGAGAAAATAAAGGAACACGTGGAAAGATAAATGGAAGAAATGTAGCTTTTATTTCTTATGAATCGATGATACAAAGTTCAACAACAACAATCCACAATTGTTACCAAAGAGTTAGAATTCAACATTTCAGGATCCTTTGGAATGGAGAAGCCATCCCAATTTATAACAGTGTGATTTGACCTTTCGTCTTCCCCCCTCACGACTCTTCATATTCCTACTCCACTTGTGACCTTTCAATTTCCTATAGAAGAGACAAAATTAGTATCTCTTTATAATTTGGAGAGAATACTTTTATAAATTACAAATATTGTCACTTAAGTGAATAGGAAAAAATACCATGATTGCATACAACGAAGAATTAGAAGAAAGGGAGAGGAGAGGAGAAGGGAAGGGGATTGATTAATCTTGTTGATGATGATCACACCCTCCTCCTTTTGCTTGATGCACAGACACCTCAAGGCGTTCAATGCGTGTTTAGAAACATTGTTGAGAGATCCCCTGATGTGGCCTTAAGATGACCACAAACATTTCTCGTGATAATCCTCTTGATGTTTGATTGATCAAATCCCTTAGATCACTAATCTCATTAAGCTTTCCAAAGCTCTTTTGGTTTACTAACTCATCTCACTACAACTCGACTAGCTCATCCATCTTGCTTGACCTGACTTACTTGCATGAGCTCTTCATGAAAAGGATGAGTTATTGACTAGCACATTGCCACAACTAGCCCAACTCAAACTCACCCAACCAACCAGCTTGATGAGGTCACTTCAACTCAACTCACTCATTCAGCTCAACTCATTGCAATCAGCTCACTACGACCAACTCACCTAAATCATCTCATTGCAAGATGATGATGGCTTCGAGATCCTTATGAAAGGTTGAATATCCAATTCAAATTACAAGAAAACTTTACGACTATGTGAGGATGGAAAAAATCAGTGAGATGAGTGAAATCAAAGCCAACTACAACTTTTTGTACCAGGAAATGAGACTTTCTATTTTTAATAGGTGAGCCTGCGAGTTACTTTTTTTGGCAATTTTTATCTATTTTCATTCCCTGGTGTTTATTGCCTAACTAGAGGATCGTAGATGTTATGAATTCACATTATTCATAGACTTGGTATGTTTATTTGTGCCTCGTTATAGACACGTGTTATTTTTAGTAAGTACACCTCATGTGTCTGATTGCAATAAAAAAGACCTTGAAATTATGGAATTTATTCCAAGATTACTTGTTCTAATTTTTGAATGATTTCTTCATTTGAACAAGTGGGAAATTTGGATTTTTCATCAAAAAGGGTAGAATACTGAGATAAAATGAGTCCTTCATATTTTGAAAAATCAACAACTACATCACGCAAAAACTAATTTAAATGAAACTAGATGTTTTGAAGACCCTTCCCGTCGAATTTCGGATGATTTCCCCTACCAGATCTTCGGGAATTTGAAAAATTCTTCAAGGAAGGAAGAATGGTGATGAAAAACACTGTCCTTCATATCCCTAAAAAATAGGGATTTCATGGCATGAAAACTAGTTCACGCAAAATAGATTTTTCAAAGGTTGGTTCCTCTAATTTTTGTGTGATTCCGCCCACCAGAACATCGGGAAGTGAAAATTAACATCATTGTCCTTTTGATGTTACATCATAGTAGCCATTAATGACAACTTGAAGCTTTGACAATGTTGGTGAGAAAAATTTTCGAGTGGACAAATTAGGTGTCTCCACCAATGTATATGGGGCTATGCCCCTCTACATTGAATGGTACAACTCTCATTATTAAATGTAACTAATCCTAATCCTATCTAACTGTTGTGGGTGCCCAAATTGACTGGGGATCACACAAGGACACTCCATTGAACATGTGGCAAAGTGCTTTTATGGGGTATAAGGGGAAAAAATCACAACGATGAAGGGGGAAGGAGAGAAATCGGGAAAAGAAGATTGTTGTCGTGAGTAGATTGCAGAGGTCACTCCCAGTAATCAGAATAGTTCCAGATTCAATATAGAAGAAAGAAGCGATGAAGGTAGCGGGTTCGATGAATTAAAAAACAAAGTCTTCAGGTTCATCTACCAAAGATACAAAGATCTTACATCACTCCCCTTACAAAGTGCATAAACAAGAGAAGTGGAAGAAACATAAGATGCTTATAACAATCATGTTTATTTCATCAACGATGAGAGGAAACCATGCATACAAAGATGCACACATTCATACATCTTGGAAAGTAGAAACTCTATTCCTTGATTGACATTTACACATGTTGTACAAAGCAAGGGAAAAGAAGAATGCATGTAGCAGAAATGTAACTTTATTTCATGTATATGAATGACACAAAGTCCAACAACATATCATAATCAACTTATTACTACAAAGTGACAATTCTTTAAAATTTAGAATCCCCTGGAATAGAGAGGCCATCCTAATTTATAGCAATTTGAATTGTCCTTTCACCTCCCTCACATGACTCTTCGTGTTCCATATTCCACTTGTGACCTTTTGTTTTCCATGAATTAAGTATTTCTCTTATAATTTTGAGAAAACACTTTTACAAATTTAAAATAGGCCACTTAAGTGAATATGACAAAATACAATGATTAAGCTCAACGAAGAATTAGAAAGGAGAGAGAAAGGAGTGGAGGGAAAGAGAGTAGAAGAGAAGGGAAGGATATTTCTAATGAAGTAGCATCCTCTTTGAAGAATTTTGAAAATTAAACCTCTGGATGAGGGTCCTCCAGAATAGGCACATGTTCCTTGAATTATTTGCTAAACTGAGTTATTGCAGCTATTAAATCCTTTTCCCTTGGAATACAAACACATCCAAGTACCTTGATCCATGTGCCTAGAACATCCCTGATTCTTTGACATTAATGAAGCCATTCTTCGTGATCCATCCCAATAGAGGCAGTGTAACTTCGGATACCAGTTAGGGACTCTAAATTTTTTTTGTTGAAGGAAAGAGGGTGACATGCCTCCTTCTTGACCATCTCTTGGAATGCGATGATGAGTCTTCAGTGAGTGGGGGGAACTCAAACCTTTGGACACAATGGTAGACTTCATTCAAGATTCTAGAGACCTAATAATCGTGGGAGTCCAATTCGGATATGGAATTTTTGAGCATTGCATATTGTGCATCCAAGAAGCAGATCCAAACTTAAGACAAGTCCTCAACAGTTGATATGAACACTCCCTTACTCACGAGGGTGTGAAAGTCAAAAGAACTCATTTCAGATACCAGTGGGAGTGTCTCATCCAAATGACCGACTTCCTTTACAAGATTTTGCTTCGTCTCGTTTACTTCAGACAATGTTTCACGAGCATACTGGATGAGAGAAATGATGTCCGGACACAATGCATTTCCTTGCTCGATGATTTCCTCAATCCATTTTTCATAGGCTTTTCCCCACATCATGTAATCATGTGCTTTTTTATCACCTTGGGGTCAATACTATTAATTAGGGGAATATATTCGATTGGAAGGGGAGGTGTTAATTCTTCTCTTGAGAAGGGTTGAATGTATGCACTGAGAGATCTTACATGTTCCTTCGATTGCAAAATGGTCCGCTTGTATTCCTTGATCCGAGCATGAAGACAGGAAGAGGATTCTTCAAATAGGTGAATGTCACCTTCGTGAGAAGCTTGTGTTAGGAAATTTATATGTTATTGTGAACATTATTTATGTGTGTATTTGTAATATATGAGTTGACATATAAACAACTCATATAATGTTATAATAGTTTAATTATATTGGTGACTTGAGATAATAACTCATGTAGATTATCTCTAAAGAGATATTAGGAGTTGAGTGAGAAATATGAGGGATTAGAGATAGGTGGAGAGATTTAGTGGATAAGACTTGACTCCTGATTAATAGGATCAAGCATTTGTATACAAACTCCATCTCTACATGAATAATATATCCTGAATATTTTTGAATACAAAGTTTGTTGTGTTAAATCTGTTTTGTTCAAAATGTTATTTAGTGCTAATACCAAAATTATATTTGGTATCAGAGCAGTTGTGTCCAACTGTGAAATGCTTTCAATCTTTGCATGAGAGCCAATATTATCCACCGTTCCTAACAATGAGAGTCTTGTGAATTTTTAAGAGAAATTTAGGTATAAGTTTGTAGCCGTTTTTGTTCCATTTTGCAGGTAAAAGACCACAATAATTTCTCAGTTTGAAGAGCATTTGAACATTGGATGTGTTGCTAGGCTTCATTCACACATTCAATGCTAGCTCAGGTCTCTACCAAATCAACATACCCTGTAATCACCGTGGTCATTCATTGACAATTGTTGAACCATGCATTTAAAGACTCTTTTTGTTTATAGCTCATCGTCTACGCTTCTGTTTGAGCAAACAAAATCAGTTTTGGAAAATCCTTTGGAGGATAGACCACCATCAATCCATGCAACGCTTTGATGGTTTTGACTAATTCACCTTTGTATGGATAAAATTTTATTGCAGTCATGTGCTTATTTCTTGCATTGCATTTGGTGATCTCTATTGCAAGGTAAGATAATAATTTGCATTGCTTGGAAGTTTCGTCTATATTGCTCGCTGTCATATTTTTTGGGTATCATTTTTTTTGAGATTTTTAGAGGAGATTGACATGGTTGACTACCATTAAAATCCACAACCTTCGTTGCTAATTTGGGGGCTTCAAAGTTAATCAACTAAGGAAAAAGGAGCAAAATCGTGGTTTATAAAATAATGTATGGGTTAAGTCTTTAGTTTTAAGTGTTTAAATAGAATGTCGCCTCAAATTTAATTGTTTAGTTTGGGTGCTCAAGTGGCTAGATGAAATTTTATAAGACTCTTCAATACGAAGAGGTCAAGAGGTCAAATCCCCCTCCACGCATCTTTTCGCAGGAATTTTAGTGGATCCATTAAATTCAGCGATAAATTTGAATTTAGTTATAACTAGCTAAATTTAGAGAGAAAAACCCTACTTAGACCTAAAATTTCAAAATGTTGTTTTTGCAAATATTGTAAAAAATTATATATATATATATACATTGCCTCACTTTTAAAAAATTGGACGCATTTTCGCTTGTACGTGACATCCATAGTGAGGGGGTGGATTATCGGTTGAATTTGACACCCAGAAAAAATTGTGTAATCCTAGATTGATGGCAAATGGAGAAGAATCAACATAAGGCCAAAACATTTCAGATGTTGCCATTAAAAATCAAGGAAGTATTTAAATGTTTGGTTTTTTTCAGCTTCAAGGTGTTTTTACGAGGAAGGTTTTCTCCAAGTTTCACTGAGATTCGATCACTGGTTCATTAGTTATGAGCAATTCTTCATTTTTGTGCCCTGGGGTTTCTAGCAGCTCTTGGCTATGGAGTTAGCTTAAAAAACCTTGTTCTTCACATTGTAGCAACATGGAGTGACGAATAATTTTTTTTGGAGGTGATGGTAATGTTGTGGAAGTAGTAGTAATGGAGAAGAGGAGGAGGTCCCAACAATTGTAGAAAAATTGTGTGTGCGTGTAGGTACAATGGAAGTAGCTAGTAACAACCCGACAGTTAGAAATTTTTACATAATTTCAATAGATGGGAAGGAGCACACTTTTTTGCACCAATTTCACCAAATGTTTGGTGCACTTGGTGTAAAAAATTTCACCCCATTCCTATTGGACCAAGCTTCGTCATGTGATTTGTCATTGAGGATGAGAGAGGGGGCTAAAATATGCATTGTAAGCAATTGTCGGGGGCACATGGTTGACCAAGAGACTAAATGGGAGAGTTGGGGATTTTTTTGCACCAATTTCACCAAAAATATGGTGTAAATGGGACACAAAATATTTCCCTCACCTTGGCTTGACAAGTGGCGGAGCGTGATTGCACAGAGCGAGGGTTGGGAAATGAAGCCTGGGGGCTTAACTAGCGAGAAGGTGCTAAATTGTAGTTATGTGGAGGGTCTAGGGGCCAAAATAGGTTAGGGGCTCATTTTATTGCACCTATTTCACTAAATATTTTGTGCACTTGGTGTAAAATAGTGTGCCACTCTCCCATTGGTTGGATTTCTAACCCAAAAAGTGACTAACTGTTGAAGCTTGTGCCTTGGAGAGTGACTTTTCAGGACCATAACTTAAGTTCCTAGAGGATTTTTTTACAAAATTTTATATGATTCCACTTGTAAATGACCTTCTGAATCCAATGGTGGTGGTTTCATCCTCTGATTCTCCATGAAACCCCCTTAAAATAGGATTTTTGTTTTGGCTTGAAGGATGTGTCTGCTAAAAATTATTTGTAGACAGGATGTTCCTAGGTGTTGTGGAAAATAAGATTCTACCTCTTATGGGGATCTGAATTACCTTTCTGAAGATATCTTGTTTGACTCCTAAATCATTTTGAAGCTCTCAAAATCACTTCCTGAAGCTCAGGGGCTATTTTCACATTGTGCATTGCCTAGGCCTCCAAGACCCACTTTTGCTGAAACTGCTCCAAAACTTGTGGAACCTTACAAAACCTTCCAAAATTGA
This sequence comes from Taxus chinensis, assembly GCA_019776745.2. Taxonomy (NCBI): domain Eukaryota; kingdom Viridiplantae; phylum Streptophyta; class Pinopsida; order Cupressales; family Taxaceae; genus Taxus; species Taxus chinensis. Next base: position 198,248,275 of record CM034152.1, on the reverse strand, counting down.
TTACACAATGTTTTTGGCTCTCTTGTATTCCGTCTTGATGAGTTTGGGCCTTTTTTTCCACTCTGGGGGACGTGCACCAACTTCAAGAAGACTAGGGAATAGCCTTTCCTAAAGCTTGCCAAAAATCATATCTTGATGAATCTTGTTCTGAAAGCACATGTAATGAATAAATACCCATAAATTACCTTTGTGCTAGTGACATGACACCTTGAACTACTTAGAGAGTGAGAAGTGAGACTAACTTTAGGATTAGGGTGATAGGAAGGAGGGCTCAACATGACCTTTGAGTAAAATTTTCGGGCAGGGTATGGTTGTCATGCTTGAAAATTGAGAATTTTCTTGTTGCACATTTCCATGCCAACATCTGGCTCTAGCTTAGGGACATTTTGTGGATCGATCACAAGGAGGACATAACATGAGAACTCCAAAATCTCAATTTCAATTTACATATTTGTGTCTTATCCGTTGGGCTTCAGAGTCATGAAAAATATATGCTACACAACTTGTTTTATTGAACACACACACACAAACACAAAGGAAACACACCAAAACAGAAAATAACCTACAACAGAAGAGAGGAGACTATGTTACAAGGAGAGGGATATTTAAAGAGGTGGGGAAACATTATACACATACTCGACAACGGGTTGGGAGAAGTACATGCCATCGTGGAATAAAGGATTGAAATTTGATTCTTGAGACACAAAAATAGTTATCTGATCAAACCATGCTTTTGTGATGGCTTCACATGGCTTGAGAAGAAGAAGGTTGATCATAATTCCATCTTCATACTCATGTTGCACAAAGAACGTTCTTGCTTATAATGAATACTTTGTCACTCTCTTAAAATTCTTATACCTCGATGCTTCCGCTTGACGCCCTACAATCATAATACATCGTATTTCCATATCTTCGAGAGTGGGAAGATTGATCTTATCGTGAAAACCTTCATCCTCTTTAGATTGCAACTTCAAATCATCTCCTACATCAACAAGGTACTTGGAAGGAGAGGGAATAAGCTGATTTTCTTCCCTTTCAACAACTTATTTTGATGTCCCACTTTATTTCTCTGAGCAGATGCTTTCTAAAACAAGTGTCACATCATTGACAGGGAGGTCCCCATCATATTTGAGGGATTGGTGACACATGGAAATGTGTTCAAGACACATTGGAGCTTGGGGGTGAGTGCTATCTAATTTTGAATCTTTTCGCAAGAATCATGCACCTTTTAGATTTGTTGTCTAGAACAATTCTCCTTGATGCAAGCCCACTCAACATTTTCCTTGCTATCTTCCTCCATGACAAGGATGTTGTCTTCAAAATCGGTAATATTCAAAGAAGATTCTAGAACCTTCCTCCCTTTTTACTCATGAACCTCTTCGCACTGTGTGAAAGAAAAATACGTGTTTTCACATCCACTCTTGTTAACCAAGGCATTGGGGAAGACATCAAGTTCATCCTTTGACTCTGTCTCAGTATCAAATATTGGTGTATCAAAAAGAGGAGCACAAATTGATTTGTACTTATCTTGTATCTCTATATCCTAGGTCAAGAGATCGAGACTGAGTTGAGGATTTTTAACTTCTTTTGCAGCCTTCAAGATGTCTCACACCAATGGTTCTTTTGAGCTTGCCATAGATTCATCTTCATCCTCATTGTAAGAATCTTCGTGTTGTGCCTTTAGGAGATGGTTGAAAATCTGATTCATACACACCCATGATTCATTTGGAACATCCTCGTTCACCTCTTCCATGCTTTGTGTTGCCCAAGATTCACTCTCTTGCAAGCACATGCATACTTGATTCATGACACCTTCTTACAAGGAGAAGAGGTCCATGCTTTTTAGGAAGGGAACTCTTTTAAGCTCAAAAACCATATCATCATCTTCTTGGTAGGATGTGGAGAACCATGTTGGGGCATCAGTATGAGAAGAATTTTCAGCTACATCTTGATCATTCATTATTGGATCCTCTTGATTACATGGACAATGGAAGGCTTCATACTCACCATGATGATCATGTTGATCCTTGGGTGAATAGATGTTGTGCTCGAGTTGTCCATTCTCCTTGGCTTCAAAAAGGAAGTGGGCCTCTTCCATTCGATCATCCATGATTGAATCAGAAAGGGAATTTGATTCTTCAATTGTTTCCATTTCTTCATTCAACATTTCTACATCACTTGAAGAATCAAAATAGGAAGCAGACTATCCATAACCATTTGAATTCATCCTCTTGAGTTTGGGATACATGATGGTTCTCTTGCACTTCTTTACATATATCCAATCCATCATTAATTGAAAAATTAGAATTTGAAAGGATATTTTCTATGATTTCCCGAGACTGGTTATTTTGTGTTTCTTCATCGTTGGTAGATTCTTTAGAAAGTGTTAAATCATTCATTATGCAACAAGAATCTTTCTCTATTGAACATATTATTCCTTCCATGGGCTGCACCTCGAGCCAAAAGGAATTGATGAATGGCGGTTCTACCTCCATGTCTCTTTCATCATCTTCAAAGGTGTTTCCTTGATTTTCAGTGGAGGGTTCAAGGATGAGATCTTCTTCAGGAGCATCCAAGAATCTTTTGGGGACGAACACCTTATAGTGTGGATAATCATCAAGATCTTCTTAAGTCTCTTCATCCTTGATAACACAAAGTGATTCAAGGTGTTCATACCTTCTTTGTAGAGATAAAGCATACCTCCAAATTTCATGATAGGCCTCAGCGTCAGAATTTCCTTATATTATGCTCTGGAGTCTTTCCACATACTCTCTTTTCAACATGTTCATTTCTCCATCACCACATGAAAAGAATTCATCGAGAGAGTGGTAGAAAAAGGGAAATGTTCTCAATTTTATAGTGAGTTGTGCGAGATTGCAAAAATATTCTCCAATGGATCCTTCACCATCATCTTCCATAGGACAAATATACTCTTCTTTTCCTTTGTTATGGAGTGCTTCAAGTTGCTCATACATTTCTTGTAAAGCCTCGGCATATTTTAGAACTTTAAGGAAGGTATAGGGATTAGAATCTCCTTATACAATGCTCATGACTCTTTGCACATGCTCAGTTTTCAAGAATGTCATCTCATCATTTCCATATATAAGGAAATCATCCCAAGGGAGGTTGATGAAAGGCATGTTTCCAAGCTTTTCATTTAGCTGTGTAAGATTGCAAATATTATCTTCAACAAATCCTTCATCTCCATTGACTTCGTACAACATCTTGTACTTTCTTTGCATATTTTTCATCAATCTCTTGCATTCTGGATTGTCGGTCGCAACAATTCCCATTTTCTTTACTTTAATAAAGTTCTTCTCGAAGTGTAACCACTAGAATTTGATGACATGCTCTTTGCAAGTGGCAATTTTTCTTATTCTACATTATCTTTCCTTGATTTTTAGAGGCAAGTAACTGCTTGAAGAAAGAGACCCTTCTGTCATTCTTGAATTTTCCCCTTTACAAGGGCTAGTCTAGAACCATGATTGATAAACAATCTTCACTTCTAGGCAAACATTTTCTTCTTCTTCACTGTCACTCATTGGTACTTCACTCCAATATGGAAATGTCTTCATGGTACAGGAAACGAACGTGACAGGGATTCGTTCCTTGAAGAAGTCACCTTCAAAAATGATTTTCCTTTGAAATCTGATTTTTTTTCGTTTTTGTTTTTGAATATATACTTTTTTGTATTTTTTTATTTTTTGGGAAGAGATCTTTTTGGGTGCACTTAGGCAAATCTCTCCCCAGCGGAGTTGTCAAAAACTGTTGGTGAGAAAAAAAATTGGGTGGACAAATTAGGTGTCTCCACTAATGTTCACAGGGCTATGCCCCTCTACATTTAATGGTACGGCTCCCATTATTGAATGTAACTAAGCATAATCCTATCCAACTGTTTTGGGTTGCAAAATTAATCGGGGATCACACAGACACACTCCATTGAACATGTGGCAAAGTGATTATACGAGGTACAAGGGAGGAAAATCATAGCGATGAAGGGGAAGGAGAGAAATCAGGAAAGGAATATTACTGTCATGAGTAGATTACAGAGCTCACACCCAGTAACTGGAATAGTTTCACATTCAATATAGAAGAAAGAAATGGTGAAGCTATGTGATCGATGAATTAAAACACAAATTCTTCAGGTTCATCTACCGAAGATACAAAGCTCTTGCATCTTTATGCTTACAAAGTGCATAAATGAGAAAAGTGGAAGAAACATAAGATGCTTATAACAATCATGTTTATTTCGTCAACGATGAGAGGAAACCATGCATACAAAGATACACACATTCATACATCTTGGAAAGCATAAACTCTATTCCTTGATTGACATTCACACATGTTGTACAAAACGAGGGAAAATAATAAAGCATGTAGCAGAAATGTAGCTTTATTTCATGTATATGGATGACACAAAATCCAACAACATATCACAATCCACATATTGTTACAGAGTGATAGTTCTTCAAAATTTAGAATCCCTTGGAATGGAGAAGCCATCCCAATTTATAACAATCTAAATTTATCCTTTCACCTCTCTCACATGACTCTTCGTGTTCTGTATTCCACTTGTGACCTTTTGTTTTCCATGAATTAAGTATTTCTCTTATAATTTTGAGAAAATACTTTTACAAGTTTAAAATAGGTCACTTAAGTGAATACAACGAAATACAATGATTAAGCTCAACGAAGAATTAGAAAGGAGAGAGAAAGGAGTGGGGGGGAAGAGAGTAGAAGAGAAGGGAATGATATTTCTAATGAAGTAGCATCCTCCTTGAAGAATTTTAAAAATTAAACCTCTTGATGGGGGTCCTCCGGAATAGGCACTTGTTTCTTGAATTATTTGCTAAACCGAGTTATTGCAACTGTCAAATTCTCTTCCCCTGGGATACAAACATAGCCAAGTACCTTTATCCATGTGCCTAGAACATCCCCGATTCTTTGACATTGATGAATCCATTCTTCATGATCCATTGCAATTGAGGCAATGTAACTTCAGATACGAGCTAGGGACTCTAAATTGTTTTTGTTGAAGGAAATAGGGTCACCTGCCTCCTTCTTGACCATCTCCTGGAATGTGATGATGAGTTCCTCTGATGATGAGTCTTTAGTGAGTGGGGGGAACTCAAACCTTTGAACACAATGGTAGACTTCATTCAAGATTCCAGAGACCTGATACTTGTGGGAGTTCAATTCAAATATGGCATTTTTTAACATTGTATACCGTGCATCTAAGACGTGAATCCAAACTTGAGACAAGTCCTCGACAGTTGATACAAACACTCCCTTACTCATGAGGGCATGAGAGTCAAAAGAACTCATTTCAGATACCAGTGGGAGTATCTCATCCAAATGAATGACTTCCTTTGCAAGCTTCTCCTTCATCTTGTTTACTTTAGACAATGTTTCATGAGCATACTGGATGAGAGAAATGATGTTCGAACACAACGTCTGTCCTTGCTCGATGATTTCCTCAATCCATTTTTCATAGGATTTTCTCCACATCATGTAATCATGTGCTTTTTTTATCGCCTTGGGGTCAATACTACTGATTGGGGGAATATATTCAATCGGAAGGGGAGGTGTTAATTCTACTCCTAAGAAGTGTTGAATGTATGCACTAAGAGATCTTACATGTTCCTTCAATTTCATAATGGTGTGCTTGTATTCTTCGATCTGAACACGAAGACAGGAAGAGGATTCTTTGAATAGGTGAATGTTGCCTTCATGAGAAGCTTGAACCAATGAAATTCGAGTCAACTCATAATCAGATGGAGTCATTTCTTCCATGGGCTTGTCAGTCTTAGGCCTAGAAACTTCAACATATTGGTTACCTGAGGTGCCACTGAAGAAGCGAGAAGCTACCTGGGCCTTCTTCCTTCGCTTGGGTTTCAACATTCCAGAGATTTCCGTGAGATTGGGAATGGTAGAGAGTTGTGTTGTTCTTGGCCCACTCTCGAGTAATTATTGAATCCATGGAAATGTCTCTTCAGAAAGTTACCATGACATCAGTTACTGGAGTGCTTGCAAAAGCTTTCCATGGGGCTCGCACTTGATCATCTTGAGAAGACATACCATGTTTGTGTAGAGGAAGATATTGCTACAGATTACTCTTTTTTCTTGGAATTTGATCTGACAAACTTATTGAAACCTTCTTGAAACCTTGAGAGGATGACAAAAAGTAGTGATATCATTCTGAAAATAGCGATATGAAAACTTTTTGCATTCAACACTGGGACCGAAAAATGCTATTTTTAGACATTAAGATCTAGGAGTTGCTATTTTGAGCAGTGTTACTCTTTCACCTTGTTGCTTGCACTGAGGTGTTTCCCTCATGTTCCAAACATGTTTTCAGATGTTTTTGGGTCGATTAAAAATACTTTGCATTTTTGGAAATTTTCTTTTTTGATTTGTACGTTTTTTCTTTTTTGACCCACATGCCCTAGTTTTTTCTATTTGCGTGATTTTCACCGTTCTTTCTTCTGAAGGAGTTTTCCGTTTTTGGAAACTTACTAAAAATAAAAAGTGTGAACCAATGACACTTACTATTTTTAGAAACTGGACTTCTAGGTTTCAAATCAATGAAAAAAATTTAGATTTGTTTTGTTTTTTTTCTTTTCGGTCTCTGTTCAGATTATTGAGTCAAGTCGCTTCGTGGATTGCTGGCAAATGGAGAAGAATCAACTTAGGGCCAAAAAATTTCAGATGGGTGCCATTAAAAATCAGGAAAGTATTTAAATGTTTGGTTTTTTTTAGCTTTAAGGTGTTTTGACAAGGAATTTTTTCTCCAAGATTTACATGAGATTCAATGCACCGGTTTGGGAGATACGAGCAGCTTTGTTTTTGTGCCCTAGGGTTTCTGACAACTCTTGGCTATGGAGTTAGCTTAAAAATCCTTGTTCTTCACGTTGCAGCAGCGTGGAGTGATGGAGAAATGTTTTTGGAGGTGATGGTAATGTTGTGGAAGTAGCAAAAATGGAGGAGAGGAGGAGATCCTAGCAGTTGTAGAAAAATTGTGTGTGCGTGCCGGTAGAATGGAAGCAGCTAGTGACAGCTCGATAGTTATAATTTTTTACATATTTTCAATAGATGGGAACAAGTTAACTTTTTTGCACCAATTTCATCAAAGGTTTGGTACATTCAGTGCAAAAAAATTGCACCCCATTCCTATTGGACCAATTGTTTTCATGTGATCTGTCGTCGGGGATGAGAGAGGGGGCGGAAATATGCACCTTAAACAATTATCGAGGGCACATGGGTGACCAAGAGACTAAATGGGAGGGTTGGAGAGTTTTTAAAACCAATTTCACCAAACATTTGGTGAAAATGAGACACAAAAATTTTCCCTCACCTTGGCTTGACAAGTGGTGGAGCTTGATTGCACGGAGCGGGGGCTGGGAAATGAAGCCTCGGGGGTTTAACGAGCGAGAAGGTGCTGAACTGCGGTCATGTGGAGGGTCCAGGGGCCAAAATAGGTTAGGGACACATTTTATTACACCTGTTGCACTAATTATTTTGTGCACTTGGTGTAAAATAGTGCGCCACTCTCCCATTGGTTGGATTTACAACCCAAAAAATGACTAACTGCTGAAGCTTGTGCCTTTGAGAGTGACTTCTCGGGACTAGAACTTGAGTTTCCGGAGGAGTTTTTGATGAAATTTTATATGATTCCACCTAGAAATGACCTTATAAATCCAATGGTGGTAGTCTCATCCTATGATTCTCCATGAAACCCCCTTAAAATGGGATTTTTGTTTTGGTTTAAAGGATGTGATTGCTAAAAACTATTTGTAGATAACATGTTCCTAGGTGTTGTGAAAAATATGATTTTACCATCTTGTAGGGATCTAAATTACAATTTCCAAATGATATTTTTTTTGACTCCTAACTCCTTTCGGAGCTCTCGGAATCACTTCTTGAAGCTCAGGAGCTGTTTTGGCACTGTGCACTGCTTAGGCCTCCAAGACCCACTTTTGCTGAAACTACTCCAAAACTTGTGGAACCTTACAAAACCTTCCAAGATTGATTGCAAAATGTTCTTGGCTCTCTGGTACACCTCCTTGATGAGTTTAGGCCTTTTGTTCCACTCCGAAGGACGTGCACCAGCTTCAAGAAGACTAGGGAATAACCTTTCCTAAAGCTTGCCAAAAAGCATATCTCTGAAAACACTTGAAACGAATGGATACCCATAAATCACCTATGTGCACATTGACATGACACCTTGAACTGATTAGAGAGGGGGAAGTGGGACTGACTCAGGGATAGGGTGATAGAAAGGAGGGCTCAACATGACCTTTGAGTAAAATTTTCAGGTAGGGTATGGTTGTCATGCTTGAAAAATTTTTGATGTTATCTAGCTTCAAATATGGACGAAATTTCAAAGAGGGAGGAAGAATGAGGTGAATATATCTAATTTAGAGCTTTAAACCCTCTGGTAGTGCTTTTAAGAGATGGGTGGAAAAACAACAATTACTGTTTTCTATGGCTTTTTCACTCCTTGGTATGGGGCAAATTTTCTTATCCCATATGTTCCCAAGGGACATGGATACGAGGGACAAAAATATGCACCCTCACCTAGTTGTGACAAGTGGTGCAGCATGATCAGTCAGTGGGAAGGGCTGGAATGAGGTGAAACGTGCTTTAAATGCATCATGGAGCTTCAACAAGGTCATATGATGAACTAGAGGCCATAACTAGGGTTTGGCACATTTTCTTGTCCTAACTTTCCCAAAGGGATGGGATAGGTGGGACATAAAAATCTGACATACAGCTCTGATACCAAAATTTAACGCTCAAAATTGCAAGAGTTGGAAAATGAGGGATTTTCTTTTAAAACATAAAAACAAATTACACAGCTACAATCGTACATATTAATTTAATCAAATTCAATAAATTAGATTTGTTCTTTTGATTTATCTGACAACATCCATGTAAGCCATGTAGGACTGAGAAGGGTGTATCCAGATCTCCATGATCTCCCTTCGTCACTACTTCGAGTGACAATGCTTACTAGCATTTCGGCTCAACCTTTATCAGGTCATGGGAACCATGTGAAAGTCCTTGGGTCTACCACGAAGCTAGTTTCCCGACTTCGTATTCCAGTATCTGACCATTTCCTACCTCATGTTCAGTGTTCAACTTCCCATGATCAGGTTACTGACAATTTTTTTAATTGGAGGACTAGGTGATCAGATAATGCACAACCATCAATGCATTACTTTGGCCAAAGTTATCCGCTGTGCAGGTTACGGCTAAACTCAAGACAACACACTAGCCTCATGAGTTTTAAGTCTTTCACCACCTCACAACTATCCCTTTCATTGTTATCTAGATCTTATAGTTTGTATTTACTTTATTTCCAATTAAACTTATCTTGCAAGAGTTTATATTGAGATAGATTCTAAGGCTAATTAGGATCATTATGAGATGAGTACATTCGTTATGCTGAAATGTAACTATTTCAACATTCTGCATGTACTTATCCCTTAATATGCCTAATGGATCTTTTCATCTATTTACCTTCTTATCTAGTTTCTCTTTTCCTGATGTTCGATTTTTAACCTTAAATTACCTTTTTATAACGATACTCTTTCATCCTCTAAAAATTAGGCTTTACAATCTTAACAAATTAATGTCAAGTTTACTGGAAGGCCAAATTAAATATACATTAATATATATTTAATTATTCCTCCAATCAACTACGCCACTAAATAGCTATTTATTTTAGAAATTAAAAGACAATTGAATGTTATAATAATTGTCCAATTTTCGGCTTCATACATTGGTAAATATCAAATAAATATATTTAACAATTTATGATAAGTAAGACTTCTTAATTCTAGTATTTATCATTTACTCATATTGAGATCTTATTACAAACAAAGTAATCATCTCTTTATTAAAAACATAAATTACATATGTCGTTAAGGCAAAATATATAACTGATACTTTAACTCTCCCATGGTGAGGTTGGAATATTAACAATAGGTCCAAGATCCCAATAAATTCAATCAAAATTTTAGGATATCATCCTTCTACAAATTGAAATCCAAGTAACTCATTTAGATCCATGTTATGATAAAACTTCTCAAGACATGAGTTTCCACATATTTGAATGTGACGGCTAATTGTCCTACAATACTGGAGTAGTGGTATGATGTCAGTTCAAAATGAACTGGCATGAATATTGCCTCCATTTTCTGATGTAATTATTTAATAAAATATGAAATATATAAATGTTGTTTTATCAACAAGTGCATGGTAATATAGCTGAGAATGTATTACTACATGTTTTCCATAAAGATACAGGTATGAATGCACACAAATAGAACAACCAATTTCTATTTTAGCGATCATGTTTCCCTCTAATCACAAGGATCAAGACATCCTTATTTCAGCTTCATACAATAAATATTTGACATTTAAAAATTTACATAAATCGTAGGAACAATATGATTAAGAAGAGTACATTTTTTTTTCTTATTTTTAATAAGTTACCATCACAAAAAAAATTTAATCAAACCATAATCATTTAACATCCAAATTCATATTATAACCACAAGCAAATCATGCTTTACATGGTACATATTTAAATATCATTTTACTTACCCTCCAATCAACGAGCAACTTAACAAAATTGTCTGAAATCAACATTTCCAAATACCAATCAAACATATTCTCTCTAGGTAATGAGCAGCTCATCATATCATCCAAGAACATCATTAACAAAGAAAATAAAACATAATATTTTCAGTCAATGAGTAGCTCTATAAAACGTCAAAGAACATCATTAACAAGAGAGAGAGAGAGGTCATTTTTGATGAACCCATATATTATTTTGACTCCTAAGGGCCTTATGAAGACAATGGGATAGGTCTCAAGATCCAATTATTTCTACAACTCCCTAAAATTTCTCCTTCTTTCTCGAGATAACAAGGTGTACCTGTCAAAAATGAGCTATGGAAAAAATCACCTATATCTTGTGAAGGATTTGAACATTTCATTATGTATAAGATTCTTCAAGATTTCTAATGAGAATTATTTTGTATATTAATCTCCTTACAAAGCTCTCAAAATCATCTATCAAAGATCAGGTACCTATTTTAATTGCCTTCTCCTTACACCTTAGAAACCCGGGGGCTGGGACTAGGTCATATGAGAAACCATGGAAGTGGTAGGGATGGGGTGAATTTTTTCTCCCAAAGGAATGGGAGAAATGGGGTAGAAAAGTGCACCCTCATGTGTAAGTGACAAGTGGTAAGTTGTGGTTTGACAAGGTAGAGAGGGGAAGGGTTAAAAAATGCCTCATGGAGCCTGATCAGGGTCATATGGAGAACCATGGGCCAAGAAAAGCACGGGGTACATTTTTTGTCCCAACTATCCCAAAGGGATGGGACAGATGGGGCAGAAAAATGCACCCTCACCTTGGGTTGTTAAGTGACATTGTTGCACTGGTCAACAAGAAGGGTTGTAATGAGGTGAAAAGGGCTTAAAATGCATCACGAGGCTTCAACAAGGTCATATGATGAACCATAAGGCATAACTAGGGATGGGAAAATTTTATTTTCCCAAGTGTCCTAAAGGGATGGGACAAATGAGATAGAAAAATCTATCATGCACGAGGAGGTGAAAAATTCAAATTACCAAAGCATACCTTGAGAGAAACCTTGAAAATGACATTTTCAGAGCTCCAAGAGGTCAATTTTGATGAACCCATATATGATTTTGACTCCCAAGATCCTTATAAATACAATGGGATGTGTCCTAAGATACAATTATGCATGAAACCCCCTAAAATATCTTTTTTGGAATATCTGGGTGTGTTTGTTGAAAATGAGTTGTGGAAGAAAGCACCCAAGTCTTGTGCAAAATATGAAAGTACATGTATAGAATTGAATTATATTTCCAATGATATCTTGTTTGACCTCTAACTCCTTACAAAGCTCCCTGAATCACCTTTCGAAGCTCAAACACTATTTTGAACTGCAAGCTCCTTCACCTTCAAAAACCCACTTTCACTGAACTTGTTCCTAAACCTTCAAATCTTCCCTAAAATTTCCTAAACCACTTGAAATATGTTTTTAGCTCCTCAATACCAATTACCAATGAATTTGGACCTTCAAATTTATCCCAAAGGGTGCACACCTATCACAGAAAGGCAAAAATAGCCTTTTTAGGTTTACTGGAGAATCTGCCTTGAGAAGCATTGCATTGAAAGAACTTTATGAACTTGTTTTCATGTTTCAAACTCTTGGGAAAGGTTATAAAAACACATATGAGTACTTGGAGGATTGGGATAGGCATGGAACATAAGTAAAATTGATTCGGAGAAGTTCTTAGGAGGGTTTTCAAACAAAAAATTTGACACTAGGGTAAAGTTGTCATGTTTTCAACTTGAATTTTGCCCTTACAAAAACACACGACAACAAATACCTTTTAGTTAATCATGATGTTTGATTTTATATTTTCAATATATATTCATTGTGATTTTATTATATTTGACTTGTGGTAGGCTTTTGGATACTCATTTCCTGGTATTTTACCTTTCAACTATTCAAACCAGTTGAGTTTAGTGGTTGTCTTTACCTATTTTTTTGGTGGTGTGGGACATTTGTTGAAAGTTTGGTTTCTGTGTTTCAACACACTATTGTGGAGGCCATCGGGAATGGAGGGGAAACAATATTTTTCGTATCGTGGCAACATTTATTCTACTTTTTTCACTTACAATTACAAAGACCCCAAAACATGTCTCGTGGAAGTTAGTTTTTAAGCCTTGGGCTATAGCTGAGTTGGGGGTAAGTGGAAAAACACCATGGTCATTTGGAAAGAAGCATGAAGTCTTTTGAGAAAATGAATTTGGGGAGTGTGCATAATATTCTATACATAATACTCACATGCATGTGTATTTTAACTCTTATTTGTCATTAGTCATTTAAGGATTGTTGGATTTCTCTAATTAAGATAAATGGAAAACTCTATTAATTGCTACATGTTTTGGGTTCATTGGTTTGTTGTTTTGGAATGTTTACTTGTCACCCTTTTTAGGTCAATTTGTAAAATAAATGAATGGATTTTATTAAATATTTTCAAGGGACTATTTTATTTAACTCCGTTGGGTGACTGTTTAGTGAATAAATATGTGATCAAATTGATTCTCCCATTAAGGAGACTATTATGGTAAATAAAGTTCAATTGAATTTTGTCTTACCCATTTTGGGTCTCCAATCTATATGAATGATTTGGTTTTCCCTTTGTAGTTAGTTGAAGGAAAAATAAAATTTATAAATTTGGTTGTGAAAACTCAATTAGGAATGTTGGGTGCCACAAGTGGGCATGACTGAGTCGAGCTCCCAACTATGAAAAAATATTGACATTTAAACTATTTTGGCAAAATTGATTAAGACCCAATATAAGACAAGCTAAGAGAATATTTTTATTTAGTCACATTCGATTTACAATGGAATTAGTCATGGTTATTTGGGTTGCTTTCATTTAAAATTCCATTTACGGAGTGTGGCAAAACCATGGTATATGTATCCCTTGTCCTCAAATGTTATGACTATTTCAGCTTTTATGACGAATTGTATGCTATGAGAATGAAACATTAATTAAATCTTTTGGAAATGATGAATGAATGTGTGTGGTCACAGGTTTAATTTTTGGAGTGTTTTAACTTTATCTTAACATTGTTCTACCAATATGAGTATGACATTATTGACATCTGCATTATCTGGAACCTTGTTTGGTTGATATAGTTTTAGCACCATGTTTGAGGTCTGAAACTGAGTTAAATCAATGGACATAATCTTAGGATATGTGTTATTTTTTAATCACAATTTGAAACCATAATGAAATAAATACATTATTCCACAATACAAAGGAAAATCTAAATTTTGGATTGTATTTTCTCGAAACTGGCAAGTGGTTTATGTGTGTGTTGATATCATTATATAAGAATTTATATGAGTATATCATACATGTATTCATGCTTACACGCACATGATGAACCTTTCGTTAAAAATGAAATTTAATGTAAGGTGTAAATGTAACCTTACTTAATATTGTGACCTTATGTCTTAATTAAGTACACTTATCTGGGACTATGCAAGGATCATTACAAATATTACATCTTAGTGTGAATATGTATTTTTATTGAAAATGGATGAAGTGTGGATCAATGGGAGTGGATGTGTTATTCATATTTTATTCTTCTTATGAGAACTATTATTTATTGATGGAACATGTGTTTATGTTATTTTCTAATTGTTAAATAGCCTTGGATGTAAGGTAGGGGTCATGAAAAGAATCCCACATTTCATGAATTCTCTGTCATATCCCTGGCCATCCTTGCTAATTTTGGAATTTATGTATGAGATAGTTGGGTATGTGACGAAAGAAGGTTCTTACTAGTTAGTAAAAACCATAAGATGAAAATTTTAAATTAAACTTGATAACTTTGGCCAAAATAATGTATTTATTGTATACATTATCTGTTCACTCACCCCTTTATCTATATATAGTTAGAAATAATTTTATGGTATTGGATACTAAAACCTTTTGATCGACTTCAAATGGATGTGTGTAGATATGTACGGATGGTTCTCTTTTCACTATTCTCTGTTGATAGTTGAATGTCTTTATCTGCCTCCCTTGTTGAAGGCTAGGGACACCACTTGTACATGGAGGTGAAGGGGTGTCCTTCAAGGTATGTGGTTAGAGGTAAAGCACTCCAATTATGCTCTTCCTCCTTATAGGTGCACTTATGACACATTTACATAGAGACTTCAATTTGATGTTTGATATTTTTGAGTTTCAATGTAGGATTTTTGCCTTAGATGTACTTATTAGATATATTGATTTCATGTGCTTTGTTCATATACTTGTCAAAGCTTTACTAAAATCATTGTACTTGTTTTAAGGAATTGCTTTTAGATGTATACATGTTCCAAAGATGTAAATTTTGCACATGAGTAACTAATGTAAACTTGTTTTATATGAAATAAATATTTTTCTCTTTTGTACTCTTTTGGAGCGGATGTGTATGTGCTTTTACTTTATATTTGAAGAACTATTAAGCGTAATATAACGTGCACTTTAAAAAATAAATATAAATTTATTATACTTTTAAGTGAGTTTCATAGTGGGGATGCTCCACTTCTGCAATCTCACATTATTTGCTCCCCCATCATACAACATCCTTTTGTAAAACTACCAAGGTATTTGTAATAATACAAGACATACATCTATTAGAAAAACATCACACAAAATCATACCCATGAAGTTATCATCAATCTTTGTTTCAACCTCACTTTACTCATTCATAACACCTACATGTTATTCCATGAACCAAGTAATTATATCAGGTTTTAGATGCGGTTTGCATTCCAATTCCAACTTTCATAGCATCACTAGAGACACCAAATTATCTATGATTCCTCTACTAATTGCTATTGTACACCATTTCCCCTTAGTCTCACATCTTGTGTAGAAAATACATCGCCTCTCATGTTGTAACTTGCCCTTCTCACCTGTAATATTCAAGGCCTTCCTTAATGTTATTAGGACTTCACCCCTCTCTAGTTCTTTTTCTATTTCATCACTTTCTTCTTCCTACACAATGTGTGCACTTGTATTCTTATTTTTTACCTCATCCTTGTGTACTCATGAGCCATATGCCTTATTTCACCACATCAAAAACATGTCCCACTGAATCTTCTAACTCAACCTCTTTCTCTAGCAAAATTTGTTCCTCCCTTGTTCATTATCTCATGTGCATTGTTCATCATTTTGTTCAGGCATCACTAGTTCTTTGACACTATGGGACCTTTCTTTATTTTTTGGTGCATTTTTTTTGTGCACCAATTTCTCCTGTGCCCAAAGGGTATACTAATATGCCTCCTCCAAATTTTGTATCTTTGTCAAGCTGATATCATCCTGGATCATCCGTCATAAATTGTTGATGTGTTGTACTATCTTCTCATGATTCATCTCACCATGACCAATTCAATGTGTGGCCTTATAAAGATCATATGTGTACTCTTTCAAACTCAACTCACTCTATCAGAAACTATGTAACTTCTTAAATAAAATCCAACCCATAATCTCCAACTAGAAAGTTCCCTTTCAACTTTGCAACCATGCACTCCCATTTTGTTATCTTATATTCCTTTCCTATTGCACTCCAGTTGATCTTCCTTCCACCACAACACAACATGACCTTTCAACTTGGTATGCATTATCCTTACTGTGTGTTCCTTTGTAACCTCATCAAAATCAAAGAACTATTCCATCTCTATGATCTAATCAGTAAGTCCCTTTGTGTTCAATGTTCTTGAAAAACAAGGAGCTTCCATTTGCACTCCTCAAACAATCTTTAACAAAGCCGTCAACAGCCTACCTTTTTCATAATCCATATCTTCTCGTGTTAATTCTACTATAACAGCACCACCCACGAGTGCTTCTTGTGCTCTATTTGGTCATTTTTCTTCTTTCAAATCACTCGCATCATCCCTCGAGATTAATCCTCTCCCGCAGTCCTATTCTATTATCGTCAACTTGACCTATATTATTTGTAACATTTTTGTGATTTACTCAATCCTTTTGTCTATGTTTCTCATCGTTGCACTCCCCTGATCTACCCTTATGGGTGTCATCTTGCTTTGTAAAGTCTTGATCTACTATCACACACTTACGATCCTATGCATACCTCCTGCTAGCTTTCCTCTATTCTCTACCCACATCACTAATTAGAGAACTCAAATCTCAAACCCCTAAAGTTGTGCCTTTCTCTAACAACACATATAGGAGTTTAGAAATAAATCAACCCCTTGTTTGATAATAAATATTTTATCAAACGAAATTCAATATAACAAGGACTAATCTCCAATGATGAAGCCTAATAACTTTGATCAAACTCATAGGCATACAACATTATAGTGTTTCTTACAAAAATCGATACTTAAGCACAAAAATTTACATGGAAGAAAAACTTCCAACTTTAATACATGTTGTTTCAAGCCTTAAACTTGTATCCACACTTTTCTCTATAAGTTACTTCACACTTGAGCATCCGGAACTAAGAATTGACTTCGTAAGGTAATAACTTTGTTTAGATAGCCATAAAATGTGACAACATGATAACTAATATGAAATGATGGTCTAAAGTACCAAGTACAAACTAAAGGACCCATTACATGACTCAATCGGGATTTTTGAGCTTCATAACTTGAAATGATATTTCTTTATTGCTTTGTGGTTTCCAATCAACTTCATAATATCCTACAACTATAAATGTATAATTTTGGTATTGCACGACATCCTTACCATTCTATGACATTTTCGATGCAGATGTGGATCTACGGGCACAAAGAAGATAGATGTATGATATAAAGAAGCTAGATATGCAAAACTAAAACAGATAAGATTATATCACAATATGCGGGGGTTTCCTAGATAGTGTTGGTTCTAATAGGATATTAACTCCCTTGGAGGATGTCAACCCCCGTGTCAGACAAGATAATAATAGATCATGAATAATAGTTATCATGCAGAAATAATGAAATATAAAATGACAAGTAACTGAAATGATGAGGGGACTTAGCTTGTGATATGCTATGGAGATGAACTGAGCATGAGGATGGTAAGATAATGCACCATGGAAAATATTTCTCCCTAAAACTTGTAGAACTTAATTAATCTCTTTCTTCTCCTCTCTGGACCTAGGTCTCTCCAGGTCCTCTTGAAAAATATCTAGGTCATCAAGGCCCTTGAAATATGGGGGAAAACCCATATTTATAGCTTGGAGGTGAGGTTAGATTGGGGTTAACAAATAACCGAGGTTGGGTAGAATAACTCGAGTTAAGAGATATGATGTGATCATGTGGGGACCACAATTTGAATTATTAGATGGAGTGGGGAGCATGATTAACATGGTAGGTGAGATGATAGATTCCATTTAAATTTAGAAAGGGGTGTCGGATGGGTGTATTAATACCCATGGATTGAATAATTTGTGAGAGATGGGGGATAATGCCAAAAGTTGAATTATCAAATGGGTCCACATGGAGCCCATTTGATAATTAATTAAATAAGGTGAGAAAATAGATGGGATTTCATTTAATTTAAGAAAAAGAAAAGTGAGAATGGAAATTGAATGGATGTGAGATGATGGAGGGGTGCTATACCAAAAATAGGTGTCTACATTTGCCCCTTTTTGTTGAGTGGTTTGTGATAGCAAGCCATGAGACAAAAACAAAAAGGGTTAGATGAAATATGTGTCTAAGGATGGATGAAGACATGACCAAAGGCAAGATGCCTCAGGCAAAAAAAAGATCGCAATAACAATGAAAAAAAAAAGTATGGCAGTGACTCCAATATCACATCAGTAGAGGACAATTGCGGTCTCAACGAAGACAAACGACAACGTTCTACAGACTAGTGAGTGGGTGAAGACCACTGCAGTATGGATGTAAACCAAGATGACCAATGGGTCATAGGAAAACATCAAAATATGTGCAACTGAATGTGAAAATATGTGTGAAATCCTTTTTTCTGTGAGGAATCATGCGAAAAATCATACGTCCAAAAGGGATGAGGATGAAGATAATGATGCCTAGCACAGGGCACGAGAAGGACACAAAGTGAGTTCTATGTGTTGACAAGTACAAGGATGAAAAGGTGCCCCAACATAAGACATAGATGGATGTTGAAATAAGATATCCCAAGGGGAATAATCATAAATGTGCACATGATGAGCAGATAGGATAGAAAGGTGAGATAAAATACCCTAAAAGGGTGATAAATATGATGGTAATCATGTTTCATAGGAAAGATGCATAAGTGTTAGCAAATTAGAAGGTGAAGAAGACAAAGAAGTCTCATTTCTTCGATAAGTAGGATAAGAAGTCAAGATACTTTTATGACAAAACAAAAGTAGTGCAAATATTCATGGAAGAGAACAAGATCAGATAGGTGATGGTCGTTATGGTATCTTCCAAGACAAAAATGTCAAAGGAAGATGGGATGAGATTCTTATAAATGGATATGATGGTGTACCTACGAGGACTGATGAAGATAAAAGATGTGATATGGTTCTCAAAAAGAGAAGAGGTCAATGTTGCAAAGAGAAGAACAAGAACAGTAATGAAAGGGATAGATGGTGGTACATAAATGGAGAAACATTGGCATTGACCATGAATGCCAGATGTAAGGGATGTTGAGAAAGAGAAAAGGGAATAGACAGGAGGATTGGTTGATTATGAGAAGAGTAAGAAAGATTGAATATGAAGGTGACAGGGGTATGGAATAGAGGGACAGAGACGGAGGAGGAGAAAATAAGGAATGAAAGGGGAGGAAGAAGATAACAAAGAAGGATTATAGAGAAAGGGGAAATGAAGAAGGACAAACAAAGAGAATAAAAGAAAAGAACATAGTAGAGGATGAAGTTATGAAAAAGAGAGAGTTATTTAAAATGAAAGATGTGAAGGAGGATGAAGAAGAGGAAATCAAAGAGGTAATGGAAAATGAAAGAGATGATAGAGCAAAGAAAATTGAAGGAAACAAATCATAGTGAGGAAATCCAAGGAAAATAATATGGAACTAACTGCATGGAAATGCATGTGGATGATGAGATGATAAAGGAGATGGGACAACGCTGAAGAGTCGGTTATCGATGGGGAAGTAAGGAGGAAGTGCGAGGTAAAACGGGGAGAAGGATGATATAGAGGAAGTGAAATAAGATGAGGATAAGAAAGGAGGAGAAGACAACAAAGAAAATTATGTAGAAGGAAGGGAACCAAGAATAGAGATATTTGATAAAGAGTGAGAAGTACAAGGAAAGTAAAGAGAAGCTTGAGGGGAGGAATGACATCGATTGGAAAAGATCTGGAGATGCATGCTCGATGAGGATAAGTTGATAACGAGTAAATAGAGAGAGGGTGCATGATGAAGACAATGAATAAATTGGCAAGGAAGAATGGAAGATGAAGAGGTGGCAAGGAAAAAGAAAGGAAGGGATAGGAGAGGCAATGTCAGTGAATGGATGTTAGGAGAAATCCACCGATAATAATCAGTAGGAAAAGATGGGACAAAAGATGAGACGAGGCAGGAAATAAATGAAGAATGGGAGGGGGAACACCAATGAAGGGACGTTAGGAAAAGTCCCCCGATAATGATCAGAGGGCACAAAGGAAGGAAGGAATGAAGATAGAATGAAGGAGGTCAAAGAAAAGGATTTAGACTGTGAAGAATGGGGATGGCTGATTTTTAGGAGAAGTCCACTGATAATTACTAGTGTGGAAACAGAAGATGATGATGAAAGAATGTTAGGGGAAGATCAATGACAATGATGGGTAAGTATGGGGGTAGATATGTGGGAGAACTCTAGAAGATGGAGTGGAAAGAGTAAAGAAAGGAGGGATAACGATGTGTAGGAAGATGAAGGCAAGGAGAGGATGCAATGGATGAGAATGAATGAGAGAAAAATGAAGAAACAAGACACGAAATGAATGGAGAAGCAACAATTAAGTAAGATTACCCAGTGACGGATGATGGAGATGAAAAAGGGACTAGTAGGAAGTGGTGTTTGCGAGAATGAAAGAGGAGGTGAGAGGATGTGATGATGGGGAATGACGAGAAAATGTAGATGGAGAGAATGTGGGGTAGTGGGTGAGTACATGATGATTGATCATGCTTAAGAGGGAATCTTAAGTAAGATCACCATGCCACAGGAACAGTTAAGTAAGATCACCAAACCAGCAGTGACAATATGGAAGGAGAAAGACAACATTATATTGGATGCAGGTGTGGAATGGTTGGTTGGAGTGGACAATTATGATGAGAGGCGGAAGATAAAAGATGAGGAAGATATGATGCGAGATGGAAGGATTAGATGGAAAACCATTCTTAAGAGGAACTCTTAAATAAGATTTCCCTGTGACGAGGATGGTTAAGTAGGATTGCCAAGCCAAAGAAAAAGAAGGATGATGAAAAGATTGAGTAGTGTGTACCAAAATGGAACAAGAGATGAAAGGAGGAGATATCAAAGTGATAACAAGGAAAAAAATGAGTGTGACATGAATGGATGGAGGAACATATGCAGTGTAGATGGGGAGTTTAAGGGCAATCCTTAACTGGGATGCCCACATGGTGGTGATTGTCGTCTATTGACAAAGGAAATGGTGGAGAATCTCCTACAATAGGAGGATCCAAGGAAGAAGATATACCTTAACTAAGATTCTCTGGCTGTATGGATGGTTAAGTAAGATTGTCAAACTGAAATCGGAAGAGTAAAAGGGAAACTCAAGAGGAAAGACAAGTAAGATATCTGACGTCGTGCAAGGGGACAGAAAGGTGAGAAGGATGATGTGGAGACAAATGGTGATGAGTGGAAATGGGGAGTGAGGAGCAATGGATCAAAGACATTGTTGAACATGTTGAGAGATAAGGAGCTGCAGGATAACTAACTTGCCTTGAGAAAGATCCTCAAGTAGGATTCACAAACTGCAATGGTGATCAAGTAGAATTCACAAACCAAAAAGTGTATTTGCAAATGCATTCATGGATATTATGGATAGATATAAAATTCATAGTGTGAAATTTGATGTGATTTTTATAAAATATGATTTGGATGAGATGAATGAAACATAGTTATAGCAAGGGCACACAAGGAAACTATGTTTCTGACTGCATTGGGGATAAACAAGAAAGGTTACCACTCAAGGCATTGCACTTGCAGCCAATAACAGGTGTTAATACATAACCAACGATAGTTAGTTATACCAAAAGATCATGAGGGAAATATGGATGAAAGATGCTCGTAATCCTAATGTTGACATGACAAAGGGATTGAGATGTAACTTGTACATGGGAAGAGGGATCTCCAAAGGTGGTGTTCCTTAAGTCTATGCCCCAGCTCTGGGAAAGGGAAAGAACAATAGCATAAAGTTGATCAATGCGGGAAGCTTTCGAAAAATGTTGATAAAATGAAGGCTGATCAATGCGGAAAACCTTCCAGATGCCATAATAACAGAGTAGCCATCCTTCAAGGGTATGGTCTACTTTATACATAATATGGATGACAAGAATAATATGATAGCCGTCCTTCAAGGGATCGGTCTATTTCTTTTGATTTTGCTTTGATTTTGATTTGTATGCTTTTCTTTTTCTTTTTTTTCTTTTTTCTTTTTTTGCATGAACAATTGTCCTTCGAGGGATCAGTCTATTTTTTATAACTTTGATTTTGCCTTTTGCATACATGAATTTGAGCTTCACATGGGGGAGAGCTGGGAATAGTTAAGTAAACCACTTAGGAGGGGATAAGGAATGTACAAGAGACACCCTGGACCCTTTGCATGGTTGCAATAGGAGAATGAGAAGGTGATGGATGTAATGGTTACGGGGTCATATCAAAGTAGTGAAGGTGGACCACATAATTCAGATCATTACAATGACAAATGGAAGGGGCTAAGGATGGCAGAATAATCTAAAGATGTAACTAAGTGCTCATTGGTAGATATGCTAATAGTGGACTAGTCGCAAGTGCAATGCATTAAGAGGTTACATCTCTAGTTTACCACCAAGAGAAGGAAGACATTAAGTTGCAATAGGATGAGATGATAGACAAGCAGGAAATAAAACTATGTCCTGAAGGAAACAAACATATGACCACAATGGTGGATTTAGATGAAAATAAATGATGCCCCAAGAGAGACATAAACATAGAAGGACAATCATGACCTCAAAGGAGGACTTGATGAAATAAATAGTGTCCCAAAAGAGACACAAATATAGCCACAATGGTGGACTTGATGAAATAGATGGTGCCCCAAAAGAGACACAAATATGGCCACAATGGTGGACTTCAAGAAAAAGGTCCCTCAATGGAGAGACAAACATGGCCTCAAAAGAGGACTTCGATAAAAAAAAATGGTGCCCCAAAAGAGGCATAAATATGGCCACAATGGTGGACTTAAATGAGTGAGGATTTGGGCAGAAATAGTTAAAGTTTAGATTTTAGATGAGATGTGAAGGAGGTAAACAAAACAATGTCAAGGAGCGAAGTCCCTAGTAACAAGGGAGTTGTACAGATGATGATGCTCAAGGGAGAGGGAAGGTTGTTCCCCCAATAAGTTAAATGTGAAGGAGTTAAAGGATGTCGAAAGAGTTTAGATGAGATTGTTTTAGATTTGGATGGGGTAAACGATCGGAGACCACAAGTGTGCTTAGTAAGATAAGCGGTATTGATGAACAATGGAGGACCTTCCTTAGGAGGAATGTCGTGTGCAGGAGGAATGTTAAGGGATGATGTGGATGAAGGAATTGTGGGAGACCCGACATATGGGATATGAATTGGATTCAATGTAGATGGAGAAGGAACTTTCCCCTGAATGAGGAAATCATCTTTCTCAATAAGATTGTGGATGATTGTCCGAAATGCCTTACAATGTTCGATGTCATGACCTGGGGTACGATGATAAGCGCAACTGCAATTAGGATTGAACCATGATGGCTTGGGACCATAGGGATTGAAGGCTTTAATGGGAGGAAGTGTGATGGTAGATATTCAAGTTAAATGTCGAAAGATATCTGCATAAGACCCCATTGAAGTGTCATGGGGAAGGTAACTCTTGTGGGTTTTGATAGGATATCTCAGCTTGGAGTTAGGAGAAAAAGTGGATGTAGATTGGATGGGTGAATTTCGTGTTTCAGAGGACAAATCAAATTTGGTTGAAGGATTGTATTGTTTGGATGTGGATCGATTGTTGCAAGATGTCGTAGATGGATAGACTGATCCTAACATGGATGTTGTGGCATTGGATTGTTGAGAAGAGGGAAAACCTGAATGTTTCTGAGGATGCGCAGGGGAGTGTCGGGGATGTTTTCCCCTAGCCTTAGACTTCAACCGAGAATATTTACCTCTAGCAGGGATGATAATAATTTCAACCGGAGGATCTGATAGTGGTGGTGTGGTTATTAATGGAGAAAATGTCCTAAAACAAGACGAGGATGTTAATGGAGAGATAGGTGTTTGTATGATGCGATTAATGATATCTATGTGAGATGTGGATTGTTTTAGTTTTGGCATGGGAAGAGTTGATTTTGTAGAGGGAGAAGGTAAATCATCTTTCTTTGATTTAGGTGGATGTGTTGGTTCAGTAGATGATCCAAAGGGTATCTTTGATAAGGTTGGAGATCGAGAGGATTTAGTTGGTGTGATAGACAAATTAGGTAGAGAGTATTGGGATAAAGATGATGATGTGGCCATGGGCGAAGATATAGGTAAAGATGTCAAGGTAGGGATAGGTGTATTTGTTGGTATGATAGATATAGGGGTAGTTGGGATAGATAGGGATGTAGGAATATTTGGAATATGTGGAGATGTGGGTGATGTGATAACCAATGGAGTAGACCTTATGGGTAATGTAACAAATGCAGGAGTATTCTCAGGTGTAGAAGTAGATAGGACTGGTTGTTTCATAAATGTTTCGAGGGGTAAGAATGATATGTTTGCTAAAGGGGTTGATGTCGGAGGTAGGGTTGTAAGGGTGCATGTAGTAGAACTGAGTTTTGTTGGGATGGTTGTGAGTAATGTAGGTGTAGTAACAAGTGTATTTGAGGCAGATGTGGGTGAAGGAATAGGTGTGAGAGATGTAGGGATATGTGTGGATATGAGTGGGGCCAAAATAAGTGCTAAGGATGAATCTAATGTGGTAGATTGGGGTATATTTGAAGTGGCAGAAGTGGATGGTATAGTCAAATTTGATGTGGATGTGATAAGGATAGGAGAAGGTGTAGGTTCAACACAAGTAGTAAAAGTTGATGTAGGTGTGACAAATTCTGAATAAGAGGTGGGAATAATGTCCACTATGGGAACATGTGGAGTTGGTGATAAGATAAGATCTTGACTGACAATGTCAATCATATAAGCATTTGATAGTTGAGATGTAAAGAGCGTGGCTTGATTTGTTGGTGGTTGATTAGTTTGTGCAGTGGAGGTATCAATTTGGATATCCCCTTGATTTACGAGTTTTTGGACATGATCTTTGAAGGAACGACATTTCTCAATGTCGTGACCTTTGACTCGATGATATTTACAATAGTGGGCTTCATGATACCAAATAGGCTTGGCTTGTGAGTTGTCCACGGGTCGTATGGGAGGCAGTTGGATGGAGTTTACGCTCATCAACTTATCAAATACAAAACTGTATGATTCTCCTAAGGGAGTGTAGTTGGTTGTTGATTGAGGGGATCATTGTTGAGACCATGTGCTTGATGTAGATGGGATGAGGGTTTAAGGACCATAGTATTGGCCGTAGGCTTGAACTCATCATTATGTGTGAATGGTTAAGTAGATTCCATTTTTTATTTAATTGAACTTAGTTTAAGATGACCCTGCTCAATGGCACGGGTTTCAAGTTTGCGAGCCATTGTGAAAGCTTCATCAAAGGTTCAGAATGATTGGATCTGCAAAGTAGATGATATATGTTTTTCACACGAACGGGAGAATAATTCGATGAGTTTGGTTTGCGGGATAGTGAAGGATAGTTGGTTTATAACACCATGCCATCGTGTGACGAAGTCGGCAATGGGCTCATCTTCAAACTGTCGAATGGTATATAGATCAATGATAGTGGTTTTGCATGCGATATTGATAGAAAAGTGTTCTAAGAACAACTGTGCAATTTGAGTGAAAGAGAATAAGGAATGTCGTGGGATACTGTTGTACCAATCCAACCTGGGACCAAACAAAGACATGGGGAAAGTGCGAAGAAGTAGATCGTGATCATGCACAATAAGACAACATGTGTGTTTAAATGTGAGGAGATGTTGTTGGGGATCTTCCTTATTGTTGAACTTAGCAAACACGGGAAGTTTCCAATGAGGGGGATAGGGTTTGATTGGAACCGATGGATGAATCGGTTCATTACAGATGTGTTCATAGGATAAGGTGTTCTTGGGTGCTATGGTAAGGGTTTCTAAACTGGCCAACCAATTCATTAAGGCATGAATTGAATCACTCGAGGTGTTGTAAGGTTGAGATTGGATTGGTTGTGTGGTTTGAAAAGTAGTTTGATAAGGTGAATGATGTGTTTGTGGGTGTGTGGGTAGTTGGGGAAGCATCTGATAAGGTGGTTGATAAGTTTGTGGATAGGATGTTTGCAGAATGGTTTGATAAGACAATTGATTAATTTGTGGATATGTAGGTGTTTGGGGAGCTGCTTGGTAAGGACTAACATGTGTCATAGGTTGGGATTGCTGCATAGGTTGATGTTGAGCAATAGGGGCATGATGTGGTTATTGAAGTTGGGTAGGTTGTTGTGGTAAATGATAAGCGGGGTGTGTGTAAGAGTTTGAGATGGTTGGAGCATACGATGGGCAGGAATGTAAGTGTGAAGAGGTTGAGATGGTTGGACAGGCCTATTAATGGAAAATGTCAAAATGGGATGTGGGTGGAATGCGATCCACCAATTTAGGAGATTGGGAGGATTGAGAGATTGTAGGATATTTTTGGAGTAAGAAGTCATATATGGGGTTAGGAGGAGGCCCAAGTGTCTCTAGAGGAGCGGGAGATGGTGGTGCAATCGGTTTAAGAAGATGAGCTTGGGAAGAGATATGGGGGTTGGTGTCAAGGTGGGGACAATTTTGGATGACATGGTTCTCATGAGGTGAGACCATGGAGACTGGAGGTTGGGTGACTGACGACGTGGTTTTGAGTTTAGAATCCTGTTGGGTGAGATCATCAGAAGAAGTAATATCATTGGATAGAGCAGATTGTTTGTTTGTTTGTCACGATTTGATAGAGAGAGTGACAATAGGTGTGAAATAGAGAAACATTTTTTTATGTATGTTGTTGACAAACAAATCAAGTCGAATATTTTTTATCATCATGATTAATTTCGAGATGTAAGGTAAAACGGATAATGAAGGTGCCTAAAGAAGTCTAAGGTTGGTTTCAGGTATAGTTTTGGATTGGGAGATGTCTGAGACGGTTTCCTGTTGGGTGTTTAAGTCCCAATCAATTAACTAGGTGAGAGGAATGTTTTGATGTGTTAATTATGTTTGTGCAGTCTCAGGTAGTGTGGGATAAGTGAAATGCAGAAGTTTAAACCCTTTATTTAGGCTATGTGAGCAAGCAGGATGCAGAAGGAAGGTCCTTTTTAATCAAAAATGAAATGTGACATTCGATGTAGACAATCACTCGGGAAAGGGAAATTACAATGCAAAAAGGAGAAAATAGGGAAAAACAAGGAATACCTGGAGAACGCTTTTCCCTATTATTTAAGTGCGTGTGATAGTGATGTATTTTTAAAGCGCCAGTTAGTGGCCCGAAACACCCGGGTACCCTAAAATTACACTGTTTATGACTGCAGGAGGGGTCTAGTGAAAAAGAGTTTAAGCGTGTTTTTTGTTTCAATGAGTCATCTTTGATGGCACAATTTAGTGGTCACAATGTTATGGAGTTTGTAGATTTTACCTGCAAAAGAAAATAAAACAATTAGTTCATAAATGATAGAATAAGAAAAACAATTAATGGTCTGCTTTGTGTATTGAAAAGAAGAATAACTAACATTAAGTGATTGTGAAAAATTTCAAAATAATTTAATTTTAGAAACACAAGTAATCTGAAAACGTAATGACATCTAACAATACTAGGCCTAATAAGTTTTGAAAAAGTTGGCAAAATGGCAACTAGTCATTATCTGAATTTCTATATTAATGTAAGCAAAAATCTAAATTAAGTTGCTAACTTGATTAAATTACACTAAATTATATAACTTAATAAAAATTTACGGATTTAAGAAATAAGTTATAATGATGCATTAATAAAGCAAATAAAAATGGCCTAAATAATATAAATAAGAAATAATTGTTGATTAAATTTAAAATACACTATAAGACAATATAAATGTGTATGTTGGTTGATTGGAGTAGTGGATTGATAACTCATTTGTGATTGAGAATGATTAAGGTGGTATACTCCACAATAGTCCAACGGTGACAATGACATCACAACATAGGTGACACTTCTTGACAAAGAAGAAATAAGTAGCAATAAGCCATCAAACATTTTTATTAAGTCGAAATTATTCACTTTTGAAAAACTATCTCAAGGTGGTCCTACCACACATGGACATTTGGTTTGAAAACTAATAAAGCCTCCTACATGAAAAAGAGAACAAAACGAGACATATACATGTAAATATGGTGTTGACTTCACATGGATGGGATTACCAATTTGAAGGCTCCTGTTTAATCAAGGCTAGAATAAATGATGTTGCTAAACAGTGATAACCGGTGTGAGTTTGATAAAAGTCAAAAAATTAGTCAAATTTGAGAGTTAGACAGGACGTAAAAAAATTACTAGAAAATCGTTACAAAGACTACTGGAGTATCTACAACCATTATGGTACGAGCCAGCTATAAACAGATTTTGATTCAACTAATAATATCATGCAAACTGATTATATTTCTATGTGAACAACTTGTAGATATGTCTAAAAGACGTTGGAATGGACAACCATCTAAAACAAAACTAAGCCGTCAGCAAATCTTGATTCTACAACAAAAAAAAAATTGGGATTCCATGCCACCAAGCTTTGCGTGGATGTGAGACTGCATTGGAAACCGTTGGAGGCATCAAGCAATATCTCTGCACATGTATGATGATATAATGAAGATCACAGAAAATCTTAAACGAAAAATATACAATGGGTTATGCGTCCAGGAGCAGTTTTTATAGACGTATGCGCGCACTGTTTATTATAAACGTGTTGTCAAGAATTGTAACCCAATTGCTATGAAGAGACTTTACATGCACCACCCACAAAGCTTGCATGAGTTTGAAACTGAGCTAGAAACTGTTGGAAGGATTGTGGATTGGGAGCTTGGGAGATTATTGATAGCGTCAAGCATCAGAATCGTGTGAGTTAGCATGGATATTCACTGTCTCCATATGACAAATCATGGTAATCCTACGTACATAGACAATATAAGCGGTCCGCCGACGTAGGAGACAAGAGCTTGAGTGAGGATCATTAGAAATGGTGTGGCTGAAGCCGAGACTGTGGGAGTGGGGTGAAGGATCCGTGGGGGGAAGGAGATAGTGAGCCGGGAGTCGGTGTGGGGATAAGGCTGTGTGGGAGATGGGTGGATGTGAGATAGCTCGGGAAGAAGAGAGTTGGGAATTGTGGGAAGTGAGCGGAGGAGGTGTGGTGGTAGAGTCATGAGGAGGAGAAAGGTAGCTCGTGAGGGAGAGGCAATCAACGTGGGAATAATATCATTATGCGTGGGAGGTAAAGATTAAAAGGTGGAGTGGAGGACTCAGTGGGGAGTTGTGGGGAGAGGAAAACGGTCGAAGGGAGATGTGGACCAGATCCTATTTAATTCACATCTCCGTGAGAAGCTGGGCGGGAGGTGGAGTAGCGAGTGGCTTGGTGCATTATGGAGGATATGGGAGTTCGGCGAGGGAAAGATGGGTGAGCAGCGAGGTAGGTGGAGATTCAATTGGGAAGAGGAGTGAGGAAGCGAGGTGGAAGGGAGATAGGGAGTTCGAATGGAGAGTCGAGTGGAGGTATGTGGAGTTGGCAGGTTGGGACGTGGAGAGAGGTACAGATAATAGCTCGGCCGAGGGAATGGGAATGGTAGATGGGAACGGTGGGGAAGTGGCCGAGCTGGCCACATTAGTGGAGAGCGATGTGGGATCAAATAGAGAGAAGAGGTGGGGTGATAGGTAGGGGATAGCTAGGATTATAATTTAGTTTATATATATATTTTAAGTATAAATTACATTTATTTATTTATATATTATTATTAATTAATTGTTTTATAGTAACAATAATAAAACTATTGATCGATTATAAATTACCAAATAAAAATACTTTTCCAAATTAAAAAACCACGTACTTCGTGACGAAGAAAGATGGTAAAGTATAAGTAACACACCAAACAAACAAAGATAATACTCAATCCCGTGAATAGGTGAGACGAAAAAACAAAAGATGCAAAATATAAGATGTGACGACAACTAGAAGAACAAGGTTGATTCTCGAATTCATATCCCATGCGGGTAGATGTCAACAAAAAACAAGCAGAGTACGTACCTCCTAGTGATTTCAATGAGTGACCGTACTGACCTGAAATCGACAAATACTAAGATATTGCAAGCAAGCAAGTTAGAAAAGATGAGTAAAATAACAAACAAAACGACCAGATCTAGGATCTGGTCCCACCGGGCGTGCCAAAATGTTGTACAGGAAACTTCATTCTCACATAGGGTGAACGCTGATACTAGGAGCCACCAGTAACTTCGAACAATGGAGGGCTTAGGACCTCAGATGCAGATGTGGATCTATGGGCGCAAAGAAGATATATGTATGATATAAAGAAGCTAGATCTGCAAAACTGAAATAGATAATATTAGATCACAATATGTGGGGGTTGCTCGGACAGTGCCAGTTCCAAGAGGATATTAACCCCCGTGTCAAAAAAGATAATAATAGATCATGAACAATAGTTATTATGCAGAAATAATGGAATATAAAATGACAAGTAACTAAAATGACGAGGGGACTTAGCTTGTGCTCTGCTATGGAGATGAACTGGGCATCAAGATGGTAAGATGACGAACCATGGCAAAGATTTCTCCCTCAAACTTGGAGAACTTAAATAAGCTCTTTCTTCTCGTCTCTGGGCCTAGGTCTCTCCTTCCAGGTATGACTCATATATTCCTTTGAAATATGGGAGAAAAACCCATATTTATAGCTTGGAGGTGAGGTTAGATTGGGGTTAACAAACTGTAATCGGGGCTGGGTAGAGTAACCCGAGTTAAGAGGTATGATGTGATCCTGTGGGGACCATAGTTTGAATTATTAGATGGACTAGGGAGCATGATTGACATGGTAGGTGAGATGATAGATTCCATTTGAAATTTAGAAAGGGGTGTTAGATGGGTATATTAATACCCATGGATTGAATAATTTGTGAGAGATGGGGGATAATGCCAAAATCCTAATTATTAAATGGGTCCACATGGAGCCCATTTGATAATTAATTAAATAAGGTGATAAAATAGATGGGATTTCATTTAATTCAAGAAAAAGAAAAGCAAGAATGGAAATTGCATGAATGTGAGATGACAGAGGGGCGTTGTACCAAAAATTGGTGTCTACGCTTCCATTTAAGCTTAATATTTCTCATCTCTCTTCCCCGTACTATATAACCCAAATTTATGTTGTTCATGAGTTACAACTTGAACCTAATTTATTTGTAGCAAGCACATCTCATCCATTATTACTGAGGATGGAGTAGATACCTCCTCACTTGATGGTATCAAGGGAGCTTTCTTCCAACATTGTACTAAGCTTTTACAAGAGGAACACCACCTTGATGAGTATGAATTATTTTTAAAATAATGTTTGCGTATATTTATTCCTTGTAAAGTGGATCAAAATAATAGTCACTTTCTTGAGAAACATCTCACTGTGATAAATCTTGATACCACTCTATGAGAAATGAAAGTCGAGAAGACCCCTCGATTAGACAAGATGATTGTCAAATTCTTTCAAACTCTATGTCCCACCCTTAGGTGAACTTCAATGCTTAAAAGGACATGTAAACCAATGGATACTCGGGGGTGCCATTAATCATGGCCTAATCAAATTAATTATTAAAGTAGGG
Organism: Taxus chinensis; assembly: GCA_019776745.2. Lineage (NCBI taxonomy): Eukaryota > Viridiplantae > Streptophyta > Pinopsida > Cupressales > Taxaceae > Taxus > Taxus chinensis. The sequence continues at coordinate 198,216,598 of CM034152.1, read as the reverse complement.
AACAAGATTAGGATATGTGGTTTACACCTCATTACTCTTCTCAATTCATCCTACAAAATCATTGCAAAGGCTAATGCTATGAAACTTAAACCTATCACCTGAGATATTATTTTCCCTAAGCAAACAAATTTCCTAAAAGGCAGACACCGCAGACACAAAATCTATGCACTTGGGTACATTTCTAGGTTTTAAATCATGTCAATGTATACATGATTCCTAAGTAAGAAAACTAGTGCTTGACAACTTATTTTGGGACATTTGCTTGATTTATTGCACTTTTATTGGTCTTACACATCTGACAGCCCTACCAGAACTTGAACTATTTATCTTTTATGGCCTCCGACACTAGCGCCCACTAAAGACAGAAACACCCAGGCGCTCCTATCCCTCATGGGTGCTCCTGACCCTCTCTATCCTCTTCTCACCCTTTTGGGTCTCTTTTACTTCTTGGGAATCTTTTAATACTCTAGGTCAACATTACAATTGTAAATTAATAAATTCAAACAAGGGAATCATATATATACTTAGTTATTACTCTCAAAAAAGGGGCGAAGCACTAACATTATCTATTATCACCTAAGCTTGCATCCAAAGGCATAAAGAGCATTTCAAAGGCATACATCTATCACATACATACAAGGGACAAGGGTTGCATCACTTTGCATACACAACATAGGAGGGGAAGTTAATTTTATTTCATATCACACGTTTTCATACTTAGAGCATTTTAGATCATGTCTATCATCATAGCGCAACTTGCACAAGGGAAAACTAGGGAATCATTACGCACACATTCACACAAAATTACATGGAATCTAAGATGTAGTGCAATGCTCAGTCATAAGATCACTCTTTGGGTGACTGCCAGGGTCATTTCGACTCCACATTCTGCATATTTTTTATTAGATTTGATGTGGTTTGTGGACATGTGCAGGTAGACATTTGTTTTGCAGGTTACAAGTGCGATTAGAACCCTAATAGTAAAGTTAGAGTAACAAAACAAATATTGGAGTGAAGACCTTCCGACCCAAAAAAGATCAGAACCTGAGCACTTGAGTGGACACTAGCGCCTAGAGGCTTTTATTCTCCCATGGGCGCTTCTATCCTGCGTATCTCTGAGTTCCAGAACCTCCAATTAGCTTTGACGACACTCTTCACAGTCTGTCCCAATAGTTCCTCAGCCTAGATCACTCGGAAATCAACTAAGTCTTATATCTCCCTCACTTGTTTAGGGTTTCATATTATTGCATGCCTGTTGCTTGTCCATTTAATATATTATATCATATGTATATCATTAGTTACAGTAGTTACTCTGAAATTTGATTTAATTCAATTTAAATTAAATCGTTTGGTGAATCTGACCAATCAAACCCTCCCTTTTGAATATGCATTGAATTCTTTCTCCTTCTTATGAATTTATGGAAAATTCCTCTTACCCAACCTATGCACCCATCAGGGTTCCTGGTACAACTTCCACCACTGCTGATTTTATGCAAGTCCATACCCAACATCTTCCCTGCTTCAATGTTTCCATGCTTGACCCAACTATTAATATGGTCACCACTCGACGCAATAGGCAACCCAAGACTCCACATGTTTCTATTCCACCCCTAATTACTTCCATCACCGCTACCAACAATTCTAAAGGTTATGATATCATTGAGCAACTAAAGAATACACCGGCCAAAATCTCTCTTTATGATCTTTTACGCCATGCACCAGATTACCATCAGACATAAGAGGTTTCCCTCCATTCCACCCACATTGAAAGTGATAATTCCCATATATTGCCTTCACCCATCTTATTCAATCCCTCAAAAACCTACCACATGCTATATTCTTTAGTAATGAGGATATCCCTCCTACTATCGTTGGCGATCCTTCCTCACCTTTGCTTATCACAACTACTATCAATTCCCACTATATCAAACGCGTACTAATTGATAATGGTTCCACTATAAATCTTTATTCCCTCTCATTGCTCGTGTTATTACAAATTCCTGATAGTCTGATCACTAAATCCTCTACACGCATTCACGGTTATGATTCTACTACTCGCACATGCATCAACATTATCACCCTACCTTTAAAAGTTAGACCCAAAATCCTCCCTACTTTGTTCTATATCATTGATACATTATTTCAGTTCAATTGCTTACTTAATGGACCTTGGATTCACGCCACTCATGTTGTTCCTTCTATGTTCATCGATGTGTTAAAACCTTACTTGATGGATATGAGCATACTATTTCCGCTAACCGTCACCCATTCCAGTTTTGTCGTATCGACCCAGTCACTACCATGCCCATACCTCTGTTGCATCCTATTCCATATCATACTATCAGTACATATGATGTTGGTCAACCTAGTACTTCCACTACTTCTTCTATCTCCACATGCATCCCTTCCATTCCTACACATACTATTGATCTTATATGACCACCCATATCTCCCAATATCACTACCACTATCCCACCTGTCACTATTTCCCTTATTCCTACATCCACTTCTCCTCCCCTTAATATCCTTAATAATGTTATCCAACGAGATAATGTCAACACAAATGATTACGATGATGAATTCAATGTCGTAGAGGTTACTGATGAAAATTTGTGCAACCTCAATTTTACTCCTCTTGAGATAGATGAATCTTGCTTTCAAGACACTTCTGTTGTTATTAGCCCTGGTGAATATGAATTCAAGCAACCTCCTCACTCTACTACTGCCATGGTTCTTTTCTAGGGAATCATACATGTATTGGACATCATGTCACCTACTTCATCTCCCCAGGTCAACTCTTTGTCTGCTCCCTCAGCGACGACCTACTCTATATACTCGTTAGTTTTAGTTGGGCAGATAGATTGAGTTATCGAGGAGAGGGGTCAATCAAGTTCTTGAGAGATGGATGAGACCCCATGTATCTTTATCACTGGAAGGTCGTGGACGAAGTAGTGGAATATATGGGCACTCAGACGTAGGTGTCCACAACTAGATCCATTCGCATGCATTTTATTAACACATGACTCTTATTGGCCTCGCATTCCATTCAATCCCACTTTCCCTGACATTGTTTACACACATGAAGGCTTAACACAATTAGGATTCACACTTGTTGATCTTCTCCCTGACCCTCATTCTCCTCACCTCTATCGTGAATATGTACTTATTATTGCTACTTATGGCCTCAATGTCTTTCATTTATTAGTCTTCCTCACATGTACACCCCAACCTTATCCACTCACCCTTAGAAAATCTTGGCTCGACTATATTGGTGACACCCTTGACCCCAACCATACTACCATCACCTTTCTTATGCCTTTTGGCCATATCTCTATTTGTAATGATTCATTCCTTGGTTATACCTAATACATAACTCGTCGGTACACACATGATTGTCTGTAACCCCCTTTTACTAATGAAGAATATGTTATGGGTATGTATAATTTACATCGCACAGTCTCTTTATATGATTAACCTCGTACTATCGCATACTACATCTCCAACCCAAATCCTATTGGTTATGATCTTGACATTAATGATCTCCTTGATGAGTTTACTTGAATCCTCATCCTGTGCACTTGGGATGGCATCACACTTTCTCCCCCTCCATTACTATCGGTTGTCTCTAGTACCCACTACTACACTTCACACTTCACACTTCACACTTCACACTTCATGACTAATCTTTTCAAGCATTCATCCATCTATGGTACACATATTGTATCATCATTACTTGATGACAAGCTCTAGTGTTACGGTTCACACTTGACTGTTGAGGACATACTTCATCAATGAACCTAACTTATTACATCTTGACTACCCTCTCTCACTCTGTGCTTCATGGCTATCCTTTTTAGTATCACCACATCACTAGTTCTTATACTTCTTCTTCATTACCTGATGACGCACTCTAATTCCATGGTTCATACTTGACTGTTGAGGGTCCAATTCTTAAATGAACCTTGCATTGTCTACACTTCACGCTTAATGCTTCATGATACATCTTTCGTAGCATTTACTCTCAATCGCATATAATACATTCATTACCCAGTGACACACTCTTATTCTTTGGTTCATTCTTGACTGTCAAGGGAAAAATTATAAATGAACCTCATCTCACACACATTTTATGGGGGGCAATGCTACTCCCACCATCTACGCATCTTACAAGTCACACCACACCATCACACTCACGTAAAATTTGCGTATCTTAGTTGCATTAACTCTTATTAGCTTATACTACTTACATGTTGCACTTTGCTTACTATGTTAGCCAGATTCCTAGTATGTCATTATCTTTTTCTATACACATATGCGCATTCACTTGGTCTCTGGAAGTGCATGTAGATCTCTTATAGATTCTTACACGATGCATGATGCTCGACACTGACCTTTACCAGTCTCGCTGAGGATCCTAAGGGCATCTACCTTTGCTACTCTCATACTTCACACATTACATACTCTGTTGTTACATTATTCATTACTTCTATTCGTTGATCTATACACACTTTGACATACTACTTATCTTTCTAACATGCTAATGGGTGCTTCATGTGTAGTATTTTCTCTACAGGATTCTATACAACCATGACGATTTGTCACTTTTTGCTTACAGGTTATGCCCTGTGTCTTGTTTGATCATTGTATGATTTTGGCCACTTCGACCATGATTATCTTATGACATTGTGAGCGATGTCTAATGTATGCAACCCACTTTTCGCAGTCCATATTGTCTTCATATTTTCTTGTTACATTGTCTTCTATTACATGCTAGTTTTGTTTACACTAAGACTTGTGACTAGCCTATCTTGTTTGCACGTGCCTTGGTTTTTACCATGCACATCCATTACCCCCTGTAGGTATCCAACACGTGATACGCATATCAGCTTTAAGTCCCCTCATTTGGGCCTCTTCCTCCTACATTCGATGCATGTGCCCCAGATAGGGGGGCATCTATTGGGTGAACAAATCACTCCTCCAACAACTCAAAGCTATAGTATAACACATAACAATACAACATTAACACAAACATATAGTTACAAAACGGTCTAGAGTTTGACTTAGACCCAAAACACAAAGCAGACACTAGCGTCCACTACTGGACAATAGTGATGGACACTTGTGTCCCCCTAGGCGCTAGTGTCCTGGGGGTAAAACAAGTCAATTTCTTAGCTTAACATAATCTCCAGCAGTTTACAACACAATTCTCAAGTAGCAGGCACTTGCCTCCAATTACAGAATGTATTATATGAGTTATAATAAGTTGTAATAGGAACGACAAGAAAAAACCAGGGACATGCCATTTGCAATGGTGCTTATTTGGGAAGCATCATTTAAGGAGAGAAAAATCATACCTCTCTCCCCAACACTCTTCTCTTAGTGTGAGATCGCCTGAAAAACTCACTGTTGGCTTGAGATTGCTGAAAAAACTCACCATTAGCATTCAAATCCAGTAACTTCAAGCAAACATGACAATTTTCCATCATCTAATCCTTCACACGTCATGTGCACTCTTTCCTTTACACACTTTTTACTTATACATATATTACTTTGATTTTTCACATACAAAACTTTGACTACTTTCTCGCTCTTCTTTTGTTGGCCCATCCCTAATATGTAACAAACAACTCACATCAGCATACACTACTATGCATACTACGCATACACTACTACGCATACACTTCGCCCCTAGAGTCTACTTCCCTTTCCTAGTCTCCACGCTTTACATTGCGATCACTTCACACTTCACTTGTCCACTCAGCATGCTATCGGCTACACTCTTCTCTACATGATTACAAGGTACACATCTTCTATCTACTTTATGCTATCAACTAGTCACTCAAAAACATAAATTGGGGGGAAATGTAGACAAAAAATCTATGTATTTGAGTACATTTATAGGCCCTAAAACATGCTATGTATACATGATTCATAAGCAAGAAAACTAGTGGTTAACTTCTTTTGGGCCTTTTGCTTTATTTATTGCACTTTTATTGGTCTTACACATTTGATATCCTTGTAACAACTTGAACTATTTATATTTTATGGCCTTAGACACTAGCGCCCAGTTAGGACAAAAGCTCCAATGCGCTCTTGTCCCTCATGGGTTCTCCTAATCCTCTCTATCCTTTTCTCACCCTTTTGGGTCTTTTTTACTCCTTGAGCATCTTTTAATACTTTGGGTCGGCCTTTCAGTTGTCAATTACAAAATTCAAATAAGGGAATGATTTATATACTTAGTTATTGATTAAATAAAATAGAATATTCTAGTGTAATCTAATGTTATAGGAGCAGTAGATAAATGACGATAAAATGTAGCAAATACACCCAAGAAAACTAACCAATAAAATGTGAAACCCTAATGTGAAAAGAGTGTTAAGAAATCCTTAACTAATTTACAGATGTCGCAGGACTGTGTTGTAGTGAAGGCCGAGTGAACAGGAGGAGGAAACTATCACACAAGAGCCTGAGAAAGTGTAGATTTGGACTGTCTAGCTAGATTGGGGCGCCTGGAGAGACATAAGGGCACCCATGGGAACCTTGGTCTGAGATTTGGGCACCCTGGTCTGTGGAAATGACCAAGAAACCTCCTCTGAGGTGTCACTAAGTGTTTGCCTATGTTCGCTTCCTGTCGCGTGAATGTTGTTGTGCGATCACCGAAGCACTGGTAAACCTACAATAGAAGAATCACCTGCAAAACCCCAAGCAAAGCATTAAAAGACTAAAAAAGAAAGATGCATATGAAGGGGTCATACTGTCCTCAACTACCAAATTGATGGAATTATCACTGAGCGTTGCACTACATCTCAAGCCCAGTGTAGTTCCAGGTGTGTGTGTATGTGTGAAGATTGTGCCCTAGGTTGTTCTTGTGCTAGTCGCACTTTGTGAAGTAGCGAGAAAGTAACTAGATGTAGAATGTAATAAATGTGTGCATGGAAATAATATACTCCCCTCTTATGAAGTGTGATGCAGATGAACCAACCTTTGTGCCTTTTGATGGAGCTAGATGGATGCAAATGTAACTATAGATGCCCTTGATGGATGCAACCTTAGGTGGTGATAGCTAGTGCTAAGTGCTTGGTCCCTTATTATGATCACATAACTTTATATTTATATGATTCCTTCGCTTGAATTTTGTAATTAACCCTGAAAAGGCTGACTACCAAAAAGATAAGATGCTCAAATGGCTAGAAAGGACCCAATAAGCGAGAGTAAAGTACAAAGAGGAGTGGGGTGCCTGATGTTGGCGTCGTGGTTGGGCGCTCCAGTCCAGAAAAGGTGAAACTGAAGATGAAAAGACAGATTGGGCTAATAAAGGTGCAAGAACGGAAGTAGCAATAGAAAGCAACGAAATATGGCTAAAGATATGTGTCAATTACTACTTTTTGTACTTAGGAATCATGCAAATAGTAGTATGTGATCGAGACTAGATAATGACTCAAAGTGTGTGATTTTGTGTCTAGAGTTATTTCTCTCAAATAAGGGGCCAAACACTAGTCATTATCTATTATCACCTAAGCTTGCATCTAAATGAACAAAGAGCATTTCTAAGGCATACATCTACCACATCCATATAAGGGACAAGGGTTTCATCACTCTACATACACAACATAGGAGGGGAAGTTCATTTTATTTCATCTCACACATTTGCATACTTGGAACATTGTAGATCTAGTCCGCTATCATAGTGCAACTTGAACAAGGGCAACATAGGGCATCATTGCAGACACATTTACACAAAACTACATGGAGTCTGAGATGTAGTTCAATGATCGGTTGTAAGATCACTCCTCGGGTGATTGTCGGGGTCAGTTCGACTCCACATTATGCATCTTTTTAATTAGATTTGACGTTGTTCGTGGACATGTGTAGGTAGACATTTGTTTTGCAGGTTACAAGTTTGATCTAAACCTTAACAACAAAGTCAGAGTGACAAAACAAATATTAGAGTGAAGACCTTCCGACCCATAAAAGATTAGAACCTAAGCACTTGAGCGGACACTAGTGCCCAGAACAATCACTAACGCTTAGGCGTTCTTGTCCTCCCGTGGGTGCTTCTGTCCTATACATATTTGAGTTCCAGAACCTCTAGTGAGCCTTGACAACATTCTTCCTAGTCTGTCCTAGCAGTTCCTCAGCCCAGATCACTCAGAAATTAGCTAAGTCTTTTATCTCCCTCACTTGCCTAGGGTTTCATAGTATTGCATGCTTCTTGCTTGTTCGTTTACTGTATTATATCATTTATATATCATTATTTAGAGTAGTTACTCTGAAATTAGATTTAATTCAATTTAAATTAAATCAGATACAATTTATATAATCTTTTTTATTCATCAAAAACCACTTGATGATGATTCTAATCAAGATGCACTATTGGTTAAAACTGATTTTGACAAAGCATATAGTTAGATTCGGTGGTGGTTTATCCTCAAGATGTTTGAGTGGCTAGAATTTTGTCCTCATTTCAAACATCACATTCAAATTCTCTTTGTTGAAGCACAAGCTAAGCTCATGGTCAATGGAAGCCTCACAAGATCCTTCGACCTACAATGCTTCATTCATCAAAGTTATCCACTTGCCCCTTTTCTATGTTCTAACTACTAATAGCTTTAGTTATACGCTCCAATGATTTCATCATCAAGGAGATTTGAAAGGAATTACTCTTCTATGGGGTTTTTATGCTCTTAACTCTCATTTTACTGGTGTTTCTTTCCTATTTTACTAGAATACTAAACACAATATTGCTAATGCCTAGTCAATTCTCAATGTTTATTTTGATTTTCTTGAATCCAAGTTGTGTAGTAAAATAAAAAAATCATCTTCATAAAAAACGATCTAAATTTGACTAAGATCCCTTCATATTGGAATGTCATCCCCCATGAGAAGATTAGTCACTACTTGGGTATTCCACTTGGTCATGAAAATTTATCTCCCTATTAGGCAAGCTACTTATTAACAATCACATATTTTAGCCAGCCACACATACTAATCATCTTGTGGTTTTCCTTCAAAATAAGATTATGGAAAACTTACACAATTGGTTTGCAATTTCTTTTGCAACATTCGCTTTGGTAAGAAAAGGATGGGAACTATTTCTTGGAAACTTTGCACTCAACCTAAATTTGTGAATGAGCTTGGAATCATCGACTCACTACAACAAGGGAAATGCCTTGTTGTTAAATGGGTTGTAAGAGTCATCCAAGGTACCGAGCCTTGGAAGATCCTTGTCATGGAATGAGTTTAATGTGCGTCTTTTTGGCATGTATTGAGTATACCCAACTCCAATCTATACCAACATGAGTTATTCAATCTAATGTTCCCCTTATTTTCCAACCATAATTCAATTCTAAATATTTTACAAATAACATTAATATAGTTAAGGATATTTGGAATAAAGACACTGATAATTGACTTCTTTGGAACTTGCTGCATAATATGTTTGGCTTCCCACAAAACTTAAACATGTTTATGCTTCATTCATGTAGTTGATTCCATCCGGTGTTCTCATAAAATCATTGAAAATCTTACACCCCCTAGAAAGATTGACATTGGCTAAACTAGGTGACCATTGCCATAATGACGCCAAGGCTTTTGTGTCAACTTATTTAATGTCTATTTCCACTAGAAGAATTCCTTAACACGAAGTGCTCGAAATGTCCTTATCTGACTCTTAATGACAATGAATGGCTAACACCATTTGACAGTACTCTGCTAAGGCCAAATGTCAACTATTGGGGTGGCATATTCTACATATGAAACTTCTTGTGGTTCACATTTTGTCCAAATTTTGCCTTATTGTAAGTAAATGTGCCTTTTGCCTTGCCCTTGAAAATATTTTCAACCTCTTCTAGCATTGTTCATCCTCCTCTCAACTCTGAACTTCCATATGTTCCTCTTCACCAGATCTCTTTCCTAGCAATTTCAATAATAGAATTACCCTGCATAGCATTCTCGTCCCCTCCACTCTCTCAATCAATTGGAAGAGTTTCTCGCTGGTCGTCCTCTTTCATATTTAGAAAAATCACTAGCAACGACTGTACTCTGGGAGCGGTACTATTATAGCTATTCAACAAACTCGTATTCTATCATCTATCCGTTTGAAGTTCTATCAAATCAACACTTAAAACTAAGAGATGTGTGATGTACTCGAGAAAATTAAGAAACGTCTCCAAGAGTGGGTTTCTCCCCATAGGTTCAGGACCTCCGAATATCAACAATCAAAGATTCGATTAAATATCTTCACACATAATCTAGTTTTCTACCCTTGCGAACTTGTGACTGGTTTTCAATTGCCCTGTTTTCCAATGTGGGGGCCCCTAGTATTTTATACTTATTTAACCTTTTGATTCTTGTATTTTTTTAAATAAATATTAGTAGCATTTTCAATATAAATAAAAAATAGTATTTAAAATGAATAGGGTTAAAAAAAATAGGTAGGGGCTATCCGCAATGAATCCATTCTTCACGAAGCGCATTTTGTGAAGGGTTAATAGCCTTTATCGTCTCTAAAATTTCCGGGTAGCACGAGTATTTAAACATGAAATGGGGCCAAAGGTTATGCACATAGGAGAGGATTCCCAACAGGCCGGAGAGAAGACTGCCTCCCTTTCATGAAAGCAACTCAAGCGCTCTTCTGATTTTGGCATGAATTTCTGATTCATTAGAGCAAAACAATCGCGCATGCATAGATGGGCAATACATCGAGCATGCTTACTCAGTATGATATTGAGGAGGTTCAAGAGCACTGCAATAACATGTGTATGTTCCATAATACTTCCTCTATTCCTTATTTGGATTTTTATTTGTCGAGGGTCGGTGAAAATTCTGTTTTTGGTGGCTTCTAATCTGTCCCCTGTTACCAGACCTCCTCAATATTTAGTGGGTAATTGAGTAAAGCTGCCTTTACAGACTTTTCTATTTTCTTCATCCTTTTGCATCCATTAATATTTGCAGTTTTTTGGGTTAGTTTTTTCTATTGGAATTGCTTTCGTTACATGCAGAATTACAAAACAGAATATACAGCGCCATCCACTATTATTTTAACTTTGAAGTTTGATATTTGCCATGTAATTCTGCATTATTCGAGGGTAAAGTGCAAGGATGATTATAACTAATCAGGATTTTTATGCTGAGAGGCGTTATACAATGGCAGCCTTAGGACGGGGTTGAGGGTGCGCAGGTGAGGGGGATGGTGGTGGTGGGCTGTAATTGTCTGTGAGTGTGTTTACTTTTGATTCAGACCTAAAATTTGATGTCCATTTCATCGTCACTAAATATTTTTCTTTTTTTCTCGAAGAAATCATTCAAAAAATCATAATATCTTGGCCACACAGTGGAGTTTGGAGCCCATTTTTTCTCTACAAATATGTTTTCGAGCTTTACACATTTATGTAGATATATTATACTATTTGTCACCATTCAGCGAGAAATTTGTGAAGAAGGTAATGAAGTTATTAATAATCGTGATATACTAAAAATTCAAAATAAGGGGCTTGATATTGATATACCTCAGGATTTTCTCAATAGATGCATTTTTAGATATCTGTGCTAGTTTTAGAAGTTCAGAAATCCCATCAAACATTTTTCAATGTCAAATTCGCTGTCATAATCTAAAAATATGTTTCCAAAATTCCTCAAAGAAAGATTGTTTTGTGGAAATTGAGGGTTTGATTTTGGAATTCTTCATTATTTCAGTTTCACAGCAAGAAATAGTTTCCCTCTATGAACGATTTTGCGCACTTGATCGAAGTGGGACAGGTTTTATATCAGCAGATGAGTTCTTATCTGTGCCAGAGTTTGCAGTGAATCCGCTTTCTCAGGTAAGAACTTGTAATGTTGAAGTTTATTGTAAATTTTCTGTTGATATCGCCGGTTTGAACCTCTCTATCGTAACTCATGCTCACCTTCTCAAACTAGATTCAAGATTTGCGGTTTGGCTACAATGTCAATGCACACCAGTTGTGGAAAGGACAATGCATATGAAAATGTAGTCATTCATTTGCAATTATAACTTGTAGACCAGTATTAACAGAAGTCAGCTTGATATTATGAATGTTTTGTGTTTTCTTTGCAGAGGTTGCTGAGAATGTTAGATGGCTTAAACTTTAAAGATTTTATATCCATTTTGTCACCGTTTAGCTCAAAAGCAAATCTTCTTCAGAAAATTGAGTGTACGAGTTCCAACTAAGACCTTAAATAAAATTAATGTTCTTGAAATTTAAATGGAAAACAATTTAGTTATCTGTATATAGCTTTTTATAAAGCATAAATACATTAATAGGTCTGTTCAGCGCTTTAGCACTTTTTCCACTGTGGCAGATATTTTCTAATGACATTAGGTTTGGACCAAGGGAAAATTTGTCATTCCTAAATCTTTTGATTTAAGAACATGAACAGGCTTGATGTGCGTTCTTGGTGACTTTTTTTGTGCTTTGGCTTTTTACCAGTCATCTACAAAGTTTATGATTCAGATGGCAATGGGAAAGTGATGCTCCATGATATATTAGAAGTCCTGCAGGATTTGACTGGCTCTTTTATTTCTGAAGAGCAGCGTCAGGTGATCATATTCTCCTATTTTGTGTACTTTAAACTAAATCCTCATTGTAATAGATGAGCCTATTTGAACTTAGAATGCCGTGCAGGTTTAAAGTGCTTCATGTCTGCTGTAGAATCTGTCATCCTTATGAAAGATAGGAATTTATGGATGGTTTTAAACAGAAAGTTTTGTTTTGGTGTAATCTTATGCCATTAATGTATAACTATAACTTTCTTTTGTACTCTTTCTACTGAAGTTCTAGATGCATTTGTTAACTGCAGCAAGTTGTGGATCAAGTTTTGGAGGAAGCAGGGTATTCAAAAGATTGTGCTTTGACGATTGAAGATTTTGTGAAGGTATACCTGTTTCAATCTTATGTTTCCTTATGGTTACATCTAAGTGTTTGAGAGGGACTCGATGCTTTCGATTTGTATGTTACTCGAAATTAACATTGTTTTCTCATACCAACGAACTTGCATCCTTTTAAGGTGATCTGTCTGTTTTATTAGCTAGGATTTGTGTAAGCTCATTGCTATGAAGCCAAACAAGAAACATAGCAATCTATCATAATAATTAAGTAATTTTGATGGATCACATGTGCTGACTAGAAAAGTCATGACTATATTGAGAACTCATGGTGATGGAATTAATTGCAACTTATTGTCCTTTTTTGACACCAAGAAATTAAGCCTTCTCTCTTAAATTATCCTTTTTATGTGTAGCATGCGGTTTTTCAAAAAGTTCAGTCCAAAAATTATCAAAGATGCAAACTACCCTGAACTTGAATCTAATTAGATAAGACATTTTAGGCCCATAGTCACATGACAGGATTCCATTAGGTGCATCACTGGAAATTTCGTAGTTGTTTATACATTCTGACTAAGGTAACATCTAATTGTGTTCTAACTTTTATCTAGTTTACGAAATGTGTAACATCTTGCGCTTCTTACCTGAAAAATACATGTTACACATTTAAAGAAATTTCAAGGACCAATCATTATTATGTACTGTACTGTATATGTGCAGTCACACTCAAGAACTATGGGAGTTGGGACTAGATCTTACATTGTATAATGATCCGTATGCACTGCACTAGTAGGGATGTGTGACAATCTTAAGTCCAGTTCAAGGAATAGTCTGTTAGCATGTACTATGTATGAAATGACAAGTCTACTATAGAGCACTAGAAATATGGAGCTTTACTTGTGGCCCGTGGGTAATGTGTGATGATGATCATCAAACTTTGTATCTCTGTTAAACCCCCATAATAACACAGTAGCTATGTTTGTTACAAACATGGTTTGCGTACTTGTATTCTGCAGACCCAAAAAAAATTGACTCAACAAAAATTCAGCAAGACTTGGTGAATATTTGGCAACTTAAAAAATATGCAAATTTCTTAAAAAAACATAAATTTTATGCAAAATATAGCTACAAAATGTATCAAATGAGTCTATAAAATGGCGGGGAGGTGTTTTCTATTAGATTTGAATACAAATATGGTACAAAATCGCATCATCATGTGAATACAATCAGCCAGCTGATAAGTGTTATGAGTTTATGATGATTGTTATTGAAAATTATTATCATAAATCGCATATCCATGCAAGTTACAATTTACAAATAATTTACATTTTTCTCTTCCCCGTCTTAGAGAAATATTGGGGAGAGCATCCACTGCCTCTAGTAGTCCTCACACTCAGTTGCGACAGATCACTCCTCTTAGAAGGTTGTGATTGTGGCTCCACCTTGGTAGTAGATGGTAGTGGATCCGTTGTTGCATGTTCAACATTACCTCAAAAGATGTCTTCCAACCCAATATCTCCTACTTGCGCTTTCTCCCTCCATAGGTTTTCTCTCAAAAGCGACCAATCTCAGTCCTCTATGAACACAAAGAATTTTTTCTTCTTGCCCAATCTAGTCATTGTATGGAATTTGGACAATACTCATCCAAATCAATAGGCTCTTGCAATGTAGCCTTTACATTTTTTGTGTGAATTCAAAGGTTGTACTGCACATAAATGCCAAGTCATTGAGGCTTTTTTGAGTCTAACTTGTTGCGCTTCTTTGTGTGAATAGCAGCAAACAAAATCCAGTTGTGCTCACATCTAAAAGCGCTATAGGGTTGAGATAAAATTGTGAAGGCTAGCTTTTGAAAATGTGTGGTATTTTCTCCCCTGTCCTACCCACCAAGAACCTACAAATAAGATAATCAAAAGTTTATAAGTATTTAATACTTTTAAATTTGTAACTTGTGAACGTATAAGTAAACATTCTAATTTTTGTTACCTGGTAGCTAGGTGGTTCCCCCTCGGATAGCTAACGTCGAAGAAAAAAGTCTCTCGCTAGCATGCTTGTAATTTCGTAGTTCTAAAATAATGAGGTTCCTCACCTCAACCTCTAGTATCATCCTATCAATGAATGTTAAGAGGCCCTCCACATAGCCTCCCCATTAACATTTGTGAAGCCATTCAAAGAAGAAAAACTTGGGGTTGAGGTAGTACCCTGCTGCATGAATAGGGTGGTGGAGTTGATTGTTCCACTTTCCAATCAATTATCTCTCAAAAGGGAGCAAATTTTGTTAATATCCCCCTATAATAGTTTTCGATGGCCTTCGTTAGCCCTATCCATAGCCTCATAAATGTATTCCTGTCAGAGTTTTTCTCCCCATCAAGCAAGCGCAAAACTGTCACCAACGGCTCTGACACCTACACACAGATTAAACTTTAAAGTTACAAACTTACAAATAAAGTAAATAACAATACATTCAACACATAAAAATAAAAGAATCGAATTCAAATTTAAATTGAAGTTTGAAGTTACCTTGATGATATCTACAAGCTCTCTTTGCAAAAACATCATCAAAAACTATCTTTGCAATCCTCTCTCCACTCGATTTTATTAGAATATTGTGAATCCAAGCCATGTTTGACTTACAAACATTTGCTTCAACCATGACAACAAACTAAAAATACTTTTGCAAATGCCAAGAAGTTAGTTGCAAACCTTATGACACTGGATAGTACAAACTTATTTCCCCTTGGTGTGTTCTCTCGATCAAGTTGAGAATGCAAGGGTGATTATATATGTATTCAGTTATATTTCTTGCATCTTTTGTAATCGAAGTCATCTAATCAATTTTGCCTATGTTCTTCAAAAGAAGGTCAAGGCAATGGGCCACATAACGGGTCCAAAAGAGTGATGGATGCTTCTCCTTTAGTAGTCTCCCATCTGCCACACATGCTGCTGCATTGCTTGTGACAACTTGCACAACATTCTGGATACTTACCTCTAAAGCAACCTCCTCCAACATAAGACTCAATTTTTTTGCATTTTTTACTATGTTAGAGGCATCAATCAATTGACTTCAAAAATGCCATCTCACACTCTGTTTCAGAAATCACGATTTATCAGCCATAAATCGTGTGCCAAGAAGTAAACGTTTGATCGCTTGGAAAATAGCGATTTTTTTTGTGATGATCTACGTGCAATTTCTGGCGATATAACTCCTAGAAAATTTTGGAAAATCGTGAAAATTTGTCGTTTAGGGTAAACGTCCAAACCAAAAAAATGTGCTCATTTCAAAGCATTTTTTAGTGTTTTTATCCTCCATGAATTAATGCGAATCAACCCCCTATGTTTTGCTAGGGCTACGAGTTTCGACTCTTTAAAATTAAAGTTCAGTTTCACAATGACAGGAGCAAGGTTAAATTTCCAGATTCACTTTTATTTGTTTTCATTGCTCATGATTCTCATTTGTGTACACTCATATTAACACACATTCAAACTAAGTTTTAATACATATTTGTTATTGCATACCTTCATGCGGATTGCAAAGCACTCACAATCACAAGACTCACAACACACAAAAGTTTAAAGTCTAAACTCTTATTCATTGCAAATAAATACTAGTAACTAGACATTAATTTTATGGTTTTATGAATTTTAAAATGAGTAGTCAATATGTTAGGAAATATATATAGTGCTCACATTATTATTGTGAGATTAATATTGCAATGTATGGATGAGTGCTAAAACCTATTGTAAGTAAGTTGTTTTAACAACTTACACAGATAGATTGGTGGAGTATATTATGGGTTTAGTGGTTGAGCCAAACTCCTAAAATATTGGAGATACTTGGCCTATTTATTTGTAGGAACCCGAATGAATAACAATGAGAGTTTTATTGATTATTCGGTTGTGTTGAACTGATCCAAAACCAAGATTTGGTATCAGAGCGATTATGGTTTTGTGAGAGGATGTGAAGGGCAGATCGATTGTGCTTTGCCCTGAAGATGAAAAGATTATTCCATGTGTAATGCTATACTGGTATACTCGATTCATACATATTCACATTTATTCTCAGCGAATTATTGTTTTTCATTGCATTGACAGTGGCATGCTATCTTTCTTGGACGCATTGCTACGGTTGGATTTACAGTTTTTATCAGCCACTACTCCATCGCCAAAGACGCAATAGCATATCTGATTGTATATTTTGTAGAGATTCGTTTGTGCTTTCATACGTGCTACCTCAAGCTTGTTATCCACATTCGAAATGCGTGTGCTGTTGTTATAGGCAGTCAATGTGTAGATTTGTGCCCTTTATGCTACCAATTAGTTAAAACTTTGAGCACAGATACTCTACTGCTGTGCATCTCTATCCACACGACCAACAAAAAAAAACATTCCTGTAGTATTTCCAGCTCTTTCTGTCTCCATCCGGGTGCATGTGGATAAAGAGCATTACATTTGATTCATCATAGAACTTCTTGCTACTGAGGTAAAGACTTTTCAGCTCCTGATTTGAAAGATGTTTGTTTTATCCACTTGGAGTTTCTCTGCACTTTCAAAATATACTTCTGTTGTTTATCTCTGTTGTTCCTGGACATCATTTGTATGTCACTCCGTTCGGCTTTGTTGATTCGTCTTCCAAGTGCATTATGATCTTCTCTGTCAACATGCGTGACGTTTGAATGGTTAGAGTCTCCTTAAATACTGTACCTGGTCATTCCTCTCGAATGCATTTCCAGCTGTACCTGTCTCCAACCTGCAAGCTTTTCACACGGCAGAGCCGTTTCACCTCCGAAATCGCACATTCTAAGTGCCTCAATGTGAATTAAACGTGTCACAGTCAATTTTTCATTATCTATGAAGTCTATGCGTATTTTTATAGGGTTTTGTTATATGTTTAGTTGGGTCTAATCTTTGAGTCCAATTGTATTAGAGTCGGTGTCAATAACAAGTACGTAGTCTTACTTCGTTGGTATTCTAATTAGTTTATTTAGTTGTTCAATTCCATGAGTCTTTGTTAAAAAATATTCTATATTAACATTAAATGTGTCAAGTCATTTCAAGTTAACAATGTGTCATTTATTGTGAGTCAAAAGTCTTTTCATCGAGTTGATTGTCAAACATAGTTCTAATTTTATAGTATTTTTTTTAAATTTTATTAGTCGTTGGTTTGATCTTTTTAAAATATAGGGTGTCATTTTGTAAAAGCATAAAGTCAAGTTCATAAGTCGATATGTGTTTATTCAATGTCAGAGTGTCAAAAGTCATGTCATTGTAAAAAGTCCGTAAAATATTTTTTTTTTTGCCTTACGGACGCATTTTCAGTGTTACATGACGTTTAAAAAATAAAGTATTTCACATTGCGGGAGGGAAGAAAATAATAAGCTCAATGTGGAAACATATGTGCTTCATGTTCACATTCCGCTGAATTAGCAACAACATTTACTGGAGGACGGAGGCACAAGAGGTTGGAGGTCAATCAACGACCTCTCGTTAGTCACCAACGATGGTGCCGCACGAAGGTGTGGTGAGAGCGTCTGTGTGTGAGTTTGCTTTCATTTCAGAGTTGCAGTTTGTTTCAGTTGTGTGTAGTATGATTTCAGAGTTCCTGTTTTGTGTTGAATAAGTGAAATGTTCACATTGAGGGGGGAACATGGTCTCAATGTTCCATTTTCACTTTTCCCTCTTTTCAAATTGTATTAAGTGAACAGTATTTCCTACATAATTCCTTGAATGAAAAACAGAGTGGACAGACGAAAGCACAAAGGAAAAGCAACATCATGATATTGAGGTTGTTGGTTGTCTTGTAAAACCATCCTTGTTGAGGTTGTCGGCTGTCCTGAAAAACCATCCAGATCATGAGCACGCACGAACGACAAGTTGCGAAGGAAGTGTGATTGTTTTTCTCCCATGTTCGCACTAAGGGGGGGAATGTTAGGAAATATATATAGTGCTCACATTATTATTTTTGGATTGAGGGTAAATTGAGGGTGTTTGAAAGGACCCACATCCTTGTACAATTGAGGATTTTTCTTGAGAGGAACCACAACCTGGTTACAATGAAGGGGACCACTCTTTAGGAACCCAATTGGGGTAACCATGAAACCATAGTGAAGATGCAGCGACCAATGACAACGGCCACAACGAGTGGGACAACTATCAGTGAATGGAGCGAGAGGAACAACCACCAGCGTCAGCAGCTAGAGGAGCAGCCACCAGAATCAGCAGCAAGTGGAACAACCACTAGTGACAGCAGCGAGAGCATCAACAGTGAGCGGAGTAGCCACCAACGTCAGTAGCGAGAGAAGCAAGCGTCAACAGTGAGAGGAGCAACCACTAACGTCAGCAGTGAGAGGAGAGCCACCAACGTCAGCAGCGAGGAGGAACCACCAGTATCAGCACGAGTAGAGAGGCCGCCTCCAGCGGCGAGATCAACTCCGAGGAGGATTGTGCCTCGGGGGGATTTGAACCTGGGTGGGCAAGAACACAACCATGTGACTTGACCGCACCACTCCCACCCCATCGGCATATAGTGCTCACATTATTATTGTGATATTAATATTGCAATGTATTGATGAGTGGTAAAACCTATTGTAAGTAAGTTGTTTTAACAACTTACGCAGATAGTTTGGTGGAGTATATTATGGGTTTAGTGGTTGAGCCAAACTCCTAAAATATAGGAGATACTTGGCCTATTTATTTGTATGAACCCGGATGAATAATAGTGAGAGTTTTATTGATTATTCAGCTGTGTTGAACTGATCCAAAACCAAGACAATACTAATACAAAGCCATAGAAATAAAGATAGAATCACATTTAATAGTCGAATTCATGCAACTAGTCATTCTTCAATCAACATTCTATGGGCTTTTGGCATTCTATAGATTCACTTCTCGTGTCATTTAACAATGTTTTACATTTAATTTAATATTATTTTATGAATTTAAATGTTTATTAAAATAGCGATAAAGGTGCTGATAAATTGCTGATTCTTGATTTTCGAGTCAAATTTTTGGCTTGTTGAGTAATTCTTGATTTCTGAGTCAAATTTTGGCATGTTGAGTAATTGCCGATAACGATGCTTTAAACTATGAGATTCTCACCATTTGAAGCTGCTAAAAAATTGATGAGGGTGCGGCTCCTTCCATCTGTCCATCCATTTGAAAGAATGGTGCATTTGTGTTTCTGCCATTGCTTCTTTTGAACTTCGAGGGTTGTTGTTGCATCTGCAACTGCACCCTTGAGCAAGTTCCCATTCAAGTCTTTTGAAGAGGGTACCTTGTACCCGTTCTCTGCAATTATCAATGTTGTCACTAAGTCATTATGAGCTCTTTGCTACATTGAAGGGAAGGTTGTTGTAGTACCAGAATTTTGCACATGCCTTATCTGGTTCGTCGTGCGCAACCTTTTTCTAGCTTGTGCCTTTGCAGTGAAGGTTGTGCCTTAGGTATGTTTCTTGGTACAAAAAAATATGTATCCCTTTACTTGAACTCGATGAAGCAAACACGCCTCTTTCGCTTTGTATACGTGGACCACGAGTAGTGCCCATAATCGTTGTCGCATCATCCTCTGAATCCCCTACCATTCCAAGTCTAATGGCTGCATGCACCCTTGCCCTCTCTAGTCCGCCCTCATCTCTCGTTTTGCCTTTTCCGTTACATTGTGACATACCGCAACGTCGCGGCAAACAATACATGTAAGATGATACTTTAGGCAATTGATGTCTTCAGAAAAGATTTTTCCACAAAAATTGCAAACTGCAGTCCCTTGAACCGCTCCACGTACAACATACTTCGAAGCAATGGTACGGGTACTAGTGAGAATGGTTCTTGCTAGTAATTCTGAGCTTGATGCTGAAGCTAATGCTGCTAAGTTCTAATTTGCAACACAATATATGTTTAAAAAATTAAAAAACCGTAAGTTTAATTTAAATACAACTTTAGAAAACTGTTTAAAAAGTTGAAAAACTGTAAATTTAATTAAAACTAACATTATAAAAACATTTAAACGTTAGAAAAAGGCTTTATAACCCTATGTAACCGTAATTGCAAATTTGTAATTGTAAACCCTATGAACAAAAATAAATTCCCAATTTTTTTTTAAAAATAACATTTAAAACAATACATTCCGGCAATTTTGTTCATTAACGATGATAAACAAACATAAATAAGTTAATAACAATTAAAATCATTTGAAATTGAATGGAATGCATTCAAAATTGCAAATCATATTTGGATACAATATATAAATAATGTAGAACGATTTTACATTCTTGAAAAGCAAGAAAAGAAAACAACTTACCTCCAAATGAAATTCTTCAAATTTGCTCTTCGAATTTTCTATAAAATCTCTTCAACTCATGCAAAGGATGCTCAATGGCTATGTGATTACAAGTGAGGGAGTGTGTTGCCTTTAAAAACAAAATTCAATGTTTTTTCAACATTTTTTCCGCATTTTCATGTTTTTTGCGTCAGATTTGCATTGGCAACTATTCGCCAAATATTCTCAGCACATATTCGCCAATACTCGATAGAGCCGAGTTGCGAATTTTGTGGACGATTATTTGTCTGCCTAGGATTCGAGCGAGTACTTGGTGAGTTGGCATACTATGGTTACAAAAAGATAAATGAGAGGTTCTGAAAAACATAAAATATGTTTTAGCATAAAGAAATGGGGAAAAACTGAAAAGAAACAACATATAGAAATATCACCAAACATCTAGTCTATAAATACCTTCCTTTATACTAAGTAACCATATTTGCCGAATTTCAAGGGTGAAATTTGAAATTAAGCAGTTTTAACAAGGCACGAAATTTTTTGTCTGAAATTGCTGATTAAATTGCGCAAATAGCAGATGCTATTGTTTAATAAAAAAATTTGTTTTAAATTCATGTTTGGAATTCCTTGAAATTTGTTTCAAAAAGTTTGAAATTCGTTTTAGGTTTTACTTTTCACTTTTCATATTTTAGGGTTTTCCACTTTAAACACTGTCGTTTGGGTAAATTGTGCATACCCTTGTCTAATCGCGTGAAGCTCGAAGAAACATAAAACCTGTGTTGTGTCTAATCATGTGAAGGTTGAAGGACCTTGAATTGTCTATGCTTGAAGAAGGTTGAAGGAGCTTGAACTATCTAAGCTCGAAGAAGGTTAAAAGACAATCACAAATCAATTTAATAGTTAATATCAATGATAACATTTAGCATTCAACTATCATTATAAATTTATCAGTAGTATTTTATGATTAAATTGTTTTATTCTATGCTTATTATGGTGGTTAATTCCAGTATATTAGGTTAAAATGTTTTGATTTTTTGATATTTTATATGTTTTTTTGTACGGCCGTAGCCAGGCCGAAAGAAAAAATCGACTGGTTCCCAAAGCGAATTGGCAACATAGCTTTCCTATTAAGGTTGCCTATCATACACACACCATTTGGAGAAATATAACTAATATGCAGCAGCAGTCAGGTGGGCACTAATAATCACTCCTCCTTTCCTAATTTGGAGAATATTTTCCCAGACCAGTAGAACCTTGCGATGGCACTTTTGATGCTCCTTCAGTGATTAAGTTATACACATGGTTCCTGTCTGGAGGAACAGATGTTCTTACTAAGCTAACAGAAGAAAGAACATTACTAATATGAGCGCCTTTATATCTTGTGTATAACATAGCCGATATAAAACTAAATCAAACCTATCCATGGCAGCAGGCAGGTCGGTACTGATAGTCACTTCTTGCTCGCCAATCTGGAGGAGCCTTTTCCAGATCCACCAGATCCTAGCCATGACACTAATGATTCTCTGTCAGGTACTCAAGCAAATAATTTTTCATACTCAGAACCTCTCATTTCTTCTGTTTGCTAGTGTAATTTATATAAACAGGGGTCACAATTGATGTCTGGGAACCCGATTGTATTTCCTAGACCAGGTGGACTCAGGAAACTCATGAACTCAGCCGACTTCATAATTTCCAACCGTCCTCCCTGAATTTTGGGAAAGTTGGCTCTTCCTTAAACTTAATTGCCTTGGCTCCATTTATAACATATACTTAATTCATCAGCTGCTGGGAATTGAGAGAATGAGACTGAACTCTGTCATCGAAGGTATGTTGTCTTGTTAGACAGCATAATATAGTTTGCCCTCCGGCCCACTGATTGCCAATTTGGGAATATAAACCTTCAGATTCAGTTGGAAATACCTCAAGGTTCTTGACAAGTGCTGCTTGTCACACTGATGTGTTATCTGTGGGAGGATGAGACATCTCACGTGGGCTTTGTGATCTTCCTCAGATGTCCCCCTGCTTGAGGAAAATTTAAATGATGATTGGATTGGGTGCCAAAATTAATGGATATCATTCTGTGACTGAGTTGTATGATGGCATTATTGCAGCAAGGAATTTCCTCATTTTTTTAGACGACTTGGCATCCCACGTTTTGCCAAGTTCATATTGCTTGGGAATTATATTCTAGAGTCTGATGTTTTGAACCAATTGGGAATGCTTCCCCTTTTTGCTTGGGTAGGAAGAATTCCTATAATGCTGCATTCCTAATAATGCGCAATGTTTTTTTTTCCATGTAATATAAAGGGTCAGTTTTCTTACATGAAAACTGTCCAGGTGAGGTGTATATTCCATTATTTTCAAAAGTCTTCTATGAAGTGTATATTCCTATATTTTCAGAAGTCTTCTATGAAAGAGTGTGCCCATTATATGTCAAAAACATATCCTTGAATAGGTGACATGGAAATGTTATAACATTTCAAAGGCACACGTAAAAATATATAAACCTGTTACTTTACAGGTGGTCAGTCAGTTACCAATATCTGCTCCACATCAGTCAGGTTATATATTGTAACATCCTTGACTTCATTTTCATCATTTTGCATTCCTGTAGAGTCATCAATCAGAAGGTTAATCAGTTTATCTCGCTAAAGCGTACGCTAGCAACAGCTGCTGGAGCCCATATTTATCCTGTTTGTTTCATCTCTCCAAGCTATAAAATTCGGTTCAAGTTCACCAATGAATAAAATTCGAAAAAAAATTGCCATTATGTTCGACCAATATAATTTTTTTAATTATTAAAATATTATAAAAAACATTGAACATAAAAATAAATTTATAATATAAGATGTAAATCAATCATAAAAAATACATTAAACATAAAAGTGAATATAAAAAATACAAGATATAAATTATTAAAAAAACTAAATTATAAAGTTTGAAGAAATATTAAAACAAAACTAAAAGTAAATTAGAAAAATAAAATAAAACTTACAAACATAAAAATAAATTAACATAAACAAATAAATAACTAAACATAAAATAAAAATATAGTTTATAACTTTATAACCTAAACTTTATAACAGTGTGAGATAAGGCACCTAGACCTGGAGCTATGTTCTGCTGCAAATAATTTTTTCTACGAGCCAGAGTAAATACATTCAGCCTCGACTCCTGTAAGGAGGTTCATCCGTTGCATAGCTCTAATCTCATTGTGATCATCTCTCAGATTGGGGCAAAAGCAATGTGAGTACTTCTGTAAAGAATCCTTCACGCTTTTCAAACCAACATCGTCTCAAGACAAATAGTCCTGCAGTAACTTAGCACCACAATCGACAGCTAGGGCATACTCCCTCACAGGTCCTTTCCTGCTCGTCTCGTCACTTCCACAAATCTTCCACTTGTTTTTCATTGCTTTTTAAAGCCAAGCTTCTGATGTGAAAATTTCCCACCTTTTTAGCCGAATTGTACCAAACTTTATCAAACTTTTTTCACAGGCTTGAAAAACAGCGAATTTCAAACTTCATGGATGAAATCTACCAAACCCTGTGACAGTTTCTCCAAGTATCCTACAATAATGATAGGTTGACTATCCATCTGTTTTTGTCTCACTGTCCTGTATTTCTTTTTCCTGTGGTCCTGTATAGCCATTAAATGCTACATCAATTACCAATGCCTGACCACCAACCTTTGGAATATGCCAAAGCTACTTGCTTTCTAGGTGTGGCAAATCATTAAATGCTATGGAAGCTACACTTGGCTCACTAAAAAAGCCTTTACTACCCTAAATTCTATCCATTCTATTCTATACGTGATACAACCAGTCATCGGTCCCCCCCTCTCTGATATGAATCACACATCTTCTTCCTCTATTACCAACGTGTTACTGGGGGACAATTTGAGCATTATGTTATCTGCATTTCTCCTTAAATTGATTATGAGTTTTCCTATTCTTGATTTTTTCATTCTATTGTTGGTTTTACTTCGTGCCAATTTTTGGAGAAATCATTTGCATAAATTGTTTTCTACCTTTTGAAATTAACTTTTGATGACTACAATGTTGTATATATGACTGATATTTTTGATGCAACTTTTAGTCAGTACCAGAATCTAAACCATGTTTATACAAACTATTAGAATATTTAAGTAGTACTCATTGCAATAATGTAACACATAGTGTTACACAGTTAACCTTGTTAAAATATTAGATTACCTTTGAGCCATTCTTGGCTATTTGTTAGGAAGTTATCCATAGGCTTGTCTTTAGACACGTTTGGCTATATTGTTGGAGAGTACATTCCTATTCGATAGTTGTGGTTTGCCTATTTAACAGGTCTTCTCATTGTAATTCAATATGGCTTGATCATAGTCTTTTATGGTATTCAGAGCTCATGGTTGGAAGAGCCTGAGGGAGAAACTTGTGGAAAGCTAGATTTCAGAGAGAGGGAGGAAGTGTGTAATGCTGCACACACCCTGAGAAATCTATCTACATCCAGTAATCTACGGAAAGAGGAGAAAGGAGTTGTTGAGAGGAATTTTTTGGCACTTTGCTAAAGAGAAAGGAAACGTCTGGTAGAAGTCTAAGGAGTGTAACAACTATGTAAAAACATGATGTTGCAAAGGCGTTTTTGATGATATACAAAGGCGTTTTAATGATTCCCTAAGACGTTTTACTATTCTACAGTGCTTTTTGGGCATCTAGACACATGCTATTGCTGTTCTTTCAACTGAAAAGTGGCGTGGAAGTTTGGAGAGGGGTGTGAGATGTTTGGAGCATCCTGGAAGAAGAAAGGCACAATTTTATCGTCATATTTTTGCTGATCTGATTTGATATCTTCTGTTGTTTGTAATTCATCTTGTTAATTGTTGTTGTTCTGAGCAAAAGGAAGGAGGAGGCACTGCCCAAGGAGGTTAAAATTTATTGTGTATGGTCTTATCTGATTGAAGGGAGGGGAAAAACATTGCAACCTTGAAAATTTGTCACATTGTCCAGTTGGAGGTCTACAACCACACAAGCAAAAAGAGTTTTGGTCAAAGAGTTTGTAAAACTTGAGATTTTAATTTTTCCGTCATTTTTAGGCAATTTTACGGAAAAATGTTAATTTAATTTCTCATAAATGGTAAAGAGTTTTTTGTTGAAAACTGGCAGTGTTGTCCAGTTTTAGAGTAGAATCAATGAGCAAAATAATTTTTTGTAAAAGCCTTTATAGTTTTTCCTATTTAATTATTTTAGTGAAAAACTAGGTCAAAATGGCTAGTCTACAACATTTATTGTTACCAGATTCCCAAAAATTGACTGGCAAAAAATTTAGTTTATGGAGTCACAAGATACTTACCATTTATGAGTATTGAAATCTAGATCAAATTGTACTTGGCAAAGAAACAAGACCAAATGATGATGAATAGCTCGATGAACATGATGACTATGATAATTGTCCTCGTGAAGCTTTACTGTTGCTTAAACTCTCTATTGCTGACCCCTTAATTCTAGAAGTTAGAACTGCAATGGTAGCTTCAAATTTGTGGAAAACTTCGACTTTAAAGTACCAGGCTTTAGAAGTCAGTAGGCTGTATTTGAAGAATATGTTGTTTTCAAAAAAATGTAGGAAGGTGGGTTAGTTTCTGACAGTTTGTTGCAGTTGAAGGATATATGTGATCAATTAAAATTAGTTGAGAAACTTGTAGATGAGTAGGATTTGATTGCTCTGGTACTACATAATTTACCACCATCTTTTGACTCGTTTGTTGAGTCATTACATATGATCATAGAGACACAGGAAATCAATTATGAGAAGTTGTTTACACTTCTCATGCAGAAATAAAGGAGGCTAGATCAATCATTTGCCTCTACATCAGTTGCTACAGAAAATGCATTCTTCACAAGGTCAAAGGGAAAGGGTAAACAATGGAATGCCAATGGTTGTTCAAAAGAATTCTCTAATAGCAATGTAAGTACTTATAAGCAGTCTAATGGAAGTGTTTTTATTGCAAGGAACCTGGTCATTTGAAGAAAGATTGTCGTAAGAGACAATATGATTTGGAAAATAAGAGAAGGAAATCACAATCTGCAAATATGGCTGAAGAGGATGAACAAAGTTTAGCGGGTGAGTTTGCATTTGTGGTGACACAAAACGCGGTAGTGGAGTCAAGAAATATGGTACTTTGACTCAGGAGCATCAAGACACTACACGTGTCACAAAGACTGGTATGTAAAATTTGTAGAAGATGATAGTTGCAATGAATCTGTTTCCTTAGGTGATGGTTGGGTTCACTATGTGAAAGGATATGGAGATGTTCATATTTCAATGAATTTTATTACGTACACTTTTCAGAATGTTTGGTTTGTACCTGATATGAACAAAAATCTTCTTTCCATAAGTGAAATAACTGCAAAACCTAACCTTTGTGTGAAGTTTAAAGGAAACAAATGCATGGTTTGTGATATTTGTGAGAAAAGAGTCATAGCTATTGGCCTTGGTAAGAGAGGATTGTATAAGTTGGTTGATCCAAAAACTACAAATGAGCATGCACTAGCAATGGTGGAAAGCCCTAGTGAATTGTGGCATAAGAGGTATGGTCACCTTGGTTATCAACATTTGCATACATTAAGTCACACTAACATGGTGAATGGAATGTTTTCTATTCAAAAGAATTAAAATGTATGTGGAGGATGTCAGATAGATAAGTAACTTTCACATTCATTTGACATTGGTAAGCCACATAGCTAAGACTGCATTGGATTTGGTACATGTGGGTTTGTATGGTCTAATGCGGACACCCTTCATATCTGGAGCATTGTATTATTTGTTGCTTATAGATGACTTTTCTAGGAAAATGTGGGTGTGTTTTCTGCATAGAAAGTCAAAATGTTTCTCTAACTTTGTTGCTTGGAAAGCTATGGTAGAGAAACATGGAGGGAAAATAATAAAAGCTCTTAGATCAGTCAATGAAGAAGAGTTTGTCTTTGCCAAATTCAAGGAATTTTGTAAGAACATATTCTACACAACAGAATGATGTCATGGCAAGGCAGAACAAGAGAGTTATGGAGATGGCACGATGTATGGTGGATAGCCAAAATGTACCATATCAGTAGTGGGCAGAAGTGATGAATACAACTGTGTACATTCTTAATTGAAGTCTCACACAAGCTTTGCAAAATATGACACCGGAAGGAGATGGTCTGGTAAAACACCCGATGTAAGTAATTTTCGTGTTTTTGGATCCACTGCTTCTATTTTGGGAAAATTGTACATGTTTGTTGGTTATTGTGAGCAAAGAAATGCATACAGATTACTAGATGTCTCTACATACAGGATTGTGGTGAGTAAAGATGTTGTAGTAGATGAGAAAGTACCATTCTTTTATGATAATGGTCAATCTACTCATAGTATTGTATTGCTACTTGCTAGTGATAATGTTTCTGGAACAAGTTTTGGTACTAAAATTGAACATAGAATCAAAGATAGAAAAACCAGAAGAATTCTAGTTCTAAGGAAAAATGTAATGATGAAGAGGGTGTTTCTCACTCTTCACAAGAAAAACAAGAAAGTCAACACAAGAGGCCAAAGTGGTACCAGACCATGATGAGAGATGTATGAAAAGATGAGTTGCCTTGTTGGAAGGACAATCTACAAGGTCAGGAAAACAGGGAGTGCAAGGTGAAAGGCAAGTAAATTTTTCTCTTATTGTTGCTTTGCAGGTATTGAAACCAAGCATCATTTCAAGGACCAAAGTCAAACCCAAATGGAAGTTTTCCATGAAGGTTGGTGAAAGAGGAAGGGGCATACAACAAAAGCACATGAGTGTTGTGAACAATAAATGTCCCAAAATTATTCAACAATGGAAAGTAGTAGGTGTTGGGTCTTCAACAACTCAACGCAGAAATATCTCTTAGGGATATTCTTTGTTGTTTAGTCTTGATGTATATTCTAAGTTTTTGTTGGACCTGATCACTCTAACAAACGAAGCATGACACATTCAAGACATGAAAACTCTTCAAAGGAACAATAGAATCCAGTGAACCCAGTTTTCAACACCATTTCCTACTTTACTTGGCGGTTGCAGTGGCTCATTACCCATGTACTCCGGTAAGATGGATTGGCGACAATAGGGATATTTGGAAACATTGGGAATATCATTTATTTTTTGTTTTTAATAATGATTAAAACATTTGATTTAGTCATTAAGGGAGGGTATTAGAATATTTAAGTAATACTCATTGTAATAATGTGACATATAGTGTTCCGTAGTGAGCTTGTTAAGATATTAGTTTACCTTTGAGCCATTCTTGGGTATTTGTTAGGAAGTTATCCATAGGCTTGTCTTTTGCCATGTTTGGCTATATTGTTGGAGAGTACGTTTTTATTGTATGGTTGTGGTTTCCTATTTAATAGGCCTTCTCAATGTAATTCAATACAGCTTGATCATGCAACTATTTTGGATTATTGAATATATTTGTTGATCATGCAGATTTGGACAATCAAAAGCAGTGGTCCTATCCCAGTTTGGATTAATGTGGTGCTCATTAAGAGCTAGTCCACATGATAGTCGAGCTGAATTTTTTGAAATCATCAACCTCAAATTAATAGCCGCCTAACCTTCACTTGTTATATTAAAAAAGATGTTCGCCAACTGCTATGATTATGGAGATGAGATGTGCTCATCTTTACTTTTAAATTTCTCGCAGTTTCAAAAGAGCTACCTTGTTAACTCTCATGTTTTGACTATAAAACTCTTGCGTCTAACCAACCCATTCTACAATTAGATCATCAATGGTCTGGCCCTTGGTGATGAATTGACTGTACAATAATGCTATGTCTAAAGAATAAAATTAATGCCAGCAAATTCAATCTTCAATTTTTCATGAACATGCTTCTATGTTGCCAACAAGGTAAGTCAATAGTTTAAAATAGAACCTTTCAAGGGTAGAAGTTCACCTTGCTTTTAGTTTTAACTTGAGTGAAGAAAAAGGATATAATAGTAGGGGGCCGACAAATTTAGAAACATAAACCATTGTAACCACAAGTAGAGGATATTTTTTTATTGGAGTTCTACTGATAAAATATTATGAAAATTAATGCAAGACTCAAGGGATTTGATACAACAACAGTTTTGGACTCTTTCCTGTCTCGACAGTGAAGCCTCCCTATGGTAAACATTAAATTGATTTCTTATTACCTCCTGTATTTGGCTACATTTTAGCTTTTTCTTCTTCACATATTGTTTGACATATTGCACTGAAGGCTGTAAATGATTTCCAAATCATCTGTAAAAGAGAAATTATCCTTTGGCCATTTCACTCTTTTTGTGACCAAAAACTAAATTAAAATACACAACTATGTAATTGTTATAATTTTTTATTGTTCCATTACCAGTAAGTATCTTGAGTAAACTAAACGGTGATCTGACTTCTTGCAGATTCTTGGTAAGTCTGGACTGAAGATGGAAGTTGAAGTTCCAGTGGATTGAAGCTTGGCGCTTTTACGACAACTCTGCACACATACGTCATTCTTGGCATGTACGACAATTCATGCTTTTTTGGCTGCTAAGCTTTGATGTTTCTGGAAATTTTAATTTGGTTAAGTAATTTTCAACATAGCCTGATGCCTGTCCTCTCTAAAGTTTCTCTACTACGTTGTGGAAAATGCAATTCTCATCCGGCTTGAATATTAAAAATTCATTAAAATACAGAAAACGGTGTTGTCTCAAGCCATATGAAGCTTTGTCCACATGTTATGTGCTTGTGGGCTTGGTTTTTGCAAAAATTAGAATTTGTGCAAATAGAGGCAGCAAGAAGTTTGTTCTTCATTCTTCCGGAAAAGTGTTTGCCACACTTATATTTTATGCTTCAGTTTTCTTATGATTTATGTTTTAATAAGCAATTTATTTTTTAATGATGTATTAACAAAAAGGAAGCAGACAAAAATCTCCCAATAGATCCTCGTGACTATGCAGTTCATGGAGGGGGCTAGGGTTCCTATTAATTGTCTGTGGGTTGAAATTGAAGATGTGATATAGGAATAAACAATTCTTTCTCAGTGTTATGCGGGGATGCATCCCCTAGATTTTGGTGACGTTTGGAGGGGATGTTCCCTATTTTTAATTTAAAAAAAAAAAATCTTCTAATATTTTTGCTTAAAAAAACTGTTATTTTTAACCAAAAGCATTGGATTTTAATTTCGAAAGTACCTAAAACACATTAAATACAGTTCCAATCCCTAAATTTCATTGAATAAAGCTAAAATATTTAAATATTATTTTTTAGATATTATTTTAATAGCTGCTCCCATACTGTCCCCAAAATTTGGGAAATATTTTGCCATCCGCCCGTCCCTGTCCCCGAGTCTGAGGTATCTATGATTATTTTCTTCCTTGAAATAGGAGAGGCTGATTTTTAGTAGGAAACTTCCAATTGAAGTTAGTAGCACCTGCTGAGGGTTTTTAGGGAGTTTTACCAGTGTTACGCGGGGACGCGTCCCCTCCCTTTTCCTTACGTCCCAGACGTCCGGGATGTTCCAGGGACTTGGGGGCAGGGACTGGACGTTTTCCCGGCGTCCCGCTTTTCCAAAAAAAAAAGGGGGATGTCCCCCAAAAACATGGAACACACCCAGGACGTCCCAGGTGCAAGGAATCGTTGGGGACGTCCCCTCCGACCCAGCCCTTAGTGAACCCTGTATGAATTTGAGTCATTGTTGTGATTACTTGTTTACGTAGGTTCTGATTTGGCAGGGGAAAGATGGAAGTAATTGACTATTGCAACAGGATATCATATCAATCATTACCTTTGATTTGCATGCAGCTGGTTTTTTCGTTTTCAGATTTGAAAAGGTATTATATTTCTGATTAGGTAACTGAATATTGCATTGTGTTCTAGGCAAACAGCGAGCATCCTTTGGCCAAGGCTGTGGTTGAGTATGCCAACAAATTTAGACCAGCAAGTTCAGACTTAAGCTGGTTGCCTGAAGTACAAGATTTTGTTTCAATAACCGGTCATGGTGTCAGAGCTTTAGTGTAGAACAAGACTATTCTTGTAGGAAACACAAAGCTGATGTTAGATTTTGAAGTTAGTATTTCTGAAGATGCTTATGAAATTTTGAAGGAGGCTGAAGAGATGGCTCGAACAGGAATTTTGGTATCTTTTGATGGAGTTTTGGTTGGCATAGTTGAAATATCAGACCCAGTCAAGCCAGAGGTGCAAGATGTAGTGTCCATTTTGAAGTCAATGAACATAAAGAGTATTGTGGTCACTGGAGGCAACTGGGGTACAGCAAATGCCATTGCCAAGGAGGTTGGGATCGAGACTGTTATGGCAGAGACACTACCCACTGTTATGTGATGAATAATTGGATTAATCATTAATGGTTTCAATCTTCAAACTTTGAATTTTAAGTCTTAGTTTATTGAATTATTAAATATAGTTTTATATATTTGTAAAATTAATAAATTATATATATTAATAAAGTATTCATGTTATATTTATAAAATTAATAAATTATATATATTTTTTATTAGCCGTCCCCTTGCCGTTCCCAAACTTTCAAATTTTTTTACCATCCCGGAAACCCCGTCCCGACGTCTCGCCATCCCGGAGTCTTAGGTAACCATGAGTTTTACTTCTAGATGACAACTAATATCTGTGAGATTTTTCTCAAATGTTAACTTTTTGAACAAAATCCTGGAAAGTTGGATCCTAGATGATCAAATCTTCTATTCCATGGGACCATTTGGCTTCACTTAGCTCCATATTTTTCTCAGCAGCAGTGAGAAATTTCAGGTGTCCCCTCTCCATGGGACCATTACCGAAGAGTTCTTCATACTTTGAGGACCTATGACAAGACTAGGTTCTATGCACGGTTCATTACAAAAAGATTGAAGACACATCAAAATTTCCAGCCTGACCGAATGATATTAACTTGCGGAGTTCCTACTATTTAGGATCAAGGCCTGGATTTGCAGTGTCCAAAGATAGTGATATGGCACAACATATTTAAATATATTCAGGTTCTTTGGTGCTTTCACTTTGCTCGTGCAGGTGATTGACCAGCAACAGTTTTGCCACTGCTATTCTTACCCCCTTCACCTCATTTGTGCAGGGGGGAATATGCAGCGTTTGATCGCCTACTCATTGTTTGAATCACTTGATCCTCATGTGAATAGTACTGTATTTTCTTCCTCATAAGTTTCCTGGATTATGAAGAGGCCCATGTGCTAGGGCAAGATTAACTCTTTCTTATTTCTGTATGGTTTGAGGCTGACCACTGCCACTCATTTAAACTTTCTCTTTCAGCTCCCGCTGGAATGCATGTATAAGGCAAAATATTGATCTTACAGCTTCCTCATTTCTTACTGAAGATGTTTGCGGCCTTCACCAATTTTTCAACCAAAATTGAGCATTGTTAAGATTGTAGATGGATGTGATAGCCTCGAATCATGTAAAACTTTTCAACTTACATGGTGCATAAATTCTGGCAAAAGGGGTTTCTGATTTAAACCCTGTAAGTACTATCTTTTTGCCCTTTCATCCTCCCTCTTGCTATGTTGTTTGTGAGATATCATTCTAACAAAATTTACAAAGGTAGTTGTTAACGTTTTAGTTCTTACAAGAGTATCAGTGACAATTTTGGTGATTATGTATTATGAAATTAATGAATTTTATACTAAACATGCAAACAGACACCTACAACACATGTTATTAGATCTAAGTAGATGTAAAATAGTAAATCAAACCTGATTGATTATTTTGAGATGAAAAATAATTAAAAAAGAGGGATTAGGCTTATCTTGTTCTCTAGATGACGATGATAATGAATTAGGATTTTTAGAGTCATATAAGCAATTTCAGGATGCACTTAAGAGTGATGACTGGTAGTGAAGATGACGCTTTGTCCAAAATTGGTATCTCAACAACTTAGAATTGAGTTTTTTAAATATGTTTGGATCTGCTTGTTTCTTTCTTTCTGAAACCTTGTTTAGTTTCATGAAACTTTGCCTCAATCATTGAGAAATTCATCTTTACCCTAATTTGGCCACCAACATCCAAACCTGCAAAAAAGTGGGCTTTGTTTTGGGGATCTGTGCTCCACTTTAACTTGATATTTATCTAAGCCTTCTATTTCATACAATATCGAAAAGAACACAAGTATATGCAATCATTTTTTAGCTTGGCTAAGTGATGAAATGGTATGTCCACTATGAATTTGAGTGCTTCAATGGCTGCTTGATGCTTATAAATGCTCAAGGGTTGCCTTCTTTACCTTCCACTTCAAAATGCCTTGATGGCAATGTATGATTAGATCATTAGATAATAAATAAATGCTCGTTGTCTAAATGAACTAGGGTGCTTGTGGATTTATTGACAATTGAAATTCAAACTAGGATCTTGTAGGTGCTCAAGGCAACCAATGGGTAGAAAAGTGAAAAAGATAGGAGAACGATCACAGGGTGATATCGCGGTAAGTTTATAATTATTTATATGGACGATATCGCGGTGTTTTCTAAACTAAGACACAAAACTTGCATCATCTTTGTGGTGTCACAGACAACATGGTATATCTCTAAATTTAATAAAAAGCGTCTTTGGCTTCTGCCTAGGTAAATTATTGTGCCATATTGTCATGAAGAATGGTATATTCATTCAAAACAAAAAGGAAACCGGAGAAGGGCTTCGAATGAAAACTGGGAAATGGAGACGATATTTTATTTTGGAAGGATAATTGGGCTGACTTTCAAAACCTTAAGAGCAACAACTCCTGGGACCAGTTTAAAAACAACCTCATCTCTGAGTTTGGGCATAAGGTTAATGACTACATCAGTTGTGTTAATGGCAGATTTCAGGGGAAAAATCTTCATGCTGGAAGCTCTAAATTTAAAAACCTCTTTTATGTTATTCAAAGAATTATTAGCAACATCTAGATTAACCAAATTCAAACTAGGGATGAATTCATATAGGTTAAGTCTTTTGATGGTTCCTATTAAGTCAAAATAGGGTACCAATTATTTTATGGTTGGTACTAAACAAAATGATACTTACCATTGATAATCTGATCAAGAGAGGCTCTACCATGCCTAACAAATGTTGTCTTTGTAGGAAGGAGGCTAAAACTATTCACCACCTTTTCCTTCACTGCTCTTATGCCTCTAGCTTGTGGGAACTCAACCTGACAAGATTTTGAGTTGACTAGAATTTATCGGAAGACATTATACAAGCTTAGGAGCAGTGGCAACCCCCTTTCAAGCATAATATGTTAGGAAATTATGGAGGCTTATTTTCCCTCATGTTTTATGGAGAATTCGGAAGGCCATAAACTCTATCATATTCAGGAATACCAAGAACACCATCAAGAGACTTCTAAAAGAGCTAACCATTGAAATCAAGGAAAATATCATGAAATTAAAGCCTCCCAAGAATCAAAGCTTTCCTAAAAAAGAGGAGAGATTTCTACTAAACTGGAATATTGTTGTGGAGGATATTCAAGACAAAACTCTCACTATTGACCACTCCCTGATTCAATGGATCCCTCCTGGAAAATTGGTAAAAACTAAAATTTGATGGTGACTCTAAGGGCAACCTAGGAGCTGCAGGCGGTGGTGGCATTATCAGAAATCACCTTGGTAATCTCATTGTTGCATATGCAGGTCCTATGGGAACCCAATTCAACCACTATGGAGAGACACTTGCTGCTTTATGGGGTATAAGAACTGCTAAAGACAACAAGATCAATAAACTCATTATTGAAGGTGACTCCCTCAATATTATTAACCATCTTAAAGGTTCTCACCCTCCTAACTGGACTATTAAGGATTTTATTCATGAGGCCATCAATATTTGTAGTGCCTTTATAAGTGTCAAATTCTGTCACACCTACAGAGAGGGTAACAAAGTTGTTGACTCTTTCGCCAACTTTGGGGTATCTAGCAATCACTTAAGTTATTGGCATAATAATAACGCAATCCCTTAAATATCAAATGAAATCATTTCTCAAGATATAATGGCCAACTTTCCTAAAGCCTAGTACTTGCTATCAGAGAGGGCAAGTAATATTTTGGTGTCATGAGTGCCTCACACGCTTGGATCGTGCTTTTTCCATGTGGACTAATCAAGGCACTCAAATTTTTCTTTATTTTGTTGATCCCTATGCTGCTGTGAAGCATTTTGACTGTCGACTTACGCTTTGGGTACCCTGCTTTCCGACGACATTCTTTCCAATGTCATGGGTGACCCTCCCAACAGAATCGAGTCGGTATGTGACTCGACTTGGCAAGCAAATGAAGAGCTATGGAAGGCATTGGATGTGGACGACTTCACCACTTTTATGAAGCGGATTAAGGGCTATGATAATCACATCTTTGTGAGTTTTGCCTAACATTGGAAGGATCGGGTCGTCACCTACAAAGGTAAAGATTTCCCCATCACTGAAAATTTGATTTCCTTTGTTACGAGCCTTGGAATGAATGGAATCAAGTTCTTTTGAAACGAATTTGATAAGGAGGCAGAGGACAAAAAAATTGTTGAGGGGTTTGAAACCCTCCAATACGTCAAAGCGGGTATTGGGTCTTGTGTGCTCATCCATCCCTGCCCCCTTCGACGACGTAGCTAGAATGGTGGTTAGGTATATCACACTAGAGGGTAGATTCTCAACGCTTCCTTTGCACCATCTAGTGCTACTGAATCATTTCTGAAGGTCTCCCAAAGTTAGTTTGTCATACTACATTCTGGATTCTTTGGAGAAATCCATTCGAGAGGTACACTCCCACCAACGGGGTCTTCCACTCCATCAAGGAGTTATCCTTCTTTTGCACCAATATTGTCATTACATTGTAGCCAACACCCCCTCTCATCCCATTCTTCCTATCCAACCCCTTTTGCATCCTAAAGTGAAAACTAAAAACTAAAAACCTAAGGTCACCCTCTCCACCGTCGGCCAAACGAGCTCTCTGCAGTAGTGTTAAAGGCAAGTATTTGGCCATAGTTGAGGGCTTACTGTCCATTAGTCAAACTGACCAGAATCCTTTTGTTAGCCATGATATGAAGGCCCAATTAAGGGAACATGCAGAGAGAATCAAGGTCATTGGGGAGAATGTGGCTCTTCTACTCAAAGAGGGGGCCAAAGACAAAAAAGTTCCTAATTGTTACCCTATGTTCGAAGAAAGGATTGAAGAAATCACTAAGAAACATAAGGACATCGAAGAAACTTTGGCAAAGATCATAAACAAGCAAATTCACCTCCTTTCCATGCCTTGATAAAACAGGTTGATGTGCACGCCAAACATACCATATTCCAACGTGTGCAACAAATAAATTCTAATCAGATTGGAAACTTGTTTGTTGCATTGGCTAGGGAGGATCCAAGCCCTTTTAAACAACCCATCTGGGCATATAGAGCAACCAACGTTTGCCCCTCCAGCCACCTATATACCATAACACTTGCAACTCCAAAAATTTGCCATACGTCTTGTCCCTTCCCTGTATCAAAGCTCTTATTTTAAAATGGCTAGAGTACACTGGGAAAGAAAACTATCAGGTTGGAGACCTGTTTAATTGCACACGCCAAACAGTGTGACTGTCCCGCGAGGAAACTGTGTCCCCTGTACACTGCCAAAAAAAATGCATTTCCAGAGAGCTGCTGTCCCGTTATTTCATTTGGTCAAACGCTGTAACAGCGTGCACAGAGCATTGGCAACTACGACATCTGACAAAGTCCATTATTTTATGCTTTGATGGAAGTCCATACTTTGTTTCAAGAGCTCTATTTTGGCACAGGCAGTGAGAATGCTGGCACGGTTGTTAAATTTAGTTTTGCTGCTGCTGTTTTCATTTGGTTGAAAGATTCTAAAGCCTTTTCAACAATCCATTTTGTGCAGATCCTACAACCCTGACACTCCATGAGACCACATTTCTTTGAGGCATTATGTCAAACAGTTCCATGCCTTTTAAACAAACCCATTTTGTGCATCGCCTACAACCGTGGCAGTCAAAGAAGCCACGTTTCTTTCAGGCATTTTAGGCACCCAACTCACATGCCAAGCGTATGCTTTCACGTTTTTACAAAATTATCTACTAGGGCACGTGTGGCTGCAACATCTGACCCAGTTCCTCTGTTGTTTTTTACTTGGATGGGAGCCCACGCAGGTCTGGGCATGGCTGGGAGAATATTGGCAATGTGACCAACTAAAATGCACAAAAAAACCTCCTCTATTGGCTTCGATGAACGTCTAAACGTTGTCCCCAAAGCTTTTGGCGTCTGCAACAACATCTGACAAACACCCTCTCTCGGATGTGCTCGTTTTTTCCCACGCAGGGGTGTATGTGCGGCTCGGGGGAAGGCTGAAAATGGCTGTGGAGTCTGGCTTTGCACAAAATCGCTGCATTTGCATGAAGTTTCCAAGGCCGTTTCAACAAACCCTAACTCGCCCAAAAGAAAAAAACAATCACGGGCCTTTAATTTTAATTCTTTTATTTCATTTTTTTTTTACATTTATTTTATTATTATTATTATCTTATATTTAAAGGAGGCATTACACAAGGACCCCCTCTCAACACACTACACTCAATCTATTAAAAGTTTTGGAGGAGGTAAAAAAAATGTTTAACAAAACTCTTAAATGAAGGTTGTTTGCACTCTAATGTTTGGTCTTTTTGCTGGTCTTATGTGGATATGCAGCTATTGTGATGCTGCAGTTTAGCTGTTTTTTGGCTTCTTGATGGCACATTGTCCTCTGCCAATGATCGTCACTATTTTTTCAGGCTACTAGGCCTTGTTTTCTGGGTCGTGGTCCCCACTTGTGAAAAAACCATTGTTGTAGTATTGTTTCATCTGGCTTTTGAGCCATCTTTTGTACTTTGGGGTATGGTCCCCTTCAAAACCATTTACCACTAATAAAAAATAATAATGGTATATTCATCGATCCAAATAAAGTTTATGGCAATGTTTGATAGACCTTTCCCAAAAAGTAAGAAATAACTTAGGTCCTTATTGGTAAAATTAGTTTGGTAGAACAATCTATTTAAGGGTTTGTAGGGATAGTAAAACCCTTGAATTCTATGTTGAAATAAGATGCAAAAGTGGTTTGCGAAAAATAGGCAAAATAAGATATCTAGGAAATCATGAGGGTAGTAATCACAATGCTAGTATTGAACAATACAAACTACAAGCTAGATTTCAATCTATATTTTTTCAATGCTTTAGAACATTCAATTGCAGAAGTGCTACTCAAGAATACTTAAGAGAGGACAAGCAACCCATTGCATTCATAAACTCTGACTTGAAAGAAGTAGAGCTAAATTATTCCCCTGTGGAAAAGTAGGTCTATGCCTTGGTAAATACAGTAAAGAAATTCAAAGCCTATATCTTAAAGAGCCATGTTCATGCCATTGTTTTTGACCCTATAGTTAAAGCCTTCTTAAATCAGTATGAGTTGGGAGAAAAAAGAGTTACGAAGCATCCAAGAATATGATTTAGAGATCAAACTAGTGAAGATAGTTTGAGGATGAGGTATATGCTAGATTATAGTGGAAGAAAAATTCACGCGGAGGCTTGAAGAAGGGGCGTTTGATGTGGAATACAAAGACATGATTCCAAAAACTCAATTTGAGGGTGACAAAAGTGAATGGTATTACCAACATTAGTTGGTATCGTCTCCAAGGCATCTTCCCCCCAAATTTGAATTCTACTTAGTAGAGCACTAAAATCGAAACCAAGACATTACTTTGTGTCTAATGGCGTGTTGTATAGGAGCTATGAGGGAGCATATCTCAGATGTTTGGACAAAGCTAAGGCATATGACAATAACTTGCCTTTAGTTCAACACAATTCATAGGATGGGTATCCATAATATACTATTGAAATTTGTAGCCAACTATTACTTACAGGGGAACGAGGTTTCATAATCAATGAACAAAAATATGATTAATGTGATAGAGAAAATAATAGGTAAAAATCCCATAGGATGACACCTTCTGTTGTAATATGTCTTGTGGGGAGAGAAAACAAGGATAAAAATATATTTGACAACATTTCTATTTATGTGCACTATGAAACCCAAGACTATGTGTGAGTGATAATCCTTTTTAGTTAGGAGCAACAAAGATTATAAGAGTGCATGTGGGTTATTGAATACAATGAACCAAACACAACAATGTAGTGGAAGAATTGTTTGTAAGACATAAAATTTCTTTTCACCAATGCTGACTAGGGAAATACAAAGGTGTACAAAATAATTAACAAGATTAAGAGAGAGATACAAACAAATGATTACTGGAGAAAAATCAAGCAAAAATCTTTGGTCTGTTTTGAGAAAGTACAAGTTCAAAATTATGAGGATCAATGATGATCTCTCATCATAACACACACACGCACATGCACATGCACATGCACATGCGCACGCACACGCGTGCACACACACACACACAACTGACAATAACAAGTACAACTGATGACAACTTTTGAAGAGATAAATTTTCTTTCTTTTTGACAAACAAGACAATTATAATTTGACATGTGTCGATGTCATGAAGATACACTAACATGGTTTGGTGCAAGATCTACCATTTGGTGTGCTATTTGGCAACAACGTAGTGATGAACGAACACTAAAGGAAAATAATCATGCGCATATCCCTGGTGACAAATGACATTCAAAAAATCAAGGCACAAGTGTGATCACGTAAGAGATAGTTGTAGGATGCCATGCAACACTAAGTTAGATTCTAGACACCATAAATCCTTGCATGACATTGCAAAATTTTGAATACAACATTGAATGGTTTGTTCAATAGTAGAAGTTGTGAAGGTTGCATGGTGTTAACACAAGACTACAATGTTGCATGGGTTATAAAAAAAGCGCGGTGGATGCAAGCGATTACATAGGGCAAAGAGCCAAGGTGTCGCAAGATTTAATAAATGATGTTAAGTGTTGGGTGTATAAAACAAAATGAGCCACTTGCAAAGTGTTAGAGATATTAAATCAAACAAAATTCAATTCACATGTTATGAAAATAAATGGATTTAGAGAACCATTGTAAATATGTTGTGGGATATCGTGTTGGTTCTTCTCTTTAAATAAAGCAAACTAATCTTTGAAAAATCATCAAATTTAGGGAAATGTTAGCATTTTTTGTTGGTTAGGGGACCTTCCTTGGCTAGATTCCTAACCCTTTTTAAGTTAATAAGAGACATTGACATAAATGATAAATGACTAAAATGAAATAAAACCAAACTGTCAATCACATGCACAACTGATCAGGAAACCACATTGACACGTGTGAGAATTTGTAAAATTTGAATACCACAAGTTTGTGGTAGGCCAAATGATGCACCTTCACCTCTTTAAATATCTGCAAGCAAGGATGTGCAGGCAAGAGAGCTAAAACAAGAGATTAGGGCTTATGTAATCAAAAGAGTCGGGGTGGTGATAGGAGCTAAGAGGCCTCTTTTATAGATTTAAGGTGATGGAGGTAGCTGGGATGTTATGGGCACATAGTGCATTAGAGATTGATATGGTTATGGGTGAATAGTGCATTGGATATTGAGATGACTTGGTGTAATTAGGTAAGTGAGAGGCTTATTTTATTGAATGGTACAAGTGAGGTGTCATTTATTAAACTTTAGGTGATTTTATATTTTTTAGTTGCGTTTGTGTGTTTTATTATTTTTATGGGATATTGTACTTTGTACATGATGTGACCTTCTGCAAGGTGTGTTTTCTAGTATCTACATTTGGCCCCTTTTTGAGTTGCGTCTTGCACCAAGTATGATGCAACACAAAAAATGAAGATGAATGACGTTCATCAGACTCTATGACAACGATTTCCATGCATGTGGGATTAGATGGATGATTGAATAGACAAAAATTTGGAAATATTGATTAATGTGCCACTTCAACCAAGTTTGTGAAGGGGTCGATACGCTAATTTCACAAGGTAGAGGCTATTTGATCGATGGATTGGTTGTCATAAGATTGATGAGTGAAGGATTTAGTATGACATAAAACCTCAAGTGATAGTTTGATGCCCCAACCATGCCCCAACAACGTGCAAGGAAAAAAAGTGCAATACAAAATGAGAGAAAGTGAGTTGGTGATGATAAAAGTTTATTTTTGAGTCCATGTGGAATGGTGCCCTAGCTAGGTGTAAAGTGAGGAAAAAGTGGGGATATCGAAAATTGAGGATGATTAAGACTGGATGAGCAATGGTGGTTGTGAATTTTTTTTTGCAGACAACATGTTTTGAGTTAGAGTGGAGAAAATAGGGAGCAGAGCATGTGTGGGTGTGGAGAGCTTAAGGATGAGCTAGAGCATGCATGTGGGCAGAGAGCTTGAGGGGCGTGTTGGAGAGCACGTGGGTCAAGAGCACAAAGGGTAGGATAGAGCGCATGCGGGGTGGAGAGCACAAAGGGTGAACCAGAGCTCAACGGGGGTAGAGAGTGCAAGGGGTGAGCTTGAACATGTGTGGTGGCAGAGAACGTAAGTGGAAAGTCAGAGTGTGTGAAGAGGCGGAGAGTGCTAGGAGCGGGACAACATGTGTGAGAGTGGGGAGTGCAAGGGGCGGGATGAAGCACACATAGTGGTTGAGAGTATGAGGAATGGGCCAGAGCAGGCACTGGGGCGGAGATGATTGGATTTAGAACAACCCGCGGGAGCACAATTATGTTTTTTTCGATTTTTAGTACATTATTATAGCTAAGTTTATGGTATTATTATTATTATTTTGGGATAAATGACTAGGTCAGCTGCATTGGCGACTGACCCATGAGGGACATACGATACACTGATTGCATATGCAATCGATTGAGTTGTTTTTTCTTGAAAAAGTGAATAAAGCGGGCCGACCATGTGGGCGACCGACCCCTATTAATATTTATAAAGGGTTTTGGCAAAGTGAGTGAGGTGATGCAATGGGTGGGAGTAGATGTAGTGGAAGAGGGAAGAACTGGGCCATAAGGGCAGATAATGATAGGGAGAACAAGCCACACAGGTGGATAGGGTAGAGAGATAAGAATGGAATGGTTTGTGTGGGTGGAAGGTTAGTGGGATGCACTTGCAATTATGAAAAATGGGGAGAGGAATGTCAGTGT
Organism: Taxus chinensis; assembly: GCA_019776745.2. Lineage (NCBI taxonomy): Eukaryota > Viridiplantae > Streptophyta > Pinopsida > Cupressales > Taxaceae > Taxus > Taxus chinensis. The sequence continues at coordinate 198,173,422 of CM034152.1, read as the reverse complement.
AAACAATGTGAGTGTGTGTGGTGGCAAGCCATCACAGCAGTGTGAGTGTATGTGGTGGGAAGGGTGAGGGTTAGTGGTCCACACCAACTAGGGAGGGTAGGTAGAAGTGGCGATAGACTAGGCTGCTACTATGGCATGGGAAGAGTAATAAGGGTGTGAGTAGCGTGGTCCAAAGTGGGATCCACATGGGTGGCACTAAGAGGAGAGTAGATGAAGGGGTTTGAAGTGGGGTTAGTTGTGGGCTACAAGAGTGACATAGGGTCTTATGTGGCCGGAGTTGGGGAGAGGACGCATGTGTGGCTCGACTATAACATTGAGCAGTGGGGTGGAAGGGACGTGGAGAATGGTGTGGGATGTGAGGGTGTGGTTGCGATCCTCCATAGTAACTAGGAAGTTGAGTGGGAGGGTTGGTAGGACGCACTAGCAGCTAGGGAAGTCTAGAGAACCATTATGGTAGTTGGAGGTAGGGGAGAGGAAGAGGGTTTGAGTGTTGGGGATTTGGGTGGTGCGTACAATGTGGAGGTGGGGAGAGGGGAAATGCAGCGGAAACAATGACGGTAGAAACAAGAGAGGGGAAACACATGGCCGATTGGAGGTAATAGAGATGAGCCACAAGAGAGGTCTATGGCATCAGTTTGGAATACGTGTGGGATGTCTTGGGCAAAGGAGTTGGTGTGAGAAGGGTTAAGAGTGAGGAATAATGGGAAGGGGAAGTAGGGTGGATACTAGAGTGAATAATCATAGCTTCTAGGGAGATTCAAAGGGTTGTTGAGGCGGTACAATGGTAGTAGACATAAGATACGTAGGGGTGGATATTTATTGAGAAGTCAAAGATGTAGAGGGAGAAAATATGTTTAAAGGGGCTAGAGATGTGCTAAGTGGTTGGAGATGCAAGGGTGGAGACATGTTAAGGGGTTGGGGATTCACAAAGCGCTGAAGAAGTGCAGAGGGGCTAGGGAAGCATGGAGGTACCTTAGACGTAGGGGTGGAGACACATAACAAAGGAGATGTAGGGGAACTACTCATGTGACCAATCCACAACTAAGAAGGGAACATAAGTAGAGGGGGGACATCCTGAGTGAGCTGAAACGTGCATCCAGGAGGTGAAGATTGGAGGAGAGGTGAGATATTAAACCTGGACAAGGGCATGTAATAATGAGATAAAGAGATGCATAACTTGAAGTAAGTCTTCTATATATATTTTAGTTTTTTTAGATTATGCTTGTGTTTTATTTAGGTGGGGTGTTGTTGGTTTGGAACTGACCTATAACCTAGTACTTGACACTATTGCTTATGTTTACTTTTGCTTTGGTTGAGATGATATGACTGATGGGTACATGTTTTGATGGGTGCAAGGTCTACCATTGGTGATGTTGCAACACAAATTCTCTCCCTTTACGTATACTTTATGTCAGATGATGAATCAACATGAGATGGAGATAATACAGAGAGTGGGGGTTTTCTACATTAATTAAGTAGAGTATATGGGCATGGATCAATCGTTGTTGATTGTCCTAATAGAGAAATGGTACAGTGATAAAAACACATTTTATCTAGTGACTAGTGAGATAACCATCACATTAGAGGATGTGTGGCATATGTACAGGATCCCTATTGAGGGTAAACAACTACAATTAGAGGAAGACCCTATTAGGTGGGATAAGATAATGTGGAGATTATATGGAGAAGCGACATACATGATAGAGATATATAGCGGGGGGTTAGGGACAAACATTTGCATGCACATGGAGTGAGGACATGCATTCTGGCCTATTTGTGGAGTTTGATTTACACCATTGTGTTACCAGATTCCTTAGGGAACATGTTCACATGGGGATGCATGGATGTACTAGCAAAAATATTAGAGCACAATAAAGTATGTATGGGGCCATACTTTATTATTACAAACATATGTAGATTGCATCAGTATGTGAGGTTCATGCAAGTTGGGGTGAGTATAAGGGTACAATTATAGGTATGGGCATGTGAGTATATAGTTGTGAATAGGCCACATGGGCTATCGTATGAAATACATGAGTTGTTTTCCCCCGAGTTTCCATTTTGTTTATGGTGGAGACAGAATCAAGAGCTATTCAAGAGAGGAGGATGACTCTAAGGTAGAAACAATAGAGGGGGATGATACAAGTACTTGTTGGAACTTTTAGACACGGTGGTTCATGTATGGACCTAGGGGGTGAAAAACACAAGTAACTCTTAGGATGCTGGAGCCATGAGATGATGAGGATATAGATGAGGAGACATGGTTTGATGAGATGAAAAGAGATGAGTCATAGAAGGAGATAGACAATGATGGCACACCTATACAAAGGTAGTGGCGTAGGGTTGAGCCAAGTGAGATTGCTCTAAGGGGGAAAGGTTGATTGAGTATAGGTTCAAAGCCAATGGTGGAGCCATTAGGGATAGATGATAGGACGTCATCATGAAGATAGGGGAAAGAATCAATAGAGGTCTCTTACAGGTGGGAGATAACAAAGGACAATGACATAGTCCACCAAGTACACGAAGGAGGATAACTTGAGATGTATAGCTGATAGTTGATACAATTTAGGCACCACTGGATTAGATTAGTGTAGAGAGAGACAAACTACAGAGGGAGGTGGCAGAGTTAAAACAAGACCACAAGTAGGATCACATGCACATCTAAGAGTTGGAGGGGAGATTGACTGAGTGGGAAGATGTGCATAGACATGTTTGAGACATGGAGGTGATTTTGGGTGAGCAAGATCAAAATTGTGAGCACTTGAGACAACTTAAAGAGGACCATGGCATAGTGTGAGTAGGCTCAGGGGAACGTACACCCCATGGAGTGGACATTGGCGAGGGTAGGACAATATATGCCCACAAAGGCTTCTCGTGTGGGATACTATCATGAATTGTCACATGCCCATACCCCAAATGCACAATACATGTCGTATTCTTAGGCCGTAAGGTCACAATAATGATCATGCAGGATGGGTATGGGTCCTCCTAAGAGCGATTTAATTCAGCCAACAATGCCATGAAGTGACTATAGTCCAACAACGCTCACATAGGCGATAGAAGGTTGGGAGCTAATAGGGGTCCCACACAATGTAGTATGATATGTGTTTATTTATGAAGCTTTTGGATGAACCACTATATATATATGAGACTCAGATCTCACTTTTTTGGCAAAAAAATGTGTTGTACTTTTATGTTTTTAGATGAAATGGATTGGTATGTTTAAGTAAATGTGAAAGAATAGATGTTTTTTTTAATTTTAAATTGGTGCACAAACATGAATTTTCAACATAGGAAAATATAGACAATGATGTGGAAAATTATGTTTGTGGTTTTGTATGAATGAGTACAGTGTGGTATGAAACAAAAAAATCTTAGTTTTTTTGCAGATAAGGACAACAATCATGATTTAAGCGAAGATGGATAAATTAGTGAGTTGAAAAAGCTCTAACATACCACCATGAGACATAATATCCCTTTAGCTTATCAAGATCAAGTGTGTATGCGTGTGAGCGTTAATCTTGCCATGTAAACTTTGGGAGAGATGAAGGCACACTAGTCCAGGTGTCGGGTGATTTAGCTAAATTTTTGGTATACATGACAATGGACGAATAATGGGAAACCATACATTGGTCCATTTCTAGCCAAGCGTCCATGGTTCCGATGGAGATGCATTTGGTTCTTTTTAAAGTGTTTCTCTAGTGCCAACAATACATTCATAGAGATTCTTAAAAGAGCCCTTAGAGAGATTTGATTTTTTCTCTTTTCCTTTGATTTTTTGGCTTTTAGTTCATAATTTTCCCTATGCTTTATTTTGATTCTCTCGTTTATTTTGAAGAGGTTAAGAAACACCATTAGATGGGTATGGGGATTTTAACACAAAATATGGAATGCCTTAGACTAGGGACTTAAATTACATCCTTAGATCTTAACGACAAACATTTTAAGATGTGAAATGGTGTTTGGATATCTCAATGCAAAGTCATTATTTAATTCAAAAAATGATGGAAGACCAAGTTTTAAGGAATAGATTTAGCTACCTTAAAGAAAAATATGTGTTGACAAGTTGTCAACAAGTTATCGAGACTCTTTGAGATACATAAAGGTGGATGAATGAAAACTTAATTATGGAGAGGAGATGTTGATGACAAAATATTTACATAGAATGTGAATGAATTGTACAATGATTATGCAAGAATATCCACAGGATTGCATACTCCTTGATTTTGTTTTGGAGTTTTTAAGTAAGTTTTAAATATTTTTTGAGATTTCATATTGTTTGGAATTTTATATTATTTTTGATTTTTTGGAATTTTATATTAATTTTTATTTTTATGTATCAAACTGTTGTAGATATATAATATTGAATGGCCTGGGTTCCTTGACTCCATTGAGAACAACAAATATATATGTACAAAAACCATATTTCTTAATGATAACACAAGGACTGAATCAATTGGGGACAAACTTATCTCTTTTTTTGGTGTTTGACATGAGTTTTGTATGTTTTATTTTAATACATGTTCGTTGATCTCAAATTCATGTATGTGCACCTTTTTTTGGTATGCTCGTGTGATTTGATCGCAATAAACCAATAAATGGTCTAACATATTGATGTGTCACTTGTCACGTAAATATAGTTGGGCAAGACTCTCTCGACGATATTCGTCATCTGTAATGAATTCCTGTAATGAAATAGAGTGACACAATTTTGAGTGACAAATTCAAATCCGTAACCTAGTGAAAATTGTGTTTCCCTAGTAGGTGCGTGAATGCTAGTGTGATAAGCCCAAAAAACATATGGTAACTATGGGTGCTAATATCAATGCAAGGCGCTTATCACCTTCTGCAAGATTTTTTTGATGGTCTTATTGGAGGCCTATGTTTGTACATTATCTTATGAGTAGTATGGAGTCAAGAAATTGTGTTGGATTTTGTATTTTTCACATAGTTGGGTTCATGTCCTTATTTTTGAATGAGCCCCCATTGTTAGATATTATCTAGGTTGGAATACCAAAGTGATATATGATATATTGGATAATAAACTTGATAGATTGTGTCCTTGTCGGTGGGATAATGGGATGGCCTTGACCCACTTTATAAAATACTTAGTGGAAGTGATTATAAATGCATGACCTTTAGATGAAAATGGGGAAATTTTCCTATAAGATCTATCCCCCATTATGAAAATGGCCATATGGAGTAGATTAGTTGTAGCTATTGAGTAGGCGCACGAGTAAGATTTGCAAACCTTTGAAAATCCTCACATCGCCTAATATAGTCACAAGAGTATTTTTCTAAGGCAAGCCAATATTAACCCATACATAAACCACATTTTGTAATAATAATGCCACAAAAATTTCCCACCACATGTACAATTGTGGGCTTCTACGATTGCAACCAATGTTTCTTGGGGAAGCATGCAACACAAAAGAATGTCGTCAAATCCCCATTTGTAGAGGAGTTCCCCTATGGGCAAGATATGAGTGGCCCATTGCAAAAATGTGCATATTCTTGATTGAGTGAGTCCTTAAGGTTTGTGTTAAAATTAAGAAATGTAACAAGATTGTCATACCAAACATGAGGAGGGATGGTGTCCATAGTGAATAATGTTGAGGGAGTCGGTACAATCAAAGGGTAGTTGAGACAAGACCCAATTAGACACGCTTAGTGTGTCAGCTTCAGAGTTATTTTCTAATGGAATGAAAGAGCCGAGGGAAGCCATACTATCTAAAAATCGCTTGGTAGAGTGTGTGGATGATTCAATCTCATAGGTGGTGATTTGTGTGAGTAACATGTCGGCTAGGGAATTATATTGTTGGAGCACCTCTTTTTGACACTGATATGGCCTTTTGATTTGGTTGAACACTAATTGTGAATCAACCACAATGTGTAATATTTTAATTTTTTAGGGAATTGGCTAGTTGGAGATCAATGATAAGCGCTTATATTCCACGATTTTGTTGTTACATGGGAAATTTAATTTGATTGATAGGGGTATTGGTTGACCGTAAGGTGTGATAAACACAATTCTTGTACCACTCCATTGATTGGTCTTGGATACATTAAAGTGTAAAGTAATATCAAAATCATGCTCAACATAAATACGATCCTTGTCCTAAAAAATGGTGAATATGAAATCATCAAGAAGATCAAGATTAAAGGGATGAGTATCTGAGAGCGACACTTCCATAAGTTAGTCCACAATTACTTGAACCTTTATGGAATTTTATGAGAATAATTCTAAGTTAAAATCCATAGTTAACATGATCCATTTAGTCGTGCGAGTGCTATGATAAGATTTTCTCATCATATAGTAGAATGGGTTTGATTTGGAAACTATTGAACTCATGTGGTTAAGTATATAGTGTCGTAATTTTCATGTGGAAAACATGATTTCCTAAAAGAGTTTCTCTATATGTGCATAATTAAGATTATAAGTCACCAAAGTATGACTAATATAATAACAATGTTTTCTTCATTAGCTGCATTTGTTGGGAGATCATATTGTAAAGGGAAAAGTATAATATAGAAAGATAAAACGGTAAATTAGGTTGTGGTGGCGATAATATAGGAGACTTGAATAAATATAGTTTGATAAATCAAATGTTGTTTAACACTCCTCCCCAAGTCAAAAGTGTCACCCTTCTAAAGAAGGTGGCTAAATGGTCTACAATAGTATCAAAGCTGCACAATAAAGTGTTTGATAGCCTGTATTTTTCCTTGAAGGCTACACAATTGTTTGAGATTAGTTGGATGAGGCATATCAATGATGTCCTTGACCTTTTCTAGGTCAACCTCAATGCCAAAAAGTGACACTATGAATCCCAACAACTTACTAGATGTGACTCTATTAGGATTTAATCAAATTTTGTATTCAAGCAATTGTGCCAATATTTTACGAAGGACAATTAAGTGGTATGTGCATAATTTGTATTTTGTGAGGAGATCATCAACATAATCCTCCATAATGTAGTCATGGAAAATTTAGGTCATTGTGCCTTGTTAAGTGACACCACCATTTCAGGCCAAAGGGCATAACCTCTTACCAAAAGGTCACCCACAGTGTGGTGAAAGTGGCCCTTTTTTGGTCTTCATACACAATCTTACATTGAGTATAACTTGAGAAACTATCCACGAATGAGAACATATTGTAACCTACCATGTTTTCCATGATGGTATCGATATTCGGTAATGAAAATTCATATTTTGACAAGCCTTATTTATATCTCAAAAGTTAGTACAGACGTGAATGCCTCTCATTTTATTACCCACGAGAACCATATTAGATATCCATTTGGGGTAGTATATAGGTTGGATAAAGCCTACATAAAGGAGATTTTGTAGTTCCACTTTAACTAAAAGAGTGATTCTTGGATGTATTTTTCATAATTTTTGTTTGAAATGCTTAGCATTTGGTTTAATAACAAGGTTGTGGACAATTATGTTAGTGTCCATCACTGACATGTCAAAGAGTGCTTTGTATTAAGTTCATTCTTGCTCATATAAGCACTTTCCTAACAAGATGATAGGAGTTGTTTAGGACTTTTGATGTTACTCCAATGGTATCCTCTATAAGCATATGTGATACTTAATCGAGTTGATCAAGTAGTGGTAACTCATCAATTTCCTTAGGTGGGGTATCTTATACATCCCCAAAATAAAAATTGACATGAAATTGAGCTAGTGGCTTTATATAAGATAGCTTCATCAAAATGGAATGAGTCAAGTGACACTGGTTGATCTACAAGATGGTAATCAATGTGAAAGGTGTTAATCCTATTAATAGTAACATTGTTATGAAAGAAGAGACTATAAAGTGCTTGGAATTTAATTGGCTTCGCAGTCTTGTATATCCAAATCCGAGTATTGTTGTATTAGGGGAAGCCTAATCAAATATAATTTCAAACTCATGAAAGATATTAGAGGATTGTACTAGTATGACTTTAGCATAAATATATGGGAATTTTTGGGCATAACAAATTGATAATATTGTGCTGATAGTGTGAATATGTGTAATAAGATTTGGAAGATTGGATTGAAAACTCATATCTATGAATGAGGCAATTAATTGTTCAATGTCATCGTGCAAGTGCACATAGCCTAGTTCAGATTTGTCTTTTGGAAATTGATAACAAGGTTGTATAGGATTGGCAATGCCTCACTCGAATTTACCTATCCCATAATCTTTCTACCCTTGTTTGAGTATACATTTCATTGCATAATTAAGGTTGGACATGTAAGAGATACTCACTACGAATTTCGATTTAGTAATAGACACACTATTGATTGGATGGATGGATGAAGTATTGTATTCTCGTACACAAAGTACGTATGGTTGGGAGGGATACCAAAGGAAACTAGACACCTTTTTCTAGTTTTGTTGAAGAAGGTTGGCCAATGTCTTTAAAAGTTGGTATATTAGGTAATGATAGGATAGAATAATGCAGCTTGTACTCCCCTCCCCACATAGAATATTGATGTCTTCCATGGGTGACTTACCATGATTGTGTGAAGCCTTAGTAGTTGTAGGCATAGCATCGAAATGAGCGGAATTTGGAGAATTCAATGAAGTTAATGACATGTATGGACAAAATATCACCTCAATAAGTGTTGAAGACGGCAACTCATGGGAGGATGAGGATAATGTATTGAGTGCCGAGAATGATTTAGGTGATGGGGATGGAGTAGATGAAGATGAAATATTAGGTGGAGATTATGGATTGGATGAGTTTGAAAGGTTAGATGAAGATTATGGATTAAGATTGTTTGAAGGGTTAAATGAAGATGGTGGATTAATTTTTTTTAATATGTGATTTGTGGGCTATGGTGGCTAGTGTGACTCGAGTAGAGGGGACAATATGATCAAACAAAAATGTGATGTTATTACTATATTTTAACAAATACGGATCCCTAGGAGCATAATGTGTGACTCTATCTTGTTGATAACTAAGGTATTGGTGTCATGCCGATATAATGTACTTTATTTTATGGATCCATAGGCGAGCTAATAAGATTTGGTATTGCATTTCTCCTTTAATGAAATAAAAGAGGGTATACAATGTCTTAGATACAACATTAATATGGAACACAATCGTACCTAAGTTTGCACAAGGGGCATCATTAAATGATCTCAACTGTAATGTAGATGTAGATAGATGAGATAAATGAATATAAGGCAACAAAGTGTTTTAGAGGATACAATGTTGATTCTATACCCATTGTTGAGAAGCACACATTTGAACAATTTAGACTCTATATAAACAAATATAAACAATGGTGGATCACTTGTCTTAATTCCCCATGCATCATGATGGGAAATTTAGTTTTGATCTCATAATAATGGAATATGAAACATGGCATGTCATGAACATCTCTGACATGTCTTGGTGTATGATGTGTCATCTGGGATACCACTTGGAAAAATGGTGTTGATGAGTGGACAATGAAGTAAAATTTTCCTACATAGATTCATGTTGATAAATGGCATGCGAAGAAGCAAAGTGCAAGTATGAAAATGCATGAGATAGATGTGGGATGATGCAAAACATTGAGATAGAACCAAAATGTTAGGAAGGCTTGTGCAACATTACAACAAATGTGAATGTAATATGGAATGTTTTATACATGTTTTTGGAAACTGTGAAGGTTGCCCAATGCTAGGAAACGTTTGTAGGAGTTGTGCAAGTTTTGAAGTAAGTGTGAAGGATGCAAGGTATTGCACGGGTAAAAGTGGAAAGGTATCGTAGGACTTAGCAAATGATGTCAAGTGATGGGAAAGTTTTGAAGTAGAAAGCTACCAAAAAATATTGAAAAGGGTTATGCTCAACATTGCAAGGTTGTATACTTTTTGCAAGATGCTACAAAGGTAAGGCATCTTGGCCAAAAGGAATAAGTCGTAAGGGATTCGATGACAAAATTGGTCATCTCTTTGTACTACTACAAGGTTGTATGTTTTACATGAATGTGTAGATCCTAAGTTCTATAAGAGAAGTGAGGATGATTGTATGATTGTGATTTGCTGCAAGGCAGGTTGCAAGGTTGTGTAAATATCATCCATACATGTTAATGTATGATAATGAGCCAATCTTTCCAATAAAATATCTTCTCCCTACCTACTAGCTTATATAAGAGTATGAAGGACAATCAAAAGTAGATAAATACCGGTTGTAACGACCCATAATTTCATACACAAACAACACAGTAAAATACAGGATAACTTTTTTTTTGACACAGGCCACGACACGACATGCCACCACCGAGGTCACAACTAACTCCGTGGATAACTCAATACAAGGATGACTACAAAGGTAGCACGGAAATGTTCACACCCACCAAGGATGGTTTACTTTTCTATTTGACAAAACAACATAAGAAGCCACCACATAACACACCTACAGATAGGGCAAGCCACAATGAGGAAATTATTGATGGTTATTTATTTTTATGTAACCTCTTTTGATCCTTAACTTCAGTTTGCTAAGACTCTAGATATGATTTGTATAATGCTTCTTACAATGCTAAGTTCTTACTTTTACTTTGAAGAGAAATTTGTTCTAATTCTTTCTCTAATATGGCCTTTATTTGCTTAATTCGTTTATCAAGAAAAAGGAGTATTTAAATTCCACAAGGCCATCTACTCACCACTAACGCTACTAAGACTTGTTCTTGCCCACAAGACAACATGGTTTTAAGATCAACACACTTAAGAGAAGAAATACAAGGTGCCTTGGAAAAAGGTTAGAGGGAGAAGGTCGAGATGAAACATCTTTAGGACCTCATTAGTTATTGCCAGTATTTAATTGAAGCTAGGGCTCTTAACCAGAATTATCAACGATTTTACTTAGGCTTCGCTAAATGAGTATTACCAAGGAGCAAAATTTACTTTCCAAATGGTGGTGAGAAAGATTGTGAGATCTCCAATTTTGTTTTCTTTGGCTTATTAAATCTTATCATCTTCTAACAACTAACAGTTCATTTCATCTTAGGGTCATTTTACAAATTTCACCATAAAAGGAATAATGTTCACTAGAGGAGCTAGGGTTATTATGTTATATAATTTTACTTGTAATGATAGTCTCACCTATGATTACTTCAGGAATCTCTTGTTCTTAAGTAAGTCATCTCTACATTATTTTATCTGAATATATATATTTAGCTAACTTCTATAAGGGTTAACCACTCCATTTAATTTTACTTATATCACATCATTACAAGGTGTCGGAGAGTTTTGACTGAACACTTTATTCTCAAAATCAAGGTTTTACAATACTTATGCCAATGTAATGATTGAATATCATTTCTCACCAAGGTAAGTTACTAGTCTAACAACAAAAGGGAAAGAACACTTCACCACGTAGTTTTCCAAACATTCCGAGACAAGAGATCTTCTAAACTCCTTGCAAGCAATGTTACAAAATTTACAACGCATTGAACTTTCTACAAAGGACTTCATAGTTTGAACTGCTGAAACTTTTACACTCTTTTCTTTTAATCTACTCGCATAATTCATCTGCACAAAAATTTACTAGAGTCAGTTCGCTAGAACTAAGCATGATAAGATATAAACCTCACCTAATAATTTATGCCATCTAGCATTTAAATAAATGAAAGTTTGCAATACTCCCTATCAAATAATTCCTAATCATGTATTCAAATCTTAACTGCACATCTCATGATAATACATTTCATACCCATTATTGTTCACTTCCCTAAAATCTGCTTACATATGAACAAAAATTCCAAGTGGAGAGATATGTAACCTTAACCTTGCATTTAATCATAATTAAATTACAGTAGTAATAATAACGCTCACCTAATACCCTCAACCTACTTCACATATATAAGTGTCCAACAATATTATCTTTCAATTAAATAAAAGCACCAACGACATTAAGTTTATATAATAAGTACAAGTATCAACCTTATATTATTCAATACAGGATTATTTTTTTTTTTTTGTTTGCACAACACGACATGACATGCCACCACCGAGTCATAACTAACTCCATGGATAACTCAATACAAGGATGACCACAAGGGTAACACGGAAATGTTCACACATTCCAAGGATGGTTCACTTTTCTATCTGACAAACAACATAAGAAACCACCACATAACACACCTACAGATAGGGCAAGCCACAATGAGGAAATTATTGATGGTTATTTATTTTTATGTAACCTCTTTCGATCCTTAACTACAGTTTGCTAAGACTCTAGATATGATTTGTACAATGCTCCTAACAATGCTAAGTTTTCTCAGGCTTATTAAATCTTATCGTCTTCTAACAACTAACAGTTCTTTTCACCATAGGGTCATTTTACAAATTTCACCCACAAAGGAATAATGTTCACTAGAGAAGCTAGGGTTATCATGTTATATAATTCTTGCTCACAAAGATAATCTCGCCTATGATTACCTTAAAGAATTCCTTGCTCTCAAGCTGGTAACCTCTACGTTAATTTATTTAAAAATAACTTTTAGTTCAACTTTTATAAGTATTAAACAACCCACGTTATTTTACTTATGTCGCATTATTAATAAGTCATAGCAAGATTTACTCAACATTTCTTTCCAAGGGTAAAGTTTAATAACACTCATTCCCCAGAACAAAACAAGGTTACATCCACACTTAAAATACCAATTATCCAATAAGGTCGCTCAACAAGCAGTAACCAATATTTTAATATTTTCAATGATGGTCAAACGAACCAAGGTGTCCAAAGTTAAGATGACAAAGTCCACAAATACATCATACTAAGACCAAAATCCTCTCCTACATTTTCCACTGTATGTTATCCATAGCTGAACAATATAAAAAGGATTCATGTAAGAACTTCTCAGCTGAGGTTGATGCACAAGTTTACAAGTCTATCCCTCATCTACTCGCTAACATTCCATCTGCAGCAAATATTTACTAGAGTCAGTTCGCTAGAACTGAGCATGATAAGATATAAACCCCACCTAATAACTTATGCCATCTAGCATTTAAATAAATGAAATTTTGCAATACTCCCTATCAAATAATTCCTAGTCATGTATTCAAATCTTAACTGCACATCTCATGATAATACATTTCATACCCATCATTGATCACTTCCCTAAAATCTACTTACATATGAACAAAATTTCCAAGTGGCTAGAAGATATGCAACCTTAACCTTGCATTTAATCATAATTAAACTACAGTAGCAATAATAACACTCACCTAATACCCTCAACCTACTTCACATATATAAGTGTCCAACAATATTATCTTTCAATTAAATAAAAGCACCAACGACATTAAGCTTCTATAATAAATACAAGTGTCAATCATATGATAATCATAAATATTACCCAAGTATCAACCTTTATAGAAAAACAAGGATATGTAAGTAAACTTTTGATATTTATCTCACAATAAAAAAGAATGTACTTGTGCAAACAAGGGTTCCACCAATCAGGAAGTTCATATATTATTTAGATATCCTATCGGTTGTTTATTATCATGTCTCTATATGCCTCTATTAGTATAAGAGTCCATCTCAAAGGAATGAATTACGAACAACAATACCGTCATACTTCGTTAATGAGTAGAAGGTACATTTGGCTAGCTAAAACAGGTAAGCGTGGTCCAAGCCACTATAAATACAAATATCAACATTATCTCAACTCACAGTTGAGATGCAAGTACCAATTTTTTTGCTAACCTAATAATCATCGTAAATGCCAGAAAAATATTCCACGCGCTAACCAAGTATTGAAATAACATATTTATCCTTACTGGTTGCCTGATAGCCTAATATATCATATTATATAATTCAACCTCCACTTGCATATCTCAATTTATGGGTATCAATCATTGTCCTATATAATGAAGTTAAATAAATTCAGGTCGACTTCTATCCTTAACGTCATATAAGGTATGAACCGTCCCATTATGTTAGTTGTCACCTTTACTTAAGGCTGTGTAAGAATCCTTTTTAGGGTAGTTCTCTAAACTTCCCTATTCATTTGTTTTGCTACCAAAGAACATTTCAACAAGCTTTGAAGTCAAGGTATAGGATAAATTTATAATCTCATATTTCAAGCATTGTCTGAATTCATATGCCTGAGGGCCATCACATGTCAATCAAACTTGCAGAATGTACACATTCATGAGAGTTCGATGTATTCATTATTACCTCAACTGATTCGAAGATCTAAGAAGCGCCTCAAACTTAAGCCATATAGTTATCCGCACAAACTAACGTCTTGAGGCTTATCGTATTCAAACGGGTCACAAAATAGAACCCCACTAACACATGTTTCAGGAGCGTTCTAATCTAAAAGTAAGCTCATAGTAATAAGAATAGTAGAGGGCCTGGAGAGGGGTGTCCAATAATCCCCAAAGTAAACGATAATCAAAGGAGTCGGATAGTATCTAGAAGGACCAGTAAGAGCCAGTACGACTCTCCCCAATTAGAAGCCTCCAATCCTAATGGGGGGGTTTATACTATTATCAATCCACATTAAAAGACCAACACAATCTTTCGAGAAAATTTCCCGTTTTCACGCCATGTTTTACATAATAAAAACAAGACAAGAAAAATTCTAAATCTCATTCACACACCACAATATTTCCTACAGAATCCACTATTCACAGGAGTAATCATGGCAAAATGATAAACCAACTTTATAAGGTCGAGAAGCGAGAATCACTGGAGAGAGATCAACTCATGCAAATTGTGTTTAAAAGTCATTCGGAAACCCATTTCTTTTGGGCATCTCGTTCAAGAAAGAGTCAACATATATATATATATATATATATATATATGTAAATAAATATTAAATAATATCAAGAATCCAAGACGTTACTAACTTAGTAAAAGAGAATCACACATCAACAATCCAAAGGAGACATCACATATACAGAATTCAAACAAAACTGTAGAGATTGATTTATCTAAATGCTAAAGTAAATAAATTATTAAGAGAGAGAGTTAGGACTTATCATGCCTTTAATGCACTTCCCAAGGCAAGAACACGCTGAAACAGGCCCTTGAAGGTAGTAATGAGCCGAGGTTGGCTGCTACTAAGAACACCAGTTTCTGAAGACCAAGAATCACCGTTACAGCATGCATAGTGCCCAAGAATACCACCAATCAGACCAGTAACCAAAGGTGCCTTTTCTGAGGTCAAACATATACCATTCCAGCCTGTCAAAAAAAAAGCAACTCCTAACGCTAGTGCTGTGGCAGTCAAACTATTCACTAGCACTTGCATCAAATCCCGTTGGCCTCCCTCCTTGTATATAGCATCTTATTTTTTTATTTTTTATTTTATTATTTTTTTTGTGCTTCTTTTCAGTACCAAGCTTTGTGAGCTTTGAGGATGTGAAGAAAAACACGAGGAGAGCTGCAAACCTGGGCAGCAGAATGGCCCATGCAAATTCAAAACTTCCCCTAATAAGTTCATAATTGCAAAGCAAATTGTGCTTCATGAATATTCTGATATGAAACAGATCCTCCTCTATGAGATTCTCTTCCATGAGTTGCATCGTAAAACAAGTAAGTCTCAATAGAGAATCTTTGTAATAAATTTCATCAGGTCTCCTGGTAACATTCTTACTGTCACTAATTGATTTTGATAATAAAAAAAATAAAACTTGAAGGAGAATCCCAAATTTGAGGATGCATTCAAAACTGAACAGGTAGCAACATTGTTGGACAACCTGTTTGTTGGCAGCGCTCAAAGAGGCGCCTACAGAACTGCACACGCCTGCTGCCTAGCTAAATAATGTTGCAGGCTGCTGTGGATCCCCAACAAGAACACAACTCGTAGCACCCAAATGAAAGTGGAGGTAACACGCCTACAACACCAGCTGGGCGCTGTGCGCGGCCAGCAAAAGAAACCCGCGCCCCTTCTTCCCCCAAAACGCATCAGGCAACAGCAAAAACCCATGTCCACAAGACCACAACAACGAAGTACTCCTTCATCCCACAGACCCACGCGGCCAGGGCAGGAAAAAAAATGGATGCGTCCAAGATCTGCGCACCAGCAATCTTCCTCCACGTTTTCCAAACGCCCCCAGTACCAGGCGTGAGCAGGATCCAATGCGGCCATGGAAGGCAAATAAAAACAATGGAACGAGGGCCAGGCGTGCAGCAAAAAGGAGGTAACTTTTCTAACGTTTTTTCTCCACCAATCTTCACCCAATTCGCCCTCCCAAGATCTCACGCTGACAGAGCCGAAATTTGCAGGAGAACAACAAGGACGTGACAAGAAATGTTACAAGAAAAGAAGTGCGACCAGTATGGAGGAAAAAGGCGCCCCAATCCAGCAAAGGTCAATTTCATCATTAATTTTACAGTCGACTAGGGCAGAAAACAGGCGGCCCAATTAAAATCTCTCACTTCTCACCAACTTGTCAGGCAAAAATTACTTATCCACAAAATGAAATAAATCTAATTAATCAAAATTTCATTTTTTTTAAAATAATTCTGTTAGGTCGACAAACTGACGACAGTAACTAACTACGTAGTATAACTGACGTCCATTCTTTTATTATTCATTTTTTTTTTTAATGTTTTAAAATGCGGCGACACCTGACGGGGTTCGAAAAGTCGCTTAGGACTTAGCACAAAAGTGACGACAAATAAATAATAATAATAATACTTATTATTTAATCGAGAGGTCGAGCATGAGCGTGACCAAAGCTACAGCAAAAAAAATATCTGGCAGGCAACAAACAACAATCAACAGGAGGTTCGATATAGCAAGAACAAGGTCTTCCTTTAATAGGGTAAATCGCGAGGGATGCTGCGGGCCAGCAACCAAAGCATCGACACTGACGCAAGCAAGAAGGCTCAACAAGACGACGACACCAACGTTTCAAAGGGAATACAACGGCGTTTAGCCCTTAGAAGCTCGGTTGCCACAGAATATCAGAGCAATGACGAATGGGGGCATTACATTCTCCTCCCCTTAAGAAAGCATCGTCCTCGATGCGACATAACATAGTGAAAAATAAAATAAAATAAATAAATAGTACGCAACCACAAAAAAAATAAAAATAAATAAATAAATATTCAATATGGGTGCAGCTACGTTCTAAGGTTACGATTTCAGAGGCACAAGCACGGCCACGGGGTGACCTTAGGAACATTTGGCAGAAATTTTAACTTCCAAGGTTCTGTGAAGATTGGCAGTTCCCTCTTATTCATTATTTCATTAGTCTCTTTCCATTAACATTATTTTTAGTTTAATTTCTGTAAATTTTTTTCATTGTCGAAGAGTTTTAGTTTATTCCTTATTGTGGGTGCCCCAACATGAACTGCTACAGAATCACCCTATCGGGGTCAGACAAGACACTATAGATTAACAAACACATAAGTATATACTTCATGACTGAATTACATCACAAAAAAAAAATTACTCAAATACGGAAGGGAATATGTACGGTCCTCATAACCTAGTCCTTGTCACACAATCATGACTGACAAATAGAATACTTGAGCAAGGTGTACAACGACAACAAGACATTTCCTTAATTTCACAGATTAAAAAAAAAAATTCACATAACTCCGAACCAAAAGCTACAAGTACATAGGGTACACTAGGGAGCCACAACCATAACCAACTCTCGTGAGCACACACTCATCATACAACTACCCGTAGCACCATATACCACCCGAAGCATCAGAAAATAACCACCTACTCCCAAGTATTACAAAGCAACTCCACATAACTCCCAAAGAGAAAGAAACATAGTGCCAAACCAAGTCGGGTCACTCAACCATAGAGTGCCATCAAGAATATCAGGTCACTCAACCATAGAGTGCCATAAAGAATACCAGGTCACTCAACCATAGAGTGCCATCTCCTTTCTCCTTTTAATGAGGCCGGGTCACCCTATGGCCCAGGCACATAGATCCCCGTCACCCCCAACCCAAGTGACATAATAACTCGTGGTCCAATAACCCGCTAGTTATCTGTAATTCCTTGGGGCGTACCCCCATACAACGAAGCAGGTCCATAGGTCAAACCATTCCATGGTGCATCCTATGACCCTATCCACACATCACGACAATAGAACCAGCATAACAATCTGATCAGAATGCCAAGTGGCAAAGTACAAGCCTTGGGCAAGGCGGTACAATCTTAAAATTTAGAAGAAGATTCAAAACCAAGCAAAATAACTGACCAAATGGCCATAGTTAGTGCAAAAATCTAAACGTTAGTACCACAAACCAAGGAAATGCCCAAAATGTAAGCATGACAATCAAGAAAACTGCTGGTCCTTACAAAGTAAAGTAAAAAGCTCAATTTACGACTAAAATACACTTTTAATAACGTCACATTACGATAACCGTGTGGCCTTATCTAGCCACCAAAGGGGTACTCAACGAGTTGCTAGCACTCGGAACATCGAGCCTCAGCTCGTAACAATATATATCAATAATACAACTGTCATCATCTCAATCTGAATCAGCTCGCCACAACTCCAACAAGGCTCAACATAGTCAAAATCACATAGGTTAAATCCATACGACAACCATATCGGGAGAGAGAAAAGAGTACAAGTCACCATCTACTGAGCCTGAGGTGTCCGCGAAACACAATATGCATGACACCTGTTGAGCAAGTGTCTCACATACCAAACAAACAAAAGTGGGTTTTCAGCCTATGTAAGGCTCCTTGCAATACTAGTGGATAGGAGATAATTGAAACATTGATTTTTTCCATTTGAACACCTATGATATTCCCTAATATGCTTTTTCTTTTTTTTTTTCTTTTTTTTTTTATGGTTATTTTGTGTTTGTGTTTTATATTTTATTGTCTTTTGTTTAGTTTTGTAGGTTAGATTAATGTTTTTAATATAGGTTTCTCGTCAATGAGCATGCATTTCTTCCATGTTCAATTCAATAAATTTAGCTTTAGGAATTCACCATTGACAAAGAACTTGAGCAAGTAAATGAAGCACTCAAACGAAAAACGACTTCCGCATTGTTTTTCATAAAAACATGGACCAAGTCAAGAAAAATCAAATAAGAGCAAAGAATGATAAGGTTTAATTTAGTGATAATCATAAAAGATTATTCATCCCTTGAGATTCAATACACGCACACACACACACACACACACACACACACACACACACACACACACACACACACACACGCACACACACGCACACACGCACGCGCACACACACGCGCGCACACACGCGCACACACGCGCGCGCACGCACGTGCACGCACACACACGCACGTGCACGCACCCACACACACGCACGCACGCACACGCACGCACACACCCACACACGCACACGCACACCCACACACCCCTGCACACACGCGCACACACGCACACACACACACGCACACACGTGCACACACACACACATGCGCACACACACATGCACACACACACACACATGAACACGCACACACACGCGCACACACATGCACACACCCACACGCACACACGCACCCACACACACACCCACACCCACACCCACCCACACCCACACACACACACACCCACGCACGCACCCACGCATGCACGCACGCACGCACACGCACACTCCCGCACACGCACACGCACACACACATTGTTTTTCATAAAAACATGGACCAAGTCAAGAGAAATCAAATAAGAGCAAAGAATGGTAAGGTTTAATTTAGTGATAATCATAAAAGATTATTCATCCCTTGAGATTCAACACACACACACACAGATGTTTGTTTGTGTACACTAGCATCCCCCCTTAATATGTGTGTTAATGAAGGTAAGGAGGAGGAAAACTAAAATATACCCCCTATGTATGTCAATGTACTTTGTACCTTGGTACTCCATTGAGTTGTGAGAGATGTGGACAACACTTTGGTTATTACCCCAAAGAGTTGTGGGTTGGAAATGTGGAAAACTTAATTTATAAGGCATGTGTCATATCCACGTTTAATCACGTCTTTCAACAATAGCTCCACTATAATCCACCTCTGTAGTAGAAAAAATAATGATGGTTTACTTTTTATAAGACTAAGTCACTTGACCTTCCCCAAGGTGATAGATATATCTTGTAATTTACTTGTGATTGTTTGGATCCTTTACCCAAACACTATTTGAATATCCTATAACTATTGGTTTAGAAGGAGCATGATTCTTTGCTACTTCCCCCCTAAAGTGTATCCATAAATTGAGGCTGTGCCGCCTAACTTCTACTCAATATCATAATTAGTAGTGCCATGAATATATAGAAGAATTTGTTTTTCAACTTTCCAATGGATCTCATGGGGATCTTGACAATAACATGATGCGAGATTCACAACAAACAAAATATCAAGACATGTATGAGTCCAGTAGAGTATATTTCCAACCAACTGCATGTAGATTGTCCCATCAACTAAAGGAGTATAGAATTTGGAAAAAATATTGATCCCTAAATGAAAAGGAGTTAGTGCATACTTGCAATTTTCCATGTTGAGACAACAAAGAATGTCTTGAGCATATTTGCATTAATGGACGAAAATACCTTTGTTAGACTATGAAATTTAAATATCTAGGGGAAAATGTTAAAAACCCAAATAAGTCATCTTAAAACACTTCTTTAAACATTCTCTCGAATCATGAAAATGTTGTGTTAAAGCTCCCATGATGATCAAGACGTTAACATAGAGGACTAGTATGATTAGCTTTCCATCTACTTTCTTAGTGTATACTATAGTGTCAGAAGAACACTGTGTAAAACCAAAATCGATAAGAAACATGTCAATATTTTCATACAAGCTCGAGGATCCTGTTTCAAGTCATACAAGGAATTTTTTTATCTACACACATATTTGGAGTTCTTGCTATCAATAAACCGTAAAGGTTGGGATGTGTATATTTTTTCTTGTAAATCACCATGCAAGAAGAAAATTTTGACATCCATCAGGTGGAGTTCCCATACCTCTGTCACAATCAAGGAGAGTACTACCTAAACAAATTTTATTTTTGTGACTTGGGAAAAGGTTTTATAGTAATCAACACCTTTAACCCACGAAAAAACTTTTCTACAAGTCATGATTTGTACCTATCAATGGACACATTTGTTGCATAATTAGTTCGAGACACCCACTTACACCTCAGTATTTCTCTTCCTATTAGAAGTGGAACAAAATCCTAATTGTTGTTCTTTTCCAAAGAAAAAATTTCTTTTGCCATAGCTTGCCACTATTAAAGATGCTTAGAAACGTGATGATAAAACTCAATTCTATGTTCTACTAATTTTGTCAAATGGGTAATACCATAGTGACATCGGGATCTCATCTACTTGGATTTCTATGGTATTTTTCTAGAGCACCAACCTCATTTTGTGCATTCAAAATTTCTTCTGGCATTGGCAATGGAAGTACTGGCTCTTTGATATGCCTTCACATATTTATAGTGACCAAGAAAGATACAAGTGAAACCCTTCCTTTCCATTGCTTTTCAATTATAGTTTGGGATATGTGCCCACACATTACATCCAAAAACCCTGAAGTCAAGAACACCAGGATTAACACCAAACCATTTGTTTTGATGTTTATCAAAAACTTCTAAGCGGCGAGTGCTATTTTAAATGTAGTTTGCACACATAATAACTTTTGTTCAAAACTAAGGAGGTAAATCCTCAGAATGTAGGATGCAATTAGCCATTTCCTTGAGTTCTTTATTTTTGCACTCAACTACACCATTCTATTAGGGGGTGTAGGGAACAATGCATTGAATTTAAATTTTTGGTTGTTTGCAAAATTTAATCATCTAGTTGTTAACAAACTCTCCTCCATTATCAGTTTTAAGATGCTATATTTTTTGCTCATATCTAGGTTCTCTACAAGGGCTTTAAAATTTTAAAAGTTCTAAAAAAAATCACTTTTATTTTTCATAAATTAGACCCATGTTATGTGAAAGAAATCGTTAATGAAGGCAAGCACATATATTTTCTTTTGAAAAGAAACATGGGGAAATGACACGAGGTTGTTGTGGATCAACTGTAGCTTGTCACTGGCTCTCCAGGATTTACCTTTTAGAAATGAATCCATGTTGTTTTTTCCAAGTCAATACACTAAACAAACTCCATTTGTAAAGGAAACCTTAGACAGCTTGAGAACCATGTTGTTCATAGTTAGAGTTTGCATTGAGCAATAGTTAAGAGGACCAAAATGCTTGTCAAAGTTTACTAATGTCATTTGCATGGGAAAACATGACTTGTGAACGTTGATTAAATACAAAGTGGTCAAAGTTGTATAATTTGGCTTGATGATCAACCATGCAA
Organism: Taxus chinensis; assembly: GCA_019776745.2. Lineage (NCBI taxonomy): Eukaryota > Viridiplantae > Streptophyta > Pinopsida > Cupressales > Taxaceae > Taxus > Taxus chinensis. The sequence goes on along the minus strand of CM034152.1, from coordinate 198,151,158 downwards.
GTTATTACAATAGAAAATTGGTATTTATCTTCTCTGATATCAATGTTGTTGACAATAAACTCAACCATTTTTGTTCATTTGAATGAGTGATGTCATAAATGAATAATAAGTTCGTAAACAAAGCTAGAACATGGAAAAATTTATTGAACATGTCATTGTTTGTCTCGATAGACCCTTTACCTTTAACACTAAGAGGAGTTTTGTTTATACAATTTTTATTGATCTACCCTTGTGAGTTGAGACCCCTAAATCCCATATCCATTTTTTTATTATTGATCTACTAGTTGTTTTAGAAAGAGAAACACTTGTCTTGGATGGAGTAAGCCACATATTTTGATCTCCTCTTCCAAGTATGTCATTTCCTTTAAACATTGATGTTAAACATGACTTAGTTTACAACAAAAGTCACAACATTCCTTGTCATCTTTTCCTTTTTATTTCATTTTTCCTTTGTATCGACGTAGGGTTGAATTTTGCTTTGCTAAGTAATTTCCCTTAGGCTTAGGTTGTGTTTTACCTTTTTCCTTGGTAGGGCCCTTACCTTATTCAATGTTAGGTTGTGGACTCACATTATAGTCATTGAATTCCAATGCATGTTTCTTAGTACCTCTGGGTCAGATATCACCAATAAAAATCAATTTTTCATGTTCTCTTTGAAGTTTCTCACTGACTTATAATCCTACTTTGTGTAGTAATTGAAGACAAAATTTGAGTAGGAACAACCTAGTTTAGATAGGATAGTCATATTTATTTTTTCATCATAATTTTTTCACCAAATTCATAAAGTAGAAGCCTCAAGTGCTTCACTTCAGTGATGAAATCCTCAATATGAGGATAACTATTTAGACTAAGAGTATAAAGTTAATTTTCTATTTGGCATGCTCGCATCTTATTGTGCACTCCAAAAAGCTTTTCCAAGATAGTCCAAACATTATTAGGATCGATTTTATCCTAAAAATGAAATTTCAATTAAGGGTTAATGATTGCCCAATAATCTGTATTGCTCCATCAAAATGATTTTGCAACTTTGATAATTTTGCAAGATTAATAGGTGATGCTTACTGATTCATTGTAATACGCTAAATACTATCGCTGAGGAGGACATAAATAATGTAGGATTTCCAACTAAATTAATTAGATCTTGTGAGAATTACCCTTTTAACATCTATTGTGTACTGAAATTCGATGCTGGTAAAAAATTAACCTGATTTTTTTTTTTGAAAAAGTAGTTAAAATTATCACCTTGATGAGAAAATTAATGTGTAATTTTATCACGGGTAAAAAAACTATTATTTTTTACAAAAAAACCCAAAAATTATTCGTTAAAATTGAAGTAGTAATTAAAATGACCATATTGAAGATAAAATCACGACGATGTAGGTCCTCGACAATTATAAATTTGAAAAATTGTACTATTATTTCACGTGAAAACACTGATTTGAATCCCTATGGATCTAAAATTTGGTCAAGATCACAAAATTCCACCCGATTCAAAGGATACCCCTTTTCTAGATTGTAAAACATGTTTTATGCATGCCTATTTATTTCTCTGCAATAGTAAAAAAGGTGTTTTCTCAAATGCTCCTAGAACTAGGGGTTAGTCAACAAATAGAGATATGACATGTCCCTGAACAAAATTTTGGATTGAAACTATGACAAAATCTATACTTTAACTAATTAGAGGATCTGAACTAAAATGAAGAATGTACTATGTTTGATTAGGGTTTAGTATTGAAACTGCCAAAAATTTGAACCAAGGCTACAACTAAAAAAACAAATCAACTCAATATTGTGTATAAATTATAGATAAACCAAAGGGGTTCACTAGGTTAGTGTGTGTTTGTTTTGAAGGTTCTCTACTATACTTATCTTGCTCATAAATAGTGAATCAAACCAATGTTTCACTCCCCTTTCTATAGAGGATTCCACCATTCTCGTAACCACACTATCCCATCTTTGAGGTATGCAGAGAGTAGCTTTTAGGGGCTAACCACAACATACATATTACCTTATGGGTGGACTATTTTCTAATAAGGGTTAGCTATCTACATAAGGCAAGCGACTACATTTAGGCACTATTCTGCATCACACACTGCACAGGAAAGGGAAGTCTAATCTATTCCATCCACCATTGTGCATTCTATTTAGCTATTGTTTGCTATCTTTGCATCATTGGCGCTAGGGGATCCTAGGCCCATTATTTCTAGAAAAATCACACACAATTACATTGGGTCTGAGATGTAGTGTAGCGCTTAGTTGTAAGATTTCCATTGTGGCTACTATGAACAGTCTGACCCCTTCATATGCATCTTTTTTTTAGGGTTTGATGCTTTGTGTGGGGTTTTCCAGGTGATTCTTTATTGCATGGTTCTTGACGTCATCAACAAAGCTAGTGCGACATCAACGTGAAAAAAGGAGAATTATTGCGAAGACCTAGCGACCCTTCTAGGATTAGGTTTCAAGCTATATCACAGACCAGGGCGCCCTAGGCGCCCTAATCCTTCCCTAAGTGCCCCAGGCTGACCAAATCTGCCCTTGCTAGAACTTTCTGAGGTGTGCTGCGACACTCTGTTCAGCTTGTTCATCATCCTGATTAGTCCCAGATCACTGCGAGGTAAGTCCATTCTAGGTTAGTACCTTACACCTCTTATTTCATTTCATTTAGGACATCAAATAAATTATTTAGCATTTATATTTCAGTATATTGTAGTTATTACATTTTTTGTACTTCGTAGATTAATTCTAAAATCCATATTTTAGTTAATCATTTTGGTGAACCTGTAGATTAGAACATTTTCCCTTAGCACTAAAAACCATAATGGATAAGCATAGCTCTTCTCCTTCTTGACCCATCATGTCTCATGTTAGCGTCAATCCAATTTATGATGAGGCTATTATTGCTGAGCTCACGGATCTCTATAGTAATATTACTATGCTAGATGATATTCAACAACTCTTAGATGGTGAATGATATGTACCAACTAGGTTTTAAAATTCTCCCATCAAAATTATTATTGTTTTGGATCTGGTAGCCTTTACTCGTACACCATGTTATACCACTCATGATCTTCCTTCTGATCTTTCTGAGGAAATTCTAGATGATTCTCTTATCAATTACATGCTTGGTCTTGACACTAGTTCACATGTACCTACGGGTTATTCTCCTAGTAAAACCACTATTATAGTTCCATCTCACGATTCTCCTATTTTTGATATTTCTCCATCGCATACTAGTTCTCATACTCCTTCATATTATGTCGATGATCCTATCTAAGTCTCTATCTGATGTCGATTTAACAATTGATAGGCATGACTCTCCTAATTTTCATACTGCCGAGTGTGAATCTCCATCTCCACTTTCTCCTGAGGTTGTGTCTAGCACCATGCATGAGTCATCTCCACCTATTAGTTCTTCTTATCCTACGATTTCATCTCCTCCTATCACTTCTTCTACATCTGTTAGTTCATCTTTTTCTATCGCTATATCTTCATCGGTCACTTCTCCTCCTAGGGATGTTTCTGATGCTAGTCCCAAACGGCTATGGATGTTCCATCTCTTTCGTCTACTATAGCTTCTTCGGCACCTACCCCTAGTGTGCCTTTAGCATCAGAATCTCCTTTATCTTCTCTTGATATTCCTATGATCACTCACAATGGAAAGTTATAACCACTTAATACATTATTGCCATCTTCTACTATTCCTTCATAGGACATCATGTCTCTCATGCATGTCGTAGGTCAATTACAATCTCAGGTTCAGTCACTCACTTTAGAAAGTAGGGCTTGTTATGCTTCTATTGATAACAACTCATTACATGGTAGCCCTATTCCTAAGAAGATTCATAACTTTGCATTTCCTAAGGATATTGTCATGCCTACATTCACATGTTTTGATGGTACCGGTGACCCTCATTCACATCTCCAACATTACCGCATGGTCATGGCCTCCTATTCTAATGATAGATTATTACTTAATGCCTTTCGACACATTCTTATCGATGAGACTTTATTGTGGTACACTCATCTTCCTTTTGGGTCTATTAGTACTTATTATGACATGGAGGACAATTTTTTCTATCGTTTTATCATCAATAATGTCCCTAGAGTTACTTATGACCATCTACTTACTTTAAATTAGGGCACATTAGAACCTATCAAGGATTATATTTTACAGTTCAATGCTTGTATGCATCAACTAGTATTCTAACCTATCGATCTAGAGAAGTAATTAATCTTCTGTCGTGGTTTGATTCCCACACTCAAGCAAACATTGTAATATGACACATGTGAGTCCTTCATACTTTTGTGTTACAAATTCATTGACCTAGAACATGATCTTCTCGTGATGCATATTATTGATCCTCCACTTATCTCTACTACCATTGTATCATCTAGTCGTCCTCCATTGCTATCAGTTGAGCGTCCTACACAATCTCCATCTTGGTATAGTAAGTAAGCTCAACCTACTACATCACAAAAGCATACTTCTTCTCCTCCGTGACATGATACTTCTCCTTCTACTCCATCTGTGTCATGTGAGACATTACACTTATCTCATCACACCCGACCACATGATGTGTTGCGTACTTTACTAAAAAAGAATCTAATTCGCTTACCCTCCAACCAACATCATCCACAACATCGAATACAACGTCAGCGTGATCAACCTTATTGTAATTATAATCGTATCAATGGCCATATGGATAGTGATTGTTTCACCCTTCATGATATATTGCAACAATTAGAGGATAAGGGCATCAATTCCTTCTGCTCTCACTCACGTGAGTGGTCCATCTCTCCTCTGCCTCGTTAGCAGGTTTCTACTAGACTTGAATTGTCTCCTCCATCTGGTGCTCAGGTCATTGCTTGTCCATCACCACAATTTTTGTTTCATGCGCGCTCTCCACCACGTCCATACATCACTGCACCATTGCAACCATCTCATCCACCACATCATGCTACTGTGCTACATTGGCTTCCACAGCCCTCAACATTCGCACATCCCATTGTTGCTCCACATGATATTTAGTTCAGTTCATATGTTCACACTGTTTCCATACCACATGCTTCCATCGCTTCGTGCTGCTTTAGTCTTTGGTAGGTGATATCTATCACCTCGCCCCTGATGACGCACTTGTGTTCTTACGGTTCTTACACAACCGTTGAGATATTTTCTATAAGAACCTCTCATCACGTGCTTCGTTGATTCATCTAGCGCACTCAATCATTTCCCGATGACGCACTCTTACTTTATGCAGTTCATTCTTAACTGTTGAGGGGTCTTAACTAAATGAACCTCATCATCCATAAACTTAGGGGCATCTCTAATCTTCTCCCCCCATATATATCATGCTAACATATTACTCTCACATCACATTACCACATCAACAAGCATCCATCATGATAGGTCATTTTACGAATCATACATTATTTATCTTCACATACATTCTACTATCATCATTACACTAACTACACATCACAAATCCATTCAACAAATACAAACATCACTCAAATCAATAAGCATTATATCTAGCAACAACAATTACATTACATACAACAATCATTGTAAACACTATCATCACATTACACATTTTACCCATCATCATCAACAAACATGAATGACATCCAACACATTACATACATTACGACAATAATCATTGGATCATACATCATCAATCACATAATGATATTAATACACATAAAAAGAAGTCATCATATACCAATAAATGAATCCTTATATATATATATATATATATATTGGTTACAATCATCAATACAAAAACATCTCATCATTGAGGGGAAACTCCCCTACATCAATAAAAATAAAATTTCATCATCGCTATCACTCTATGATACTACGACATATCTAGAACTCGATGCCTCACCATTAACTCTAAATTGTTAGTTGGGACCTCGATACCTCTCTACCTGCCTCCGTAGTAGTGTAATCTGGGTAGACTGCTCTTCAAACTAATGTTGCAACTCGACATAACATGCAAAAATCTCTTGTGTTAAAGAACCACCACTTGCCGCCTATTTGGCTCGACGAGTCTCCTTGCATGCCTCGTCCCTCTCGCTGAGCAGCACAATACATGTCACTACTGTTATGGCTACTGGTTCAAGCAAATGGGCATGCTCGCTCATGATGTCATCCACATGGTCTAGCATACCTCCGCCCGCAAGAATGTCAGTGGGCACATTCTGCGTCTGTAGAGACAAAATCATGCACTTTAGATATTATTTAGTCTCGGTCTCATACTACTATTTAGAGGGTTTTTGAGTGAAGAAAGTACTAATTAACCCCGGTCTCTTGGTCATTTTTATTTGATTTCTATCTTCATTCCTGATCTCCACCACACAAATACCATGTCGGTTTTCATCATCTTCTGTCATTTTAGCCCTGACTAGGGCACCTAGGCTAGTAATGGGGTGCACATGGGCGATCCTTCTTGAACTTTCCTGCCACTTTTTGGGATCTTTCTAGCTGTTTGAGATCTTTATTTTTTCGGTGGTCGGCCATTTCGGGGTTAATTACAAAATTAGATCAAGAGAACCCTACAAATATAAAGGTATGAGACCATAATGAGGGACGAAGCACTAGTCACTACTATCATCCACCTAAAGTTGCATCCATCTATTGCATTGGAGATCATTTACATCTACATAGATCCATCAAAAGGCACAAGGCAAGGAAATCTACATTACACACAACGTAGGGGGAGGATTCTATTCTATTCCATGCACAATCTATTACATTTTTATACACATAGTTAGCTCCTTACATCACAAAGTGCGACTGACACAAGAGAAACCTAGGGCATGTTTCACACACACACATAGAACTGAATATGGGTCTAGAATGTAGTGCAACATTCAGTTAGTAAGCCCATCATTGTGGCAGCTGAGGTTAGTTTGAACCTATCATATGATTTTTTTTAGGGATTGATGTTTGTTTAGGGTTTTACAGGTGTTCATTTCATCTAGGATTAGTAGTGACACTTGGCGCAATACATAGGATTTGATGCGACACACAGTGAGGGTTTTGGACTACCAACCGAACATGTGAAGATCAGTTCCGAAGCTTTTGCACAGACTAGGGCACCCATAGGCGCCCTAGTCTAGAGAATCGAACCAAATCCATCCTATTCGGGGCTCCTGCATAGTCATTCCCACCTCCAAATTATCCAATCACCTCTATGACATAGTCCCGCAAGCATCTTCTATTCAGCTGAGTTCTTTCCTCTTCTCTCTTGCACATAAGGGTTAGCATTTCATTTTTCATAGTTGTTTGGGTCATCTTTACATTTATTTACAACATCTATTTACTTTATTTATAGTTGTTCATAGCTTAGATTAACTAGTACCTATATTATATTTTTAGTTAATCATTTTTGTGAACCTGACGATCAACGCTTCTAGGATCTTCACTCATAGATTCCCATTCTAGGGTTTATTCTCTTTTCACTATGGCTCATTCTCATACTGATTTTACCGAAGAACATCTTAAGGCCATTAATGATCATATTGGTGAGCATCCTCAAGATAGAGACTTACTTTTACATGTGGCTCGTGAGGAAGCTACTAATTTGGCGGAACTCAACACTTTTATGGCTATAGAAATTTCGGTTGCCACTCAATCGCTTACTTCCAGTCTCCCACATATCTCTACTATTCTGGTATTTATCACTACTCCTACCAATAATTTTATGCCACCCTTAGTTTCTCATGTACAAAAGGTTTCATCCGTTGGCAATCAAGGCTTAGCTTCTCTTTATCATGACCTTCAAGCTCAAATCCATAAGTTACAATAAGCCACTTTTCATGCATAATCATCTTTAGATTCCACCTTATTGTTGAACACTCCATTCACACCTGCCATCACTACTTATTCTCTTCCTCCTAGCTTTGTCACCCCTAAACTTCCCATTTTCAATGGGCATGGTGATCCACAGGAGCATCTTTGAGCGTTTCATGTAGTTTATCTAGATTTTGCTGACGATCATATTCTCTTAGCTAAAATATTCCCTCGTAGTCTCCATGACTATGCGATGCGTTTGTTTTATGACTTACCTGTTCATTCGGTAACTTCATTCACGCATCTAGCCGATGCCTTTCTTACGAATTTCTCCATCAATATCAGCTCTAATATCTCTTGCGCTCAACTAGCACAACTTAAACAGGGATCCAATGAACACTTCACTAACTACGTTTTAAGGTATAAAAACAATAACTAAGATTTAAAATGTGCTTACAGACTCTGAGCTTTAGGATTTGTTTATCTAGAGTATTTTACCACCTTTCCAAGAGAGCATTCTCTTTGAAACCTATCCTTCTTTCGATCAACTCTGCCATACTCTTAAGCTTCATGAGACCAAACTCCTATCCATAAGCAAGCTTAAGTACCAGGAACAAGCTTCATCTTCCACTCATGTTCAAAACAAAACACCATTCAAAGCATCTACAACCAATTCTATCGACACTAAGATCACTATCAACGTTATTACTCCTTCTAAAGAGACTCAGTCAAACACCCTAGGTGCACGCTTAACAACCTTCCAATCGCTCCACATCTTATATTGAAACAACTTCTCGACAACAACCTTATTACTCTTCCTCCACCAATTGAGTTAGACCCATCACGACAAAAAGGAAGGAACTACAATGAGAATTTCCACTGTGATTATCATCAATGTGTGGGACATTCAATAAATAGATGTTTCAAACTCCGTACAATCATCTAAGATCTAATTAATGATAACAAACTAGAGTTTCCAGAGTCTGCTAAATCTGCACCAAGAAATGATAAGGGTAAACTCAAGCTCTTTAACAACGAATTTCAACCATGTGACAAAAAGAAATTTGATTCTTCTGCCAATCATACGTATCACGCGGTACCCCCTCCTGAATCATGAGCTCTTGATTTCTTAGTTGCAAATACTAACGCTTCATCACCAATCATTTCTTTCTCTGCCATTGATTATCATGTAAATTTTAAATCTAATCATTTTCATATCAAGGCATTTGTTGGCTCGACCTCCATCAGTAATACTCAGGTTGACCCATCCTGGCCCGTTAGTGCATGCTCAATCTCACTTCTCAAGGCTATCGGTTATCCTCCATTGCAAATTGAATTCCCTTTCAACAAACCCTTCGGTGTTGTCAAACTACATGTTATAGTCGGTTCTCTCACACTTCTTGTGCCTTTCCTTGTTGGAAACACAATTGACGATTGCGACATGCTTCTCGGTCTCAATTGGATTCATCACTCTCAATCTATCTGTAATGCCTCCTTTATTTGTAAAACAATAAAATAAAATAAAAAACAAATAAATAACAGAAAGAAATAGATAAATAAATTAAAAGGAATTAAGAATAAATAAATAAATAAATAAATAAAAAACCCGTGAAATCTTTGAGGCGGATTTAGGGCAGAATGGGGTCTATTTTCCTTTGTTTTGGTGGAGAGGGGGGAGTGCTGTCGTCGCCGCCGCCATGGGAGGAAGCTCCAGCCTAGTTTTGCGCAATGCTTGAAGGGAAAGAGGTTCATTTGGTGCTCTGGTCGCAGTTTACACGAATCTATGTGCTTGGGCGTCGTTTTGTCTACTACACAGAAATGCCTCGCCAAACGTCATTCCATGGAGTGCCATGTTCCTTGGTGGCCCGTGCCAACAATCTCCCTAGCCTGCGTCAAAAAACGAGCCTTCTTTCACGCGTGGGTAAAGGATAGAGGGTTTTGTCAGATGTTGTAGCTGTTGCTGCCCTGGTCGACGTGTATGTACCAAAACGAATGTGTAGAAGGCACATAAAACTGTTTGTTTGAACGCCTCAAAGAAATGCAGGCTCAGGGAATGCCACGAGGGCAGGGTAGGCACAGATGAGTTGTTGAAAAGGCCTTAGAAACTTCCAAGAAAATGCCTGTGGTGCGTGTAAAGCAGAATCCACAACCTTTGCCAGCGTGCTTCCAGCCTGTGCCAAAATGGAAGTATTGGAACATGGTATGAACAATAGAATGTGGTTTTGTTTATAATATTTTGTGCTTGTTGGTGTCATAGTTGATATGCGTGGAAAATGTGGAAGTGTATTTAAGGCATGTGAATTGTTTGGCAAAATGCCTCAGATATTTCATCTCATGGAATGCAATGGTTTTGGGATATTCCAAATACATGGGCTGCATATGAACTTTTCCCGATGAATACATTTGAATATGTAGAGGATTTGTTGAGACGGTGCATGAACTGTTTGGGAGAATGCCTCAAAGAAATGTTGTCTCATGGAATGCTAGGATTGCAGGATATGCACATAATGGATTCATAGTACACATGACATTGTTTGCTATCCCAAACACACTGATAAGCCTCTTTACCGTGGGCTTGTTACTCAACTAGAGGCACTTGTTGTTCCTTTCTTGCCACCAGAGGATTTTCCAATAGAACTGGCCATCGATTTTGACATTATTGTGGATGCTATTTTTGGGTTTTCCTGCCGTGGCTGCAAGCAAGTGAAATCGATCGGTGCGATGTCAACTCCTCAACTTCTGCCTCACCAGTTCATTTCCAGGCATGTTCCTTCTTCCCTTACCTCTCATAATTATCGTGTTCTAGTTCTATTTTGCAATTAAATATAATTTTAAATCATTAGGACTTTTAATATAGTTAAATGTCCCTTCAACTCATTGCAAAACAATTTAGTGTCGTGTCGCAACTCTCGAAGCCATTATATCTCGCTTATTTTAAACCACGAACTATCACCCTCGCTTCGAGATGATCTAGAAAACTCTTACTCTTTTGACCTATTCAATATCGTTTTATCGACGAGACAAATTTGACTCTCCATTGATTAAGATGACCTTCTTCCTACTTAAAATAGTTAAATTTTACAATTTTTAGAGACTCACTAAGTACCCTTCGCAACTCTGGAAACGAGATGTGAAGTTTCATTCGGGTACCTTGGTATACGAGGAGTCGCCTTGATTTTTGGTTTGACCCGAAACGATCATGTGACATCCTTCTGACGCCCTTTTAGGAGCCCTGTAACACTGGATTACAACAGTAGAAAGTTGTTAAAAGTAGAAAGTTGGCTTTCGTTTTGGATCGCCATTTGAAACCTGTAAAGAGAAATCACTACCTGTCTGCACAAACCTCTAGCGATTATACTAGACAAATGCATGGAACTTTCAGTATAGGAAAGAGAACTTTTCGGGATAGTTTGGCGAAGCCGTTTTGTAGGCCTCTGATCGCAGTTTTGACGAGGTCAAACTGGTCTTTTTTTTTGCCTTGTCGCTCCAGAAAGCTTGTCGCCGTTTGAACATGGTTTTCTAGTCCTCCTTTCTGTCGACTCTGACGAATTCTCCTTATATAGGGGAACTAGTAGGAAGAGTTTCGTTGTGTGCGCATCCGTCGAATGTCGTTTGGGACACGGTTTCTGGGCCATTCGAGCTAACTTTTGTCTCTTTACAACTAGGTGAACTACGACCAGTGGCCCCGGAAAACTAGTCGCCAAACGCAAACCGTGCGCTCTTTTTCTATTCCATCAGTTGCTATGAACTCTTGGTATATCCGGGAACACGTAGCAAGTTGATCGTGGAGGGCGTTCTCTTTAGAAGGTAACTTTTGGAAGCAGTTTCTTAGCCTCCGAGCCCGTTTTGAACGTTTTTGTAATTAGTGAGAAAATGTAAAAGTAGAAAGCTGCGGACCCTCGTAGGGTTGCCAAATCCCATTTGGAAACTTTCAACACACGTAAATAACTGTTTAAAACACTAGAATGAAACTTGTTGTGTGTATTGGAACTTTAGACAAAATGATATTTTCTCTCTCCCTTTCCCTCTCTCTCTCTCTCTCTCTCTCTCTCTCTCTCTTCTGAGTTTATAAAATGAAGAACAAAACGAAATGCAATGATTACATGTTTCTAGGTTTTATTTTTATTTCGATTGCATATTGTAGTTATTGTCAGATGTAAATGGGAACTGAAAAATGATAATTATGATTGTTTTAGGGTGGATGCCATGTCAGCGATTTATCGCTGATATCATGCTCATGTGGGTTTTGTAGGATGGATGAATGACGACGCAAAGGGCGATGTGTAATTTAATTATTATTATTGTAATTTTTATAGGTCATTGTAAAAATAATGACTGTGTATTGTAGTCTCTTGTTACTGAAAAGTTATAAATGAAATTTGTTAATATGTATGATATGTCAGTTTTAGGGATACTTCGGAAATGTGCCTCTAATCACCAGTTCAATTTGATTTTAGTTGTGTATAAAAAAAAGGGGTTTGATTTATATAAGGCAATTTTGAAATTGAAGTTAAGTTATTGTGGTACCTTCTCAGTATTCAATAAACGATTAAATTAATTATTGGGTTACCTTCTTACATTGCAGACACATTAAAGAGTTTTAACGGGAACACTCAACCCTAATAAAATATTCATGCATAACTTGCCTGTATGTGTGATCCCGTTCTACCAAATAAGAAAATTAAAACCGAAGAACGACCTTAAACTTTGCACTTGATGAGACCTCATAGGTTAGGTAAATAAAACCCCTCGTTGGAGTATACCGTCATAGTCATTAGGTTTAGCGACATTGTCGTGAACCCATATTTTAGGAATAACATGGTCCAACCTTATCCAGAGTATGCGGTTTCCTTCTAGATTTGGTATTCACGAGAAGAATGTACTCTCTTCAGGTCCGATACCAGACTGAGTTTGAAGACCGCCTTAGGAGTCACCTTATGAGTCCTTGTTCGAAGGAACGACTAAGCAGTGCAACCTTGGATTCTATCAAAATAACCCCTTGGTATGTCCTTGAATGTGGTTTAGTATATTTTTGTCCACCTGCCTTAAACTCTTTTATAGTTGAGGCGTAGATCATTGAGTGCATAATGGAAGAAACCAACCCTCAGCGGATTAGGAGGTGTCACTTGTGGTTCGTGTATGGTTTACAATTCTTCCGACCATATACCCCTTCAAGATAGTAGTCAAATACTTCTGTAACTCCTTATTTCACAACAATGCTATAAACGAGATCATAGTGCGATGTATAAGCATATCCTAAGATTGGAACGAGATTGGAGATTAGGATTGAGGTCACTCATGAAGTCCTTAAAACTTAATTAAACATAATCAAGTGTTTCAAAGAATATAAGTCACCTTGGTGCGACCAAATTATGAGAAAACAAAAGATATGTATACCTAGCTATATATAACTCTTATAGGAATTCAATAAGTTTTCAAATTATAATAGCAATGGTAGAGAAATAAATATAGTGTGAATCGAGAAATATTTTGGTGAAAAGCTGCCATGTGTCTAAATCTCCGTTAAATCCTTGATTTCGTTCTGGACATCAAGTCACTTTCGCTTGAGTGTAAGGGTAAGACTGTAGCCATTAAATAAACGTTTGAGAAGCAAAATGTTGTGCCCACATTTTACACACCCAAATACAACAGAAACATACCAGGATAAATTTTTTTTGACTTACACTGCTCACGACACACAACACAGTAAGGGCTCCAAGTACAAAACTCGACACACATGTGAGAATCACATAAGTAATCGACTAGACATCAGACACATGCAGGCAACATCGACATGTCGATACCACACTCTTCCCAACGAACGAATACTAGGAAAGACTCAACCATAAGAAACGTGTCTAAAGGAACGATGCGAACCCATGACATATCATTACTTTAACTATATTTTTGGTTAAATTTAACATTCCAAGGACATTTTGTTGCAAGGATAAATTTCCTCATTTGTCCACCTAAATTTTCTTAAGTTTTGTTCTATGGTTAAACACAAACAATTCCACCTTCTCAAGTTGACTTCTTATACTTTATATAAATTTCCATAACTGACATACATATTTGGCATAAATCAAATTGGTCATACAAAGTACTTAATTATCCTATTATTAGGCAAAAATATTCTTCTCCAACGTTTATTTGATGCCTACAGTTTTACTCGTACAACTCAAACGAAAGTGACTTGATGCCCAAAACGCAATCAAAGGATTGGACGGAGATATTAGATACAGGGCAACCTTGCACCAAAATGATTCACGATTCACACTGAATTTATTTCTCTACCATTGTTATTATAATTTGAAACTTATTGAATTCCAACAAGATTTATAGATATCTATATATACATATCTTTTGTTTTCTCATAGTTTGGTAGCACCAGGGTGACTCATATTCTTTGAAACATTTGATTATGTTTAATTAAGTTTTAAGGACTTCATGAGTGACCTCCATCCTAACCCTAAATCTCGTTCTCATCTTAGGATAAGCTTATACATCGCATTATGGTCTCGTTCATAGCATCGTTTTGAAAACAGGAGTTACATAAGTATTTGACTACCATCTTGAAGAGGTATAAGGTCGGAAGGATTGTAAACCATACAGCGAACCACAAGTGACACCTCCTAATCAGCTGAGGGTTGGTTTCTTCCATTATGCACTCAATGATCTACGCCTCAACTATATAAGAGTTTAAGGCAAGTGGACAAAAATATACTAAACCACATTCAAGGACATACCAAGGGGTTATTTTGATAGAATCCAGGGTTGCACTGCTTAGTCGTTGCTTCGAACAAGGACTCATAAGGTGAATTGCTAAGGTGAAGGCTTCAACACTTACGCCTGGTGTTGGACCTGAAGAGAGGACATTCTTCTCGACTGAATGCCAAATCTAGAAGGAAAACAGCATACTCCAGATAGGTTGGACCATGACATTCCTAAATATGGGTTCAACGACAATGTCGCTAGACATAAAGACTGTGACGGTAAACTCCAATGAGGGGTTTTATTTACCTAACCTACGAGGTCTCATCAGGTGCAAAGTTTAAGGTCGTTCTTTGGTTTTAATTTTCTTATATGGTAGGAAAATATTCACACATACAGGCGAGTCATGCATGAATATTTTATTAGGGTTGAGTGTTTCCGTTAAAAATCTTTAATGTGTTTGCAAGGTAAGAAGGTAAACCTATAACTAATTTAATCATTTATTAAATACTGAGAAGGTTATACAATGTATTAACTTCGATTTCAATTTACTAAGTATAAACCAAACACCTTTTTGCCATATACTACTAAAAATCAAGTTGAATTGGTGATTAGAAGTACATTCCATAAGTATCCTAAAAAAACTAGCATATCATGCATGTTAACAAATCTCATTTATAATTTTTCAATAACAAGAAACTACATTACATAGTTATTCATTTACAATGACCTATAAGAGTTACAAAATAATAATTAAATTTCACATCGGGACTTCTTCGTTAAATGTCATTCATCCATCCTGCAAAACCCACGTAAGCATGATATCAGCAATAAATCGCTGGCATGGAATCCACCCTAAAACAATCATAATTATCATTTTTCAGTTCCCATTTACATCTTTTGACAATAACTACAATATGTTTTATCGAAATAAAAATAAAACCTAGAAACATGTAATCATTGACATTTTCCTTTTAGTTTTTTTCATTTTATAAACTCAGAAGAGAGAGAGAAAGAGAAAGGAAGAGAGAGAAAATATCATTTTGTCTAAAGTTCCAATACACCCAACGAGTTTCATTCTAGTGTTTTAAATAGTTATTTACGTGTGATGAAAGTTTCATAAAGGGGATTTGGCAACCCTACGAGGGTCCGCAACTTTCTACTTTTACATTTTCTCACTAATTACAAAAACGTTCACAACGGCTCGGAGGCTAAGAAACTACTTCCAAAAGTTACCTTCCAATGAGAACACCCTCCACAACCAACTTGCTACGTGTTCCCAGATATACCAATATTTCATAGCAACTGACGGAATTGAAAAAGAGCGTTTTCGGTTTGCGTTTGGCAGCTAGTTTTCCGGGACCTCTGGTCATAGTTCACCTAGTTGTAAAGAGACAAACTGTTAGCTCGAATGGCCCAGAAACCGTGGTCCCAAATGAATGTTTGACGGATGTGCACACAACGAGACTCTTCCTAGTAGCTCCCCTATATAAGGAGAATTAGTCAGAGTCGATGAAAAGGAGGACTAGAAAACCATGTTCAAACGGACGACAAGCTTTCTGGAGCGACAAGACCAAAAAAATGGACCAGTTTGACAACTACGTCAAACTAGCGATCGGAGGCCTACAAAATGGCTTCGCCAAACTATCCCGAAAATTTCTCTTTCCTATAATGAATTTCCCATGCATTTATCTAGTATAATGAGCTAGAGGTTTGTGAAGACGGAAAGTGATTTCTCTTTTCAGTTTTCAAATGGCGATGCTCAAAACGAAAGCCAACTTTCTAGTTTTAAACGACTTTCTACTGTTGTAAACCAGTGTTGCAGGGCTCTTATAAGGGCGTCAAAAGGATGTCACACTGATCGTTTTGGGTCAAACCAAAAATCAAGGTTGACTCCTCGTATACCAAGGTAAAACACTAGAATGAAACTTCACATGCTCGTTTCCAGAGTTGTGAAGGGTACTTAGTGAGTCTCTAAAAATAGCAAAATTTAACTATTTTAAGTAGGAAACTGAAGGTCATCTGAATCAAAGGAGACATGTTTCAAATTTTTACTGGTCGATAAAACGATATTGAATGGGTCAAAAGAGTAAGAGTTTTCTAGGTTATCTCGAAGCGAGGGTGATAGTTCATGGTTTAAAGCAGGCGAGTTATAATGGCTTCGAGAGTTGCGACACGACACATGCTCATTGTTTTGAAAGAGTTGAAGAGACATTTAAAATTTGTATGTGTGATTTAAAAAAATCCTAATAATTTAATGTTTCTATCTATTGCAAAAGAAATTAACTGTACTACACGAGAATTATGAGAAAGTAAGGGAAGAAGGACCATGCCTGGGGAACGAAGTCGGTCGAAGCACCAACACAACTAGGCTTAGGGATTCCACTCTTGAAATGTGCATCTACTCCAACCAGTTCATGAGCCTGATTCTAAGTGTGAGTAAGTTATAAACCTCAGATTCAATTGATACATGATATATAGTAAATGAAATGAATTTGAATTTCTCAATAAGTTGTGGAAAGATTCCCCTCAGCTAATGTAAGCTTTAATTTAGCAACTTATGTAATAGATAATTAGTTAAACAATTGGTGTTACAAGCTTTTTAGTTATGTGCATACAGGCTTTAAAAGTTTTACCATGGGAACAATCAAGTCCTAGTATGTACATATTCGTGCATAGGAGTTGGATGCAATTGCAAAGGTTATGAACACGCACATATTTCCATGAATAAGAAAATTAAAACTTCAGCCACAACCGACCTTTATGAGCACTTTGCAACTTGTTTGAAACCAACAACTAGGAGTTAGGTAAATAACATACCCCTTTTGAAGATGTATATCCTGTCATAGTCATTAAATTGCTCCAAGAGACTGCATTGGAGTTTGAACCCATATTTATTCGAACAACACATGTGTCCAATTACATATCCTGTCACAGGTATGCGGTTTCCATCAGATTTGGCAAGTCCATGAGACAACATAGTACTCTACTTAAGGCACCCTATACCAGGTTCATGTGCGTTGAAGATGCCTTAGGAGTCAAACATGAGTTCTTGTTCGATAGTATAGACCAAGCATGCTTTGGTTCTATCAAAATCCCATCTTGACATATCAGCTTAGATTGATGCAAGATTATAGCAAAACTTGTATGCTCCTACTTCCAACTTTCATGATGGTATTACCACTATTTTATCACTTGGAAAGGCATATGGAATTTCAACAAAACCATATTGTGTTTTTACCAAAATTGACATTGTGCGGTCCATAGGAACTGCATTTCTTTTCTCCGCCTGATGCAAAATGTTGAGCGGACTAATTTCCATTTTAGAGAACCTTAGCAATTGTAATTTTGTCACATAGTCCGTGTGTTTTAACTATGGGTCCATTTATGTGCAAAAGGAAGGTACAGAACATGGCTAAACATGTCATGCAGAAAGCAAAAGATGTGTAGGCGATGACATGGGACTACTAGCATTGAGGGTGACATGTCTTTCATGATTTTTTATTACATGGAATCTACTAGAGGCATGTACGTTATTGCCACTATTGGGTGACAAGATTTCTTTGTATCTCTTTGGCCTCGAGGGACCCACGTAGGCCTGGGAGTAATGGAGACCAATTTTATTCATGAGACAGTCCAAACTTCATATCAACCTATCCATTTTGTAATGTATAAACGAGATGGGCACAACCCCTATAAAAGGAGTTTAACATCTGCAAGATCAACATCTTTTATTTTGAAAATAGGTGGTTAGCTTTTAAAGGATCATTTTTCCCTTGTAGGGGGGTGTGTGGCAAGGAGATTACTAGATGGTTGTAAAATCTTGCTGTGCGCGAATCGAATTTATTCCTTTGGCCTACACTGAAAACAAAATTATAAGAATGAATGCTATTCAGCGCATCTTTCAGGAAATTGGAACAATTGTTTATTTGCATAAGCAGTTGGAGCTAATTATTCAATGGTAGAGAATAGTAGAGATATGCTCTCTGAATCAACCAAATATTTTGGTGAAGAAACCCAATTGTCTACCCTAATCTTCACCCTATGGAGCCTGAATATCACGGTTGATTTGCTTTAGGTGAGCGCATCAAGTCCACTTTCGCTTGATATGTAAGTGTAACATTGCTAGCCTGCAAATAATCACGTTGTGCGCTTGGGTTCACAAGTACCTCTAACACAAGAATGAGAGAATTAGTAATCTTGTAGGCGAATATGAAGATAAGCACCCCAAAACACTTAGGTTCCATTTTTGAAGACCATGTTATAAGGGTAAAGAGCAAATGAAATATGTCTGAAGAATAAGTCTACTATCGAAATGCACTTTCAGAACATGACTAGGTAGAATAAGGGAGAACATTACATGCTTACCTAATAAGGATTCTTAGTTGTAAAGATTAGCCGTACCTAAGAGACATGGGTAGAGGGAATGACTTGTCATGGGTTTGTCGTTCCTATTTAGTCATGTTTATTGTGAGATGGGTCCTTGTCACCTATTCATGCGTGAATAAGAAGACTATTGTCAAATAGACCAAGAAACATAGGAAGAAAGTACCCCTGCATGTGTCAGATGTGAGTGTATCACTTATGTGATTGAAGCATGTGTGTCGAGTGAAGTACTTGGATGTGCAAAGTGGGATGTGTGTGTCGTGAGCAAGTGGTATAGACAAATACCAAAAACTGAATCCTGTATACTTAATGTACTGTGTGTCCAGAAGAGGTAGAGTATTGGTTCTTACATGAACCAAGGAGAGCATACATCTGCTCGCTTCAACTTGGGATCAATATGCTCTTTGTTGACTGGTGAATTGAAACTCTACCCGTGAGAAGCATGATGGTGATAAATATTGGAAGAGTAATGTGTTTTAAGAGTGATGTGATCTATGTCGTAATCATGATAGTGTGAACGCACATGAGGTGTATGTCACTTAGTGCGCATTTTTTTATCATGTTGATGTGCTGGGGATGGGAGTATTCCCTCTCCTTCATGTGGATTCTACGAAGAATTCACGTGTGAATTACTGCTTGTGGTGAGAGTATTGACTCTCCTCTTCGTGGATCCAATAAGGAATCTATGTGGGATGTATCGCCATGTTTTGTGTGAATGGAATGATATTGTGAATTGCAGAGTGTTGGAACGTTTTGACCTTATGTGATGTGATGATGTATTGATGTATTGCGTGAAAAATATGTGTAAAGTGAATTGAATTGTATCATGATGTTTTACCATGTTTTGAAGAAATGTGTGTATCACCTTGTATGTAGCAAATGAATGATATGTTGTGATGTTACTATGTCCATTGTATGTATGATTTGTGTAATATGTAATGAACATATGGAAGCATGCAAGCATCACCAAGAAATAGAATCCCACCAATTTGGAATCATCGTGCACCACTTATGAATCCACCCCTATTGTGAATTTACCACCCCTAGCATGAACTAACCACCCCCACCTATTCGGAACCCACTTGTTTAGAATCCACCACTCACGCCAACACAAACCTGTTATTGTGAGCAGATGACGAATCCCTGAAATTATAGAGGAGTTGAGAATGTAGAAGACCACATGCATTCCTATGAAATTGAATCGAGGGCCAAGATATTTTTGGTCCTTAAGAGGAAAGTAAGTTTACTACAACACTTCTAGAATGCACAAACAAGTGGTACGAGAAGTATGACCCTATACAACAAGTGGTCAATTATTTCTATTGATAATGTCCTTCCATCTACTCGATGGTCATCATCTCCTCACGCAGTAGCTAGCACACCACCTACTTCATCTAGCACATCGCACTCTATGTTACTCAAAGCGTAGTCTACACCTAGTTCACCTACTCGAGCATCGCCTACCCGACCACATCGTTCCACTAGTCTTACACATCGGCATAGGCCCATTCCTAGGTTAGTCATTGCATCACAATGCAGGTCCCCACCTTGGTTTATTCCACGTGGATTCTCATCACCTTCGCATTCAACATTTCCATCACCGACAAATTTTGTGACACCACAACCTTCATCATATATTCATCCCTCGCACACATTTAGACTTCATGCACCGACGCAACATTTTTCTACCATACCACCACTACCAGAGCATGGTCCTATGCTTACACTACCACAAGTATCCAATGGAGAACCTTCGTCCTTAACTATCATTGGTTAGTTTACTCATTCATATATACTCGGGGGCATCACATCTATTACATTCCCCCCACTCACCTTAACATATATTCTTCTTTGCATTTTTATATAGGTATCTTCATCACACTAACTAGCATCGTCATTACCCAGTGACACACTCTTGTGCTTCAGTTCACACTTTATTGTTGAGGGAGTACTACACATGAAGCCCACACACTGTAAAATACCTACTACACATCGTATTTCTTTGCACATCTCGCGTCATATGTCTTACATCTTACATCATACACTTTTCCTTCAGTCTAATTCATTTCATCATTGTGACATTTGTGTATCTACACATCATACATATTCTATATACCATACTAGTATTCATCATACATATATCACACTTCTACTAGCTACGAGTCTCGCATTACATACTACATATCATGCATATCACATCATGTGCATCTTCACATTATTAGACTATCTACATATCTAGCATTGCATATTATACACTGCATGTCACACATTTTACACATCACATGGTCGTTTATTATCATCACACATACTGCATCATCTTTTACGTGTTGTACTCACTACCTTATGACACACTGTAGTTCCTCGGTCCATACTTAACTGTCGAGGGTTTACAAATCAAATAGACCTTACACTCATCACACATTTACTATTCGACCTTTCATCATGTGACATACCTTTCATCATGTGACATTCCTAGGCTAGTGACATACGCTTTAGGCTAAATCATCACCTATTCTCTCATCTGCTAGTGGTATACACTTTAGGTTACATCACCACTCCATACTATTCATCTTATAGTGATAAACACTTAGGCTAAATCATCACTTAATATGTTCAATTTGGTCGTGTTATACGTTTTAGCTATAGGGTTCACACACACATCATTTCTAGGTCACATCTCGTCAATACACATACACATTCATTACATCACGTTAGAAACAACACACACTTTGACCATTTCCCGATGACACACTCTCGTTTATAGTTCATTCTTGACTGCTAAGGGGGAAAACCAAATGAACCTCATTGCATACATTTCTATTCACTCGAGGGGCATGCGGCTCCTACCATTCATCTTGCATTCCATTCCATCCATCCACAACATACTGCATATTATGGTTGCTTTTACTCTTGCTTACTTGTGTTTGTTCATGTTCACTTTATTGCACATGCTAGTTAGCTTACTTGTATGTCATTTATCTATTCATCCACACATGTGCGTTCACATCTTTTTCTAGTGATAATCGCAAATACATGTATCTTGCATGTTGCATGGATATTTTCCTTCTACCTGTAAGCTAGGAAAAATGCACTACTAACAAGGAAGTAAAATACTAACAATAATACCTCCTCCTTCGTGTTCCTTAGCAAACCTCAGAATGGGCTAGGAAACATGGATTGAGCCCCGATTATGTGATATGTAGGTGGTTTTTCTTCAAGACGGAGCAAGGCCTTCTTGCAACAACGATCCACTTACTTTACACCAAATGGGTAAAAAGATTATGGATATGGGGTGCTTCAGGATGAGGTTATTTGGGCATTAGGATGAGGCATAAGGATGTTCTTTGCTCAAAGGATACAAGAACTTAGACAGAAAATTCAAGCTTATTCTCTGTGTGTTTAGAGAGGAGGGGTAATACTGTATTTATAGCCTGGGGGAGTGATTAACTTAAAGTAATTTAAGTAATCATGGTTTGAAAATGTGGGCAAGATTAAGTGAGTGGGGACCACAAACAATGGGTGAGGATTTGATTTTGAATTTTTAATTTATAAGTGGAGTTTAGGTGAGTGGGGACCACGAAGAGTGGGTGAGGATTTGATTTTGAATTTTTAATTCAATACTAGAAAAACATGGAGAATAATGACATGTGGTGAGGATTGGGTGTATTTTTTAGATTTTGGCACGGATAATTAATCAAATTATACTTGATTAATTCGAATTGTATTTTTGTGGGAAATGAGGTAGGGGAATTAATTTATTTAGGACAGATATGAAATTAAGGTGTCTACACTACCCTTCCTACAGTGGCTGCTGGGGGCATCCACATTTGACTCTTATAGGTGCTATCATTTCATTTTGTACTTAGCACTTTACATTACTTGGTTATTTACGCTTTGACATACTAGTTATTTTTCTAACAAACTAACGGGTGCTTCATGTGTAACATTTGTTATGCAAGGATATTTGCTTCCATTCTTGTTTGTTCTATTGTCTCCTATTGTATGCTCTTGTTTATGGGCCTTGCCCTATGTTTGGTGTGCACACTTGTTTGTTGTTTGTGGCCATGATGGTCTTACATGTCTTGCAACATCGTGAGTGATGTCTCATGTTTGCAATCCGTTTTGTGTGGCTTACTTTGTCTTCTTGCATGTTTACATTACTATTGCTTGGTAGCTTACACACTGTTAGCATAAATTACACTTTATATTTTACATGCACACTTTTTCATACTAACACTTATTTTTGGCTAGCCATCCTTGTTTGTGCGTGCCTTGGTTTCGACCAAGCGTATTCCCCTCCCCTTGGAGGGCGGAGTTTCAAATTACATGCAGTCGGTCCTCTTATGGGGCCACATTCTTCTATCACTGATGTCGCATCCGCCCCCAAAGAGGGGGGGCATCATTTGGGGTTTTATAGTCTACACAGTGTGTTTACACCAATTCAGTTTAGTGCACTTTCCGCCCTTGGAATTATGGGTTTACATACGAGTGAGTTCAAACCATTCTACGAACTCCATACACAACAGATTTTACAGGACATGGTGTCCTTAGCATTCATAGGAGCAATTAAAGGTTGGAGGATACATCAGAATTCCTCCCTATACTTCTTCTACCGCCAATGTCGGATCACCCAAAAAACAAGGACAATACAGAGATCTCTTCACACACATTTAGGGAAGCAGTTAAAGGTTGGAGGAGACAGAGCAATTCCTCCCTATAATTCTTTGGCATATGGCGTCGGATCGCCCAAAAAACCCCAGTAGTATAAGATATCCTCTACACTCTCTTTTGTGTACAAGGATCAGGTGCACATGTTCCATTTACACTTTTCATTTTGTGTACTTTACTTTAACATGCGTCTTTTTACATTGCAGTTTTACACATAAATATTTGACTACTTTATCGTTTTCTCCTTCAAGGTCCGGCCGTATGAGAAACAAGCAATCAAATGGGGGCAACAACACTTTGCGACAAAACACCTCGCATACTAACCATGTAGGTACACTACACACATCAACATCAACACACGCATTCTTCCCTAGGTTCACTCTCATCACTTTTTTGTACATTATCATCTTTAGTTTCCACGCTCCATCTTTTTGTCATTCCACACTTTGTCTACTCCTTTGGCACGCCTTCTTTGTAACTCTACATCGGCATCAGGTACACATCTCTATCTACTTTATGTTATCGAGCTTTCCGCTCACCAACATAAAGTGGGGGCAAATGTAGACACAAAATCATGCACTTTATACATTATTTAGTCTCGGTCTCATACTACTATTTAGAGGGTTTTGAGTGAAGAAGGTACTAATTAACCCCCGTCTCTTGGCCATTTTTATTTGACTTCTATCTTCATTTCCGACCTCCACCACACACATGTTCAGTTAGTTTTCATTATCTTTCATCATTTTATCCCTAACTGGGGCGCCCATGGGCACCCTGATCCCAATATGGGCGCCCTGATCATTCTTGAACTTTTCTGCCACTTTTTGCGCTCTTTCTAACCGTTTGAGGTCTTTATCTTTTTGTTGGTCGACCATTTCGGGGTTAATTATGAAATTAGATCAAGATAACCCTATAAATATAAAGTTATAAGACCATAATGAAGGACCAAGCACTAGTCTCTACTATCAAAGTTGCATCCATCTATTGCATTGGAGATCATTTGCATCCACATAGCTCCATCACAAGGCACAAGGCTAGGACATTTGCATCACACACAACATAGGGGGAGGATTATATTCTATTCCATGCACCATCTATTACAATTTTCTACACATAGTCGGCTCGCTACAACACAAAGTGTGATTGACACAAGAGCAACCTAGGGCATGTTTCACTCAATTAGTAAGGCCACCATTATGGCAGGCGAGGTCAGTCCGACCCTATTATATGCATTTTTCTTTTTAGGGATTGATGCTTGTTTAGGGTTTTGTAGGTCTTCCTTTTATCTAGGATTAACAACGACGCCTGGTATAGTACAAAGGATTCGATGCGACACACAATGAGGGTTTTAGACCACCTGCTGAACCTAGGAAGATCAGTTCTTGAGGTTTTGCATAGACCAGGGTGCCCATTCTGTAGACTAGAGCACCCGTAGGCACCCCAGTCCTAAGAATCAAACGAAATCCATCCTTTTTAGTGCTCCTACACAATCATTCCTGCTTACAGATTCTCCAGCCACCTCTGGGACACAATCCTGCGAGCAACTTCTATTTAGCGAAGTTCTTTCTTCTTCTCTCTTGCACATTAGGGTTGTCATTTCCTTTTTCATATTTGCTTGGGTCATCTTTACATTTATTTACAACATCTATTTACTTTATTTACAATTGTTCATAGCTTAGATTAACTAGTACCTATATTACATTTTTAGTTAATTAGCTTCAATGTGTGGATGGATGTGTCCACTATCAAGGACCAATATGTGTCCCCGACTAAAAAGTAGAACAATGCATTACATAATCATTACTATCACATAGGAAAACAACAAAACACACTACATAACTATACAAATACTCATGCTCTGCTATAACTGCGACCACATTGTCGGGGGCATGTGCTTCCCCCTCTCCCCTCCATGTGGTAATCCCACTACATATGCAAACAACGAAAATAATGACCCATCGATGTGTTGCCCACCACGCGTGGTAATTCTCCATACACCTCGAATCATATGAGCCTATCGACTCTATCGCCGTGTCTGCCTCATCTGGTCCAAGAGGTGTTAACTGCTCTCTTGTGGGCCTTGTTCTAGCTTCGGCCCTCCTCGGTGCTCTAATAGCTCTCAACCACACATATGGCTATAGGGATACATCCAGAGCCATGTAAAACTTTTGTGATACACTCTCTACTTGGAATAAATCGGCCACACCTAGGAATCGATCCTCTAGCCACATAGTCCTTTGTATGCACCGCAACTCCACAACATCCTCTGGACATCCTCCATAATCTTGGTATGGCCTCCATATCACTGCCTTAGACCCCATTCTATCTATCAACGCTCTATAGGTATCAGTATCCATCTTACGCCCGCATACACCAACCCACCTCCTAATAAATATATCTGGCCTAGCCAACTTTGCTCGCGGACCTCTTACTAGCCTCAGCACTGCTATATGCTCGTAGGCCCATACATGCAATAGTGTAGTAGCTCCTATCCCACCTCCGTTCTCCTCTTGAGTAAATTTGTATAAATCTTTATACAAGTGGACCAATACACACCGTGGCCACCCATATCTAGTACTCTCCTCTATCCAGCGACACATATCATGCATCTTATATAAGATGACCACACCAACACCCTCCACTACAATAGATGAAGCAATAACCACGGCTATGAACTTCTGCAAGCGTGGAACCCCAGACCTCAAAATAACATCCAAACTAATATGGGCCTCGACAAGTACTCGAGTCCCCACAAAATACCATCTAGCGGCTCACATCTTTCTCTCCATATTCTCTAATAATGTGACATGTACTCTCTCTCCAACAACTAATAATCGCAGAATGCGATACACATCCTCCAATGTGAATGTCATCTTACTCGTAAGAAACTAAAAAGTACAAGTATCCACACACCACCTCTCACATAAGGTTGTCAACATAAGCATATTATGGGGCACATCCCCCATTCGTGTAATATGCGCTTGCTGACACCTTCCATAACATCTCAATCATCGTTTGACAAACCTAGCCCGAGCAAAATAATCAAATGACGACCCCCGCAAAACTCTCACGAGTGAATATCCCTCTACACAACACAAAACAAAAACAAACCCAGGGTTAGAACACTATATAAATTCATACACACGTGCTTATCACATTACTACACAATAGATATCCCATTTACACCATTCTAGACTAAATACACACCCTCTAGACTGGGGCGCCTAGAAGTAGGATTGGGGCACCCAGGAGTTGGAGACCAATGCCTAGATTTGGGCGCTCTTGTCTCGAAGGCCACTAGCACCTTCACCGCTCTTGTCCAAGTCTAAAATGCCAAGAAAATTCAAAATCACAATGTTGCAAAAATCCACTAAAAACGACTACCATACACACATTTTTTGAAAAAACAACGCACTTACCAACTCGTGCAAAAGACAAATGAAGTGACTAATCAGTTTTTCACGTTACTATTTATAGTTACTTTTACTTACCCATTTTACTATAGTCATTATTTTGTGATCATTTCCTCAACTAATACACACCACACTATTTTCACCATATCTTGAGTGTTTCTACTCTTATTTACACACCATTTGTGGCATTCTTTATAGAATTCCACCTGCCATCGTATCATACGCATGAAACATTAGTTATCTCTCCTCGATGTTGTCTTTCACTCAATATTTACACATTTTTGCATTATTTATCATACACTATCTATCTTGACCTAACATGGAGGCCATCATGGGGGAAATTAGCATAAAATATCTCTACGAGTAACAAATCAAAACAAACAATCAATCAATCAATACATTCAAGTTTCTAACAATTGAGATCATACCATTCAATGAATACAAAACAACACAATCAGCCTCCCTAATGATCTAACTTGGGAGTTACATTTGTACTTTCCCAGATGACCTAAGTTGGAGGCCATCATACATTTCGTGTTTGCTTCCAGATGAGCTAACTAGGAATCCATCACACATTGCGGCGACACCCATGGAGTGGGGGCAAGAGTTCCTTTCCTATACCACTCCTATATGGGTCAAGATTTGATCGAATTATTGGATCTAAAAACCACAAAAAGTTTGATTTGATTCCATCTACATTGGCTAGATCTTGAGGATGTAGTTAAAGGTTGGAGAATAACAAAATTTTCTCCCTACACTCTTCCTCTAGCGGCAAGATGCCCAAATCCTCTGGTCGGTTATTCATATACACGCAATAGGGTTAGGAAATGATCACTCCTTACCCCATATCATCGTCATCATACAACATTTGAAATCATCAATCATCCAATATCACAATCATCACTCTCGTTTAG
Source organism: Taxus chinensis (assembly GCA_019776745.2). Taxonomy (NCBI): domain Eukaryota; kingdom Viridiplantae; phylum Streptophyta; class Pinopsida; order Cupressales; family Taxaceae; genus Taxus; species Taxus chinensis. The sequence goes on along the minus strand of CM034152.1, from coordinate 198,123,271 downwards.
TGCACTTCATCACGATATTACGCTTTTTACTATAGTGCATGGATCAACACGATGATCCATGGTTCAACACGCTATATGGTTCATTTGGCATGCTTTTCTACCAAATTTGCACGTTCTACTCCAACATGGGCTTCTCCGGATTTATCTCATGTTTGCTCTCTAACTACTTTATGTTACCAAGCTTTCGCTCACCAACATAAAGTGGGGGCAAAGGTAGTCACAAAATCATGCACTTACTACTATAATTATACCGCCAAGTATGTTGTTTTATATATGGATCTTGCGTAAGATAAGTATTCACTAATGACCCATCCCCTAGTCCTGTCGTCAATCTAGTTGGTCATTGTCATTGTTTGTCTTGCACAGTTTTGGTCATCTCTCAGGGAGTCTTAGCTTTCGTTATTCACGCAATTCTCATTTCTAGTCTTTGACTAGGGCACCTAAGAAGGGATTAGGGTGCCTCGGGTGCTGTGGTCCTCATTTCTAGACACCCTGGTCTCGGTCACACTTGGTTCTCATTTAGATGTTCGAGGTCGATCTTTATGATTTTCCATCCCATTCCCCTAGGTATTAGTCGGCATGTTGGGTCAATAGTGTCAAAATTTGAGCAAGAGATCCCTATATAAACATAACATACATATTACCTTGTGGGCGGACTATTTTCTACTAAGGGTTGGCTATCTACATAAGGCAATGGACTACATTTGGGTACTATTCTGCATCACACATTGTATAGGAAAGGGAAGCCTATCTTATTCCATCCACCATTTTGCATTCTATATAGCTATTGTGCGCTATCTCTGCGTCGTTGGTGCTACGGAATCCTAGGCACATTATTTCACACACAATCACACATAACTACATTGGGTCTGAGATTTAGTGCAATTCTTAGTTGTAAGACCACCATTGTGACTGCTAAGGACAATATGACCCCTTCATATGCATCTTTCTTTTTTTAGGGTTTGATGCTTTGTGTGGGGTTTTGCAGGTGATTCTTCATTGCATGGTTCACGACGTCATCAACAAAGCTAGTGTAACATCAACATAACAAAAGGGAAATTATTGTGAAGACCTAGGCGACCCTTCCAGGATTAGGTTTAGAGCTATTTCGCAAACCAGGGCGCCCAAATTTCAGACTAGGGCACCCCAGGGGCCCTAATCCTTCGCCAGGCACCCCATTCTGGACAGATCTGCCCCTGTTGCTACTTTTTGAGGTGTGTTGCAACACTCTGTTTCGCCTGTTCATCATCCCGGTTAGTCCCTGATCATTGCGAGGTTTACATCTCTTATTTCTTTTCATTTAGGATATCAAATAAATTATTTAGCATTTATATTGTAGTTATTACGTTTATGTACTTCATAGATTCATTCTAAAATCCATATTTTAGTTAATCACCATGAGGTATGTAAAAGCTAAAATTCATACACGATGTTGTCTAATTGCTTTAGTATTGTGGTAGTACCCTTAAAACCACGACTCAAGTAAAAATGATAACCATTTTACATATATTAATAGTTTGCAAGGTTTTGAACTGTAAGAACATGGTTCTACCTAGGAGAGATCCATAAAAATACTTGGATATAAACCCTAAGTAACCCACCACTTTCACCAATTTATGATCAATCAAGATCCGGTGAGGACAAGGTGAGATCTTAAGATTGGTTAATTGCAATAGGCCACTAGACTTGGATAGTAATCATAGAAAAACACAAATAACTTTCATAAATCTATATTCCTACAAAAAAACTTTGAAAATTGTAGATTTTATTTAGGAACTTGCATAAAATGATTGGAAAACTATAGTTTTGATTTGTAAAAAACATGAGGCGAAGCTTCTATTGCTTTGATACCATATTAAAGTATGATATACTCTCCAATATAAATGTAAACAACCATGAATGAAACACCCGCAATCATGCATACTTAATAAATTAATGAAATCTTAAAGTAAAGATATAACACAAATTTACCAAGAGTAGAATAACATGACGACCACAATTTTATCAAGTATCTCTAGCTTGAATTCACTAGAGTAAGAATAACTTTCTTCCACAATATGATCCACTAAAACTAGCTCTATATACTTTTATAAAAACAAGCAAAGACTATTATTGGGGTTGGAGAGTAATTGCTTGCAAAGAAAGATTGCTTTAATCTATTAATAGTAGAAGTCTATCAACTCAATAACTTTGTAGATACTCTTGTTTCTTAATAGTTTTCAAAGTGTGCACCAATGGGTGAATTATCCACATATTAAATTATAGTTAATATTACAAGTGCATATTAATCACATGCAATGGTGTATGGTTAATTAAATACACTAACAATCTATATTTTCTTCTTTGCCTTTCTCTTGTAGAGGGTTCATGTTTGGTAGGAAGGCACTTTATATTGGTCTTAGGATTTTAGAGTTTTATTGTTTAATCTAAAATAATATTGAAAGTATGACCCATCTAGTGTAATGAAGAAAAAGTTGGATGCAAAGACATTTTCTCTATAAAAAATGCAGCATGAAAGTAAACCCTTATTTGAAACTAATTAACAACTAAGGACTCTTGGGAAGATGTGGTGGAAACTATCAAACAAATTGATATTGAGAAAGGCTCTACATATCGACAAGTTATAAATGAAATGCCACTTTTATCAATCCACAAGAGGTAGAACAATTTTTATTCAAAAACAAATAGGCCATCCTCCAAAAACATATTGGATAAACTAAAGAATGATCTTAGAGAAGGAAAATGTAGCAAATGAAGATAGAAGATTTTCAAACAATGAGGGTACGGATGCCTCCAAAATCAGATGAATATTTTGGTGAAATTGACGAGAATTTAGAATTCTACAATTTATGGGAAAAAGAAGAAAACCCCTTGGACAAACATCATTCTAATTCTAATATATATGGCGCAGAAGGTGGCGAGTTTGAAATCTATAGGTAGACCTATAATTTGGATGAAAATAGACATAAAATGTATATCAAGGGGGAAAACATAGCTTTAAAGGTGATGGTTATAAAGGTGGTGGTCTATACCTAATGGGTGAAGGAGTTTGGTTGCCACTATAAATTAAGTGTAGGAAAAGTGAAGAAATTTCATATATTGGATTTGAATATTATGCTCACGATGATTTCATATTAATTAAATGGGTTGTGAAAGAGCTAGGTCTTTGAGCTTGACCCTAATGGAGGAGTCAAACATACGACCTCATCTTTTTGTTTCTCTTTATACTGGCATGCAGGGCAAATGATGCAGTACTTCAAAAGGAATTCCACCTCTATGTTTGGTTTGGATCTTCAAGACAAGCTTAAAGTTGAGTAGATGAGAGCTTCTCTGAATTGAATGGCAGCCTGCTGGTTAAAAAGCTCCACCCAGAGATCCTGAGCATGCATCTATTCATTGGTTGAAGTGTAACCCTGTGCACCTGCATTCCTAATATCGATAGACATCAATTACTTTATGTCCACTTCATGCACTTTTGTTTTCACTCCTTAAGGTAAAACACATATGTATAGTCTTCATGTAACAAATGTAGGATAATTGCCATCATTTCACTCCATTGCAATATCCACTTCAAGTACTACGTGACTTCACAATACTGGGCAATTGGTGTTCTCCATTAGCAGTGAGAGCCATTATACTCTCATGCAAGTGCAAATGCAATCTCAATGGATGATAGCTTTAGGTATCACTTCCCATGGCCCCTAAAACTACCCCATCATTCTAAGGTCATTTAAGAAGTGGGATGTTCCCCAAAACATTGATTGTAGAGCAGAGGTTTTTTCGAAGAGATCACAATAGAATAAGAAAAACGAGTTTGATGGGGCCATTGATCACTTCAAGAAGTTGTTGCTTTCAAGGACATGGCCTACTTTTAATCATCAAACACGAACTACATAATATGTGATAGCCACACCCAAAGTTGTCAAACCAGAGGATCATATCCTATTGTCCAATTATAATATGCAATCAGCTTCAATTGAGATGGAAGGCTTCAAAATTTTGGACAAGATTGATGTATCCAAAAGAAACAATGATTTGGTATATGCATCATTGGAAAAGGAAAATAATGAAAAAATAGGTTGACTAAAAAGATTGAAAAGTTGAAGGCCAACATTGTTTCACTAAAGGCACAAAAGAAAACAAATTGGAATAAGAAACAATAGATTTGGAGAAAAAGTTTCATCCCAGTCCTCAAAATTGGTTGATCCTTATGAGCTAGAGGAGAAGGATTAATACTTGCAACAAGCTAGATCAAATGCCACTTATGAAATGGCTATGAAGAACTCTTATTCAAAGGAGTTCAAGGATAGTACAATCAAATTTGGTATCCTTACAGGAGTTGGATGAAACAAAAGACAATGACGCTAAGTCCAATGTTATTGTTAAAGAGGTTATAATCAATGTATTACAAGGCCATGAAGAACTCTTATTCAAAGAAGTTAAAGGGGGGTGTAGAATCAAATTTGGTATCCCTACAGGAGATGGATGAAACAAAAGACAATGTCGCTAAGTCAAATGTTATTGTTAAAGAGGTAATAATCAATGTATACAAGGCCATGTGAGGAGATATAATAAATTTTATTGATGATTTGAGGGAAATTTTGGAATACAAGTTTTACTAGTCTTGTGTGGGAAGATGAAGCAAGTGATTGAGGATGCTGCAACAAAATGGACTCAAGAGAGGACTCAAAACAAAATGACAACCAAATTTTAAACTTGGTATACAAACTCTCTGATATTGATTTGGTAGGAAAATGCAACATGAGCACAAATGATGCATTTGTGAAGACATCAGTAGTCACATGCAAATATGCAAAGTTGGGCGAGGAAAAAAATTATCTGAGTCAGTGCAATTACTTGTTACAAGAGATGCAAGGGAAGATTAGTATTCTCATTGGTCTAGGTTTATCTTCTCCTTTATATGATAAGCAATGTTATATGGCAAAGGATTTCTTCAAGAAAATGCAGGAGTGAAAAGACAAGGACCAATTCAGTAGTTGGCCCAAGGAGGAAAATGATATTACGAGGAAATGCAACTATTTGTTGAAACCCCTATCAACCTTGCAACTAAAAATGCAAAGATTGTTTATAAAGAAAATCCCCTTCAGCTATGAATTAACTTCTAAGTTGCATTAAGCCACTATCAGTTAGCTTCAATTGAGATACCTATAGAGGAGTGGAACTTGTTGCTCAAACTTTTAACAACCATTGAGACTCCAGATGTTATTAGTGTTATTGTTGATGAACTACTACCTAGTAGACCTTATGTCACATTCAACTCATAAAATCAATGTGTCATAATGTAATCTATAACTTGTATTAATGGACATTTGAAACATTGCTTCTTGAGTAAATATTGTGTTTTGAAATGTTCTTTGAAGTTGGGAGATGTCAATGTTACACAAATTTTGTTATATAACATTGAGTGTATTTATCAAATTAAATCATACCAAGAATCATGATGTTACTAGTATTAAGCCATGTTATAAGTTTAAACCTTTATATAGCACCTTAGTTAATTTTCAGTTTTTATAGCCTTTCTAAATTCTTGTTGACTATTACTTAAATTGAATAATTCTAGTAATCTGTCACTTACAAAGAAACAATATGAAGAGTCGAACATAAATAACTTCAGAGTTATCCAAACTATTTATTCATTTAATAAAAGATTATAATGAAAAGACAAAGTTGGTTGCAGTATAAATAAAGAAAATCATAAGCTTTCAATCGAACTGTAACTTATCACGATAGTGTGATCTTTCACCCTGAAGCAATCCTCAACAACTAATGGACACTGAGTGCAAGAGGATACAACTTAAAATGGAGGTGGAGATGGGAGTCCATAGATACCTCGATGCGGAAACGATATTCTAACCATCCCTTCGAGTATCATTCCCTACAAGTCAAGCATTCACAAATATAATGGAGATGGTCTATCGCAAGGGCGTCCACCTACCAAAACCAACCCCTTAGTGAGAGCTAGGTTGTTTGCAAGATAAGATTCAATACGCTTTGCCATTGAACGCTCATCTCCAATACCCAAGGCCCATAGTTGATTGATAGAGGACTCAAATAACTCAAGTGCTGTCAGGTCCTTTTTCTCAAACAATCCATATGGTATTCTAATCCGCTCTCTCAACCAAGGAATAGTATAGAAATTCTTCCTAAGCGAAAACTTACAACTATGACCCATATTTGATAGAAAACAATATAAACGTGTTCCTGATGAAGCTTAGTTCAACCAAAACCATATCGCCAACCTCCTATTTATAGGAAATTTGAAGTATGCAAGCTTGAAAATAGCCTTGAAATAAGAGTTGTAGTCTCTTCAGCTAACAATATCAGATATGTGAAAAACTTAGGATATACAAATTAAAAACTATTGATCAATTGCAATTGAGCATGACAAATATTTATAAAAGATAGTTTAAGTGACATGAAAAATTGAAGAAAATAATTAAGAAAGAATAAGGTAATTTGTTATCATTAATGAAAATGAAGCCACTTCAAACTTTGGAAACAACTTATATAGGCGACACGATTGAGTAAGTGTCGACACCTCTCACATTGACATAAATGAACATTTGACAAGTAGAGCCGCATTAAAGGTTAGGAGCGCCATAGGCAATAAGTGAAGTCGACGCCCTTCTTATAATTTTAGTTAATAATTTTTCCCATCAAATAAATAAATAAAAAGCTACATACTTTCTCATATTTTAAAATATGTATAAGAATCATAATCAATCATTAACTTAGATAAATTGGTTTACAAAATAAAATAAAATATCCTATAAAATTTTCAAATAATGACAAGTAGTAATCCATGGATGGAGAGAATTAGCACAAGAAGTTCTCATAATGCAACAAATACAATATTTTATAAAGGTTGGTTATCTTATTTACTAATATCAAATAAGTTGAGTTTTATTAATAACCAAGAATAATGAAAATATTTATATTTAGACACCCCTTGATTACTGACGCCCTAGGCAGTTGCCTAATCTGCCTAAGACTTAATCCCCTCTTGTTGACAAGATTAAATATAATTATTAATTAGGAACGCATGTTAATGCTCCATACCATTGCCAATTATCATATACCAAATCAAATACTATACAAGAATAGAAGAAAAAGTGACATCAACCGTGTGTCGTATAGAATCTCGATTAAATCTAAGCATGTAAACTATTTAAACGTAAACATTACAAATCCATATGTGAGTTGAAATTAAATATGGCCAATCTAAATAATGTCTATTATGAATGCAATACCTTAATCACCTTGATTTTTGATTTATGAATGCACCATTGTAGCTTTCTTGTGTCCTAATTTTCTTTGCTTTAATTTATGAATGCAATGTATTATGAGTGACTAATGGCATTGTAGCTTTATGATTTATTATTCGTGTCTAATGTATTTTTTTTTTTACTTTAAAAATGTATTATGAGTGACTAATGGCATTGTAGCTTTATGATTTATTATTCGTGTCTAATGTATTTTTTTTTAACCAAAACTAAAATGTTTGGGTTTGTAAATGTTATGTCAAAATAATTTTTTTATAGCTATCTATAAATTAAGGTCTTGTTTTTTACTTCTAACTTCTTTAAAAAAATTGATTTGTGTAATCTTTTGGAAGTTTATTGAAATGAAAAACTATTTCATAGTTTAATTTTTAATTGTTACTAATCTAATTCATGATTATAATAGAAAAATAAGTGTGTCTCACTTCTAATGTTTATTAATGTTATCCTTCAACAATGATATATTATAGTCATCATTACAACGTAGTAGTGTATAGTAATACACACTCACAATACAATTAACACAATCCACATAATTTTAAAAAGAATATTTAAAATATAGACATAATATTTAAATAAATGTAATATTTAAATTTTCAAATACACTTTGTTGAGCATTAATTGTAAAGTGACTATCTTAATGATTTAAGATGTATGTATAATATATTCACAAAATATTATTGAACGAACAAAAATTTTCAATTTGGTTGTGTGCATAACATATACCATCCACACTCGTATGAGATGGTATCACATTATCAAATCCTAATCTTCGAATTACCAAATTTATTCTTGACTAAGAGTTTCCGCTTACAAAGTGTGCTCTTCATCATCTTTTATTTCAATATTTTTAGTTTGATTATTAATCTTTGCTTCAGAACTGGTAGATGTATGAAGTGATGTGATGCCCCTCCAGGGACACCGAAAAACACACCAAAGAGACTATTTTTTTTTTTGAAGTGTTTAGTTACTACTAATACATCTTTTATACCCTTTCTTGATAGTTACTAATTTTTATCCTAATTTAATTTAGCCCAGTTAAATGAATTATCTAACCTAAACTCGGTATTTAATTATTTACTTATCTTTTAATTTTACACACATTAAATACCTCTCTCCTTTTAGTTAAAAATTTGTCCCAAGGGAACACTAATTTACTCTTTTTTTTTTAAATATAATTCATTTTCCCATAAAATTACCCATGATTCTTAATTGAGTAGGGTTGAATATGGACACTAGGATTAAAACAATCTTGCCCCTTAAAATCCATGACTAAAAGCCCTAGGGTTAATGCCCTAATCTTCTTTATCTAAATTCCTCTTGGCTTTTCATTTGGAACAAACCCTAAATTCTATTTTCCCCTAATCCTCTTTATTCTTTTCTCATTTTTGTTTATTCTTTGCAGGTGGAGAGCCATAGGGTTTTCTTTTTTTTGCATGGTGTGTAACATTTGCAGACTGTAAAGAATAGTTTTCTTATTTATTTTATTTTCTCTCCTGTTTTTTTGTTGAATGCACATACAAAATTTATTGTTTGTTATACAGATAGGACTAGAAGGGTGGATTTTTTTTGAAGACAGTGTAGAGGGAAGGGGCGGCGGATTTTGGGGGAAGCAGGCCGCAGCGTGGAGGAGCTGTGGCAGGAGGTAGCAGAGTCGAAGGAGGCAGGTGCTGGGCGGCCAGGGGCGGCGGTTGGACGGTCCGCGGGGAATGGGCTAGGCGTGGCAGGACAGGCTGGGGCGTCTACATGGAAGCGACCAGGGGGGTGATTAGGGGCGCGACAGAGATTGGAGGGGGGGCGGCGTTGCGGGGGGGCGGAGGAGTTGGACAACGGCCAAGGAGGGAGCTTTGAGGGGGGTGGGGGAGGCCCCCGCGACCCCCCCCCCCCCCCCCCCCCCCCCCCCCAACTGTATTTTTTATTTTCCTCTTTAAAAAAACACGCAGGGGTGGGTGCCGAACCCCCACCCACACTTGTAAATTTTATTTTATTTTATTTTTCTTTATAAATTTCAAATGTTTTCCTTTAAATTTGTTTAATTAAACAAGATGTTATATGTAGTTTAATATGAGGTACACACAGTACATGCACATATATGTCTGTGTGTGTGTGTGTGTGTGTGTATCTATATGTATATATATGTATATATATATATAGGTATATGTATTTATAATATTTTATATATATCTAATATGATCAAAGTTTTTACAATAAAAAAAAATAGTAATATTTAAGAATAAATCTGTAAAATAGATTTAATAAACAAACACATATTGTAGTATATTAAACATATGTAGTTGCACACAAGGAGAATTAAACATACTTACTTATATAAATGCTAATGATTTTTAATTTTTATTTTTTTCAATGCCAAAAGAAATTTATAACTTTCAGCAATTCACCAAATGATTTATTATTTTAAAGAACCTAAAATTTCAAGCCATTAAATAAATAAAAAGGGAAGATATTTCCTTATCAACTATAATTCCAAAGAAGGATTCCACTCTTCTAGGAACACCAAAACTAATTTCTTCATTTTATTCAAATAATGTGTATAACCATACAAGGAGATTAAAATCAGTAGTGTATTTCATTCTCAAATACATTTAAAATCCTATCACATTACAGAGTGAAAATTTCACTTCATGTTGAAGCTTATAATACACAAGTTCATACAAAACCATTTCTCAAGATGAAGAACCACTTATTTTAATCATTTCATTGGGTTTTAAAATACAAAGTTATTTCAATCAATTGCCATGCAAGGATGGTTTATATCAAAATCCAAAAATTAAAGCTTGAATTTATTACAACATATGAAACAAATTACAAGATGCCCAAAAAACACAAGATAGGACTTTGCAAGGCTCCATTCCATGATTGAAGGGGATACACCATACTATTACAACACTTATGGTTTCGAGGCTACAAACCATAACCTCAACCTGGTAAACTTAAAAAGAAATGAAACCACTTGATATAACAATATCCACGTGGGATTTAGAATTAAGAAAGTCTCCCAAAAGGGGAAAACAAAATACCAAGATAACCAAGAATGCTTCTACCATCTTCAAGCTTGAGAGCTCTATCTTTTCCTCCATTGTCTCCAAACCATGCAAAGAGAACAAGAGCTTGTTTTACCACCCAACCATTTAGGCATCATCACATGCCTATCCCAAGGTTGGGATGCATGCTAGCCTCCCCCAAGCCCATGGGAAAGAGGATAACTAACCAAAACTTGCACAAGAAGGAGGTAAAATAACAATGATACAAGCACACAAAAAATTCACAACAACAAAACAAGACTCCAAAATTTACAAGGAGGAGAACCCATGTTCATCCTCAAAAGTGGGGAAGAGAGGAGAAAGTTCTCCAAAATTATATTCAAAATTATTTGCACAAAGCAACAAAATCTCCCTATCCTCCTTATTGCTCCTAATTTCAATCCAAGACCCTCCTTATTCCTCCCCCTTTCTCCAAGTCCTCCTTGGAAGGATTTTCAAACCCCAAAGGGGTTTCCTTACCAAGAATGGGGAAGGAGATTCAAGCCAAATGAATCAACTTCCCCACCTCAACCATTTGAGGGGAAAAATAATAAGACCCTACAAGGCTTGTCCATCAAGCCTTGAGGATTGAGAGGGAAAATTCCCTCTCTCTTCCCCCACACTCCAAAACTCCATCATGCCATATGATGGAGGGAGTAAAACACACAAACAACAACTACAAGCTACATACAACAATAACAATTTTCAACACCCAAACTAGCATCACAAAGGAAAACAACACAACATAGACATAAGAGCCTACCTCAAGGAAAGCTCTCCAAAAAGCTCTCCAACTTCAAATGTCTCCACACCTTGACTTAAGCCAATCTCCAAGCTCCAAAATCCACAAGCATCCCAAGCAAGAAGTTCCCCAAAAAAAAGTCCCTCTCTTTTCCCATGAATGAGAATTTGAAGAGGTGTAAGCAAGCATCCTCACAAATGAGGGGGTGACATGTGTCACCCCTATCCCTCATCAAGGTCAAAGATGCCAAAACCAAAAGAGAGAAAGGGTAAAATTAACTTTTTTCCCTCTTCTCCCAAATTCCCCTAAATATTAGCAAGACAAAACTAGTGGAACTTTTGATAAACAGACAAATCCACATCCCGTACATGGATGTGACTAAACAAGAGGTAAAAAGGGAGGGAAAACTCCCTCTAGCCTTGAAAATTAGCCCCCCTACCCATTAGGTAGGGTACAAGGGCTCATTTTTGTGTTAGGGGGACTCCCAAGCTACAAAGGGGTCCCCAAAAATGCCCAAAATAACCCAATTTCGGGTTTTGCATTTTTGGCACAAGGGTAGAGGGTGTGGGGACCACCCAAGGGTCTCACATGTGACCCTAAACCTTTGTGATTAAGTAACTCATAAAACAAAATCTAAAATTTAAATGAAAGTAGGATTATTAACTCCCAAAGCAAGTTTACAACATAACCGACTACCCTAACCAAAATTAATAATTCAAAGCACAATGCATTACATACATTGGGGTCACTCATAATGCCTAAAATTAATAATCTCCTATACTAAGGCTTCACATAATGAACATGGCTAGGACTCAGCCTGTGGGTTGTTTGTGTAAGATTGAGTAGATGGCCTGAATCCCACGTTCTCCTGTAAACCTGTCACCTGCACACTCATTGCACACATTAACCGCACCTGTCCAATACAATATAATTCAATTACATAGTAAGATATCAATGCATTCTAAACTAACCTAACATCCTACTGAAATCAAGATGTGACAACGTGCACAATTATACTCAATATTCCAAAAGTTAGACAAGATGATACGTGACATATAACCATAGAATTTCACATGCAACAACTATCCATTGTTATAATTATGTTCCAAACACAACATCATATCCATTAGTATCGATGACATAACAAGAAAATGCGACAATATAGAAATTAAGCTGAATTGGCGCTATATGCCTAAATGTCCACACTTGTCTAATAAGATCAAATATCTAAATATAATGTCCAAGATATAAGCAATCACTGTCAAATCATGTATATGAGAAAAGAAACAACAAGCTACTAAACTATAAAAAGTGTGGGCACTACATCCCCCTCTACTAAAATTAAACTTCCTCTTGGAAGTCACTGAAAGAGATAGGGATATCTAGCCCTCAAAAGTATCGCATCCTCCCAGGTAGCTGCTGTCTCATCATACCGGTCCCACTGTACTCTAACCTGGTCCAAGTCTCGACCCTGAAGGACCAACCTCCGGTGCTCCATTATGTGTACAGGCTCCAATCTCCATTGTCCTCCGTCCTCTACCTATAATGCCGACCAATCCAAGACATGAGAAGCATCAGGTACATATCTACGTAGTATAGAAACATGAAAAATATTGTGGGCCCGTGCAAGGCGTGGTGGCAAAGCTAGGTGATAGGCAACTGGACCGATGACCTCTAAAATATCAAAAGGCCCCACAAAACGAGGCGATAGCTTAGAACCCTTTCCATAACAGATAAGACTCTTATGCGGACGAACCCTTAAGAAGACTTTATCACCCACTGAGAAGTGACGATCAATCCTCTTGGTGTCTGCATACACCTTTTGACGTGCTCTGGCCTGCTCAAGACATTGTCTAATCAACCCAACCTATTGCTCTAAATCATGAAGATAAGCTGGTCCTAGAATAATCCTGTCATCAAGTCTATCCCAACTCAAAGGTGTCCTACAAGGTCGTCCATACATAGCCTGGTAAGGAGCCATACCAATGGAACTATGATAGCTGTTGTAGGAAAACTCAACCAGATGCAAATAATCTTCCCATGTCTTCTGCTGATCCATGACATACATTCTCAACATGTCCTTTAACACCTGGTTAACCCTCTCTGTCTGTCTATCTGTCTCTGGATGATAAGCTCAATTGAAATTAATCTGCGTACCCAGAGCGGCCTGAAAAGAAGTCCAGAAAACTGAAGTGTAGATGGTATCCCTGCCATTAATGATGGTCTTCGGAATCCCATGCAACCTAACAATGTCCTCTATAAATACCTTGGCAATGGCCGGTGCATTATAGGTGACCTTGGTTGGCGAAAAATGTGCAACCTTAGTCAACTTATCCACGGTGACCATAATGGCGTTATGACGATAAGAAGACATAGATAGTCCGACTATGAAATCCATGGATATCACATCCCATTTCCACTCAGGAATATCATGGGGGTGTAAAAGTCCTGCGGGATGAGAATGCTCTGCCTTGACCCTCTGGCACTCAAGGCAACGTGCAACAAAATCAGCTGTCCCGTCGAAGACCTGGATGTGCCACATATAACTCTCTTAGATCGACATGTATTTTCTTCACTCCTGGATGTGCCACATATGGGGCTCGATGAGCCTCTGTGAGGATGAAGTTACGCAGATACCCTAACTTAGGCACGTAGATGCGCCTTTGGAACCGAAGCAAACCATCTGCCTCTAAAACACACCCAGAATATCTGCCCTCTAAAGAACCCTGAGACTCTAACATCTGTCTAGCTCCATCATAAAATCTGTCCTCAGGGAGGTGCTCAAGAATCCTGCCTCTCAAATCTGACTGAAGTGTTAAGGAAGCAAGCACATGTCGTCGTCTGCTAAGAGCATCTGCAACCACATTCTCCTTCCCTTTGATGTACTAAACCTCCATGTCATACTCACATAGGAACTCCATCCAACGCCGTTGCCGAGCGTTGAGGTTCGACTGTGAGAAGATATGCTGCAAACTCCGGTGATATATTCTTAAAATGAAAGGCCTACCCAAAAGGAAATGTCGCCAATGCACTAGAGCATGTACAACTGCTGCAAGCTCCAAGTCATGAGTAGGATAATTAAGCTCATAGTCCTTGAGCTTACGAGACTCAAACACAATAACCCAAAGCTCCTGCATAAGAACTGCTCCCAAACCCTCTAGTGATGCATCGGTACAAACAACAAAATCCTCTTCCAGGTCTGGAACTGCTAAGATGGGCACCGTGGTTAACCTTTCCTTAAGTAACTGAAAGGCTTGCTCACATTTCTATGACCAATCAAATTTCTTCCCTTTCCTCTGAAGAGAAGTGATAGGGTGAGCAATCCTAGAAAATTCCTGTACGAACCTGCGGTAATACCCTGCCAAACCCATGAAACTCCTTACCTCAGTAACTGATGTGGGTGATGGCCAGTCCAAGATAGCCTGTATCTTAGAGGGATTTACGGAGATACCCCCACTGAAATGATATGACCCAAGTATTGAATCTTTGTCTGAAAGAAGCTGCATTTTTCCAAGTTCCCATACAACTTCTGCTCTCTCAAAACCTGAAGTACCTGTCTCAAATGCTCCTCGTGTTCCTCCTCGGAACGAGAATATATCAATATGTCATCAAGGAACACTAAGACAAAGTGATCCAAAAATTTCCTGAATACACCATTCATGAGGCTCATGAAGACAACTAGGGCATTGGTCAAACCAAATGGAACCACTGTGAACTCATAATGCCCGTAACGTGTGCAAAATGTTGTCTTATGAATGTCTGCATCTGAAATGCGCAACTGATGATACCTTGACTTGAGATCAATTTTGGAGAACACTCTCACTCCACGCATTTGATCAAACAAGTCATAAATCCTAGGGAGTGGATAACAGTTCTTTATTGTGACCTTGTTGAGCTGTCTGAAGTCTACTCAAAGCCTGAGAGAACCATCCTTCTTCTTCACAAATATGACTGACGCTCCTCAAGGAGATACACTAAGGCGAATGAGACCCTTATCTGACAATTCCTCTAACTGAATCTTGAGCTCATGAAGCTCTGGGGTCGTCATCCAGTAAGGTTCCCTAGAAACTGGTGCTGATCTAGGTATTAAATTAATGGTGAAATCCACCTCTTTGCGGGGTGGTAACCCTGGAAGCTCGCTTGGAAACACATCTGTATACTCCCTCAAAATTGCATGATCATCTAAGGGTGAATGCTCTGGAATGCTCTCATATCAATCACTGATGGTAATAGAAAACAACTGACACCCCTTACGCATGCTCCGCTTGAGTTGCTTAGCCGATATCATGCACAAGGCAATAGGCCTCTGCATCCCTGATATCAAAACTGCACTCCCGAGATCATCCTGACACTCAATGACCTTATTTCTGCAATCCACCTTAGCTCGATGAGTCTTGAGCCAATCCATACCTAAAACTACCTGATAGGAACCTAGAGGGATAACTCGGAGGTCAAGAGTAGTGGAGAAGGCTCCTAAATCAAGTACGCAACTCTCCACATACGAGTCCATGGTGAGTTTGGCCTCAGAGGCCAACTCAACCTGCCAACTATCTGTTTGCCTAGCAACCACTATCCCACACTGGTCTACTATAGAAGGTGATATAAAAGAATTTGAAGCACTTGAATAAAAAATTACTGAGACATAAATACCCTTGATAGTACCTGTCATCTCAATGACTGTGGCCTGATGCTTGGCCTGGCAGTTGTCAACTGCTGCATATACACGATGAGTGCGTCCTACATCACCCATCGTCTGCTTGGATCTAACAGCTCTCTGTGTATCCATGGTATTAGGTTTGTGCGGGCACATGCGCACATAGTGTTCTGGAGATCCACAAATAAAACAACCTCCTGTACCCCTCTGAGATGGGGTCCCTCCTATACTCTGGTGTACTGATCCTGCCGGTTTAACCCTAGCAGACTGCTGAGTGTGAGCTGGCTGTGTCTGCTGAGTGCCCTGCCTCCTATCTCTGGCTCCACCAAAACCTCCTCTAGAAACACCTCTTTGAAATCCTTGTGTCTGTCTAGCCCCCTGCTGCGGGTGGCCCTGCTGCTGTGTCTGTCGCTGTGGGTGTGGTGGATCCCTCATGGCTGCTGGCAGAGGCCAAAATCCTCCTCTAGGGGGTGGTGCAGTACCTCGTGACCTCTTACTCTGGAAGGCCTGTATCCTCTCCTGAAACTTGCTCTTGTTTCTATCATGATGCTCATGTGCCTTGGTTATGTTCTCCTCAGATAAGTATGCCTTCTCAACGGCCTTCTCAAGTGTGGGAGGAGATAGCATCCTAACTGCTCATGCTATATCTGCATTAAGCCCTAGAATGAACCTGTTAACCTGCAATTTCTCATCTTGCAGGTAGTCTACATACTGTAGAAGATCCAGGAACCTGCTCTCATACTGTGCTACTGTGTCAGATCCTTGTCGTAAGTTGTGAAACTCATCGATCCTCTTCTACACAAAATTTTCTGACATATAACGAGCCCTGAAGCGCTCCTCGAACATCTCCCAAGTCACTGTCTCTCAAGTTAGATGGAGCTTCCGCTCCTCATTCTTCCACCAAATGCCTGCTACGTCTCGGAGGAGGTGTATGACGAACCTTGCCTTGACGTTGCTCTCGTAAGAGTGCAAGCCAAAGCAACTATCCAAACTAAGGAGCCATGACTCAGCCCCAAAGCCATCTGTAGAGCTGGTGTAGGTGGGCGGCTGCAAACAAAGAAGATCCCTGATCACACTGCCTGTATCTCGATACTGACGATGAATTCCAATAGGCGAAGGGGGTTGCCTATCCTCGAATGGTCCCTCGAGACTGTGTGAGCGGCTACGACGGAATGAGGCTACCCTCTCATGATGAATGGAAGGGCTACGTGACCTCTCCCGCCTCGGTGTATCGTGCTCTGGTGGCTCCGAATGCGCATCCTCGCCTATCGGCTCCTCGTCTCCCAATGGTGCCTCCACTCTCGTCTCCTGCGGTTGTGGTAGGCTGTGCTCCACGACGCCTATCAGCTGGCGCAAGGCCCCTAATATCCGAGGCCCAAAATTGGGTGCCAATGGCTCCTGCATAGATGCACTACGTCCCACACCTCTAGCTAATCATCCTCGCTTGGGCGCCATCCTGCGCACGAGGTGAGCGAGACATTTATTAATTTAAAATTTAATGGTGGTGGATGATTTATTTTAACTATTTATTTTTTATTCATTTAGTTAATTTTGTGTTGATAAAATTACCATTAACTATTTTAATTAGTTACCCAGTGGTCTGCGAGTGTGAACCATGGCTCTGATACCAACTGTAATGACCCTCCTAGGACACCGAAAAACACACACCAACCGAGACTAAAAATTTCAGGGAATTTTTTTTTTGAAGTGTTTAATTAATACTAGTCCATCACTTAACCCATCCCGATAACAACTAATTTTATTCTAATTTAATTTAGCTAGTTTAAATAATTTCTAGCCTAAACTCGTCTTTAATTATTTGCTTATCTTTTAATTTTACACACATTTAATGTCTCTCTATTTTAGTTAAAAATTTGCCCCAAGCACACTAACTACTCATTATTAAACATATTTCACTTCCCATAAAATTGTCCATGATTTAATGTGAGTAGGATTGAAAATGGACCCTACAATCTTGCCCTTCTTAGTTTAGAAAAAGCCCTAGGGTTTGCCATAATCTTCTTTATCTTTTCCTTTCTTTTCATTTGAATTTCTTTCTATTTTCCCCTGTACTACTCTTCATGACTCATTTTTGTTTGTTCTTTGCAGGTGGAGAGCTATAGGGTTTTATTGGATTTGCATGGTGATTGTAAGAGATTCAGACAATGTAAAAAATACTTTTCTTATTTATCTTTATTTTCTCTCCTTCTTTTTTTTGTCCAACACATACAAATTTTATTTATTGTTTTTATACATATATATGTATATATATATATATTTTCTTTTGTGTTCTTAGAAGGGAAGGGGGCGGTGGTTATGGAGGGAAGTGGAGTGGAGGAAGTCGTGGCGGCTATAGGAAGTGTGAGTGTGTGTGTGTGTGTGTGTGTGTGTGAATATAAAAATACTTCTAGTTAAAAAAAAGAAAAGAGTAAGGTGGCATTTGTGCGGCCAGGGGTGGGGCTTGGACGCGTTGCAGGGGGAGGCATTGTGAAGGCTGGACACGGCAGTGAGGGCGCAAGGTGGACTGTGCGAAAGGGACAGGGAGCAGTGGCCCGAGGGGGTCGCGGTCAGGGGCGCGAGGGGCAGAGATTGGAGGGGCGTGCGCTACAGGCGTGGGGCATAGGAGGTTGGGGGCCCAAGCAGGCCAAGGAGGGGCCATGAGGGGGGTTGGGGGGGCAGCGCCCCCCCCAAAACAGTGCGGGTGTTGGGGGGCCGAACCCCCCCCTTGAAACACATTTTTTTTTGTTAACATATAAATTTTGAATTTGATAAATACGTTTTAAAAGAAACAAGGATGTTTTAAAATCAGGGTGCATACATACATACATATATATATATATATACATATATATATATATATATATTAATCGTTATATATATATATAATATATATATATATATATATATCTATTCTTTTATATAAATACATATATATACATACATACATACATTGTACAAACATGTGATTATACATACATAATACATACAGTACATATATATATATATATATTCTTATTGTTAAAAGGAGAAATTAAAAAACTTACTTACATCTATAAACAAATTAATATATATTTATTATAATAAAAAAAAGTCATAATGTATATTTAACATACTTTAAAATATGGAGGAATTATTATTATCTACACACATGTATTTTTAATTTCAAAAAAAAGAAATTTAGAACTTTCACTATTCACCCTAAATGATTTATCTTTTTTAATATTGTAATGATGAAGCCAAAATTTTGAAAAGAAAGATATTGCTTAAACTATCACTTAGAGGAAGGATATGCACACCAAAACTACTTCTTCATCCATTCAAATAAGATAACCAACAAGGAGAGTAAAATCATTATTATTTCATTCTCTAACTTTTCAAAATTTGTCACATTAAGGTTGTTTCAAAAAACGATGTCCGATCTTATATTTACACAAGTTCTCAACATTTCACAAGATGAAATCTATCACAAAATAATGAACTTTCCAACAACTCATATTAAGAAAATTTTCACTAATTACAATCGCTTTTTATTTCAAATGTTTAAATCTTCCAAAGTTGTAAGGCATAGTATGCTCAAATCATAAGCTATTCAATAGGAACCTTATTGCAAGATCCTTGCAGTATGTTGAAGAGTAGATTATCTCAAGCAAAGACTTAAGGATGCTAAGCCATGAAAGGTACATGCAATTGTTGAGGGTATATTCACAAAATAGAATGCTATTTTACATATGACTCTAAATACCAAGGAGGATTTACAAGGAGATGTAACTTCTTACATAACTATATTCAAAAGAGGATTACATTGCAAGAAAGTATCACAAGGAAGGAGAAAAACAATGAGAGTCCAAAATGCCACCAATTCCAGCTTGAGAGCCATCTTCTATGTCTTTCTAAAACCATGAAAGGAGAAAAAGAGCTTTTTTTTGCCACCCAACCATAGGCATCATCACATGCCTATCCCAAGGTTGGGATGCATGCTAGCCTCCCCCAAGCCCATGGGAAAGAGGATAACTAATCAAAACTTGCATAAGAAGGAGGGTAAACTAACAATGCTACAAGCACACAAAAATAGTTCACAACAACACAATACTCTAAATTTACAAGGAGGAGAACCCATGTTCATCCTCAAAATGGGGAAGAGAGGAGAAAGTTCTCCAAAAATTATACATCAAAATTATTTGCGGCAAAATACACTTCTCCATATCCTCCTTATTGCTCCTAATTCAATCCAAGTCCTCCTTATTCCTCCCCCTTTCTCCAAGTCCTCCTTGGAAGGATTTTCAAACCCCAAAGGGGTTTCCTTACCAAGAATGGGGAAGGAAATTCAAGCCAAATGAATCAACTTACCCACCTCAACCATTTGAGGGGAAAAATAATAAGACCCCTACAAGGCTTGTCCATCAAGCCTTGAGGATTGAGAGGGGAAAATTCCCTCTCTCTTCGCCCCACAACTCAAAACATCTATCATACCATATGATGGAGGGAGTAAAACACACAAACAACAACTACAAGCTACATACAACAATAACAATTTTCAACACCCAAAATAGCATCACAAAGGAAACAAACACAACATAGACATAAGAGCCTACCTCAAGGAAAGCTCTCCAAAAAGCTCTTCAACTTCAAATGTCTCCACACCTTGACTCAAGCCAATCTCCAAGCTCCAAAATCCATAAGCATCCCAAGCAAGAAGTTTCAAAAAAAAGTCTCCCTCTTTTCCCATGAATGGGAATTTGAAGAGGTGCAAGCAAGCATCCTCACAAATGAGGGGGTAAAATGTGTCACCCCTCTCCCTCATCAAGGTCAAAGATGCCAAAACCAAAAGAGAGAAAGGGTAAAATTAACTTTTTGCCCTCTTCTCCCAAATTCCCCTAAATGTTAGCAAGACAAAACTAGTGGAACTTTTGATAAACACACAAATCCACATCCTTTACATGGATGTGACTAAACAAGAGGTAAAAAGGGAGGGAAAACTCCCTCTAGCCTTGAAAATAAGCCCCCCCTACCCATTAGGTAGGGTCCAAGGGCTCATTTTTGTGTTAGGGGGACTCCCAAGCTACAAAGGGGTCCCCAAAAATGCCCAAAATAACCCAATTTCGGGTTTTACATTTTTGGCACAAGGGTAGAGGGTGTGGGGACCACCTAAGAGTCTCACATGTGACCCTAAATGTAACGACCCAAAAATTCACACATGAACAACACAGTAAAAGACATGATAATTTTTTTTTGACTTGCTTCCACACATAACACCACACAACATGTCGTCACAAAGTTACAACCAACTCTTGGAACCACTTGTTACGGGGATGACCACAAGTTCGTAACGACCCAAAAATTTCACACCCAAACAACACAGTAAAATACAGGATAATTTTTTTTTGACGCATAACACGACACAACATGCCACCACCAAGGTCACAACTAGCTCCGTGGATAACTCAATACAAGGATGACCACAAGGGTAGCACAGAAATGTTCACACACACCAAGGATGGTTCACTTTTCTATCTGACAAAACAACGTAAGAAACCACCACATAACCCACCTACAGATAGGGCAAGCCACAATGAGGAAATTATTGATGGTTATTTATTTTTATGTAACCTCTTTCGATCCTTAACTACAGTTTGCTAAGACTCTAGATATGATTTGTACAATGCTTCTTACAATGCTAAGTTTTCTCAGGCTTATTAAATCTTATCCTCTTCTAACAACTAACAGTTCATTTCTCCTTAGGGTTATTTTACAAATTTCACCCACAAAGGAATAATGTTCACTAGAGAAGCTAGGGTTATCATGTTATATAATTCTTGCTCACAAAGATAGTCTCACCTATGATTTCCTTAAAGAATTCCTTGCTCTCAAGCTGGTAACCTCTACGTTAATTTATTTAAATATAACTTTTAGTTCAACTTTTATAAGTATTAAACAACCCACGTTATTTTACTTATTTCGCATTATTAATAAGTCAGCAAGATTCACTCAACATTTATTTTCAAGGGTAGAGTTTAATAACACTCATTCACCAGAACAAAACAAGGTTACATCCACACTTAAAATACCAATAATCCAATAAGGTCACTCAACAAGTAGTAACCAATATTTTAATATTTTCAATGATGGTCAAACAAACCAAGGTGTCCAAAGTTAAGATGACAAAGTCCACAAATACATCATACCAAGACCAAGATCCTCTCCTACATTTTCCACTGTATGTTATCAATAGCTGAACAATATAAAAAGGATTCATGTAAGAACTTCTCAGCTGAGGTTGATGCACAAGTTTACAAGTCTATCCCTCATCTACTCGCTAACATTCCATCTGCAGCAAATATTTACTAGAGTCAGTTCACTAGAACTGAGCATGATAAGATATAAACCTCACCTAATAACTTATGCCATCTAGCATTTAAATAAATGAAATTTTGCAATACTCCCTATCAAATAATTCCTAGTCATGTATTCAAATCTTAACTGCACATCTCATGATAATACATTTCATACCCATCATTGAACACTTCCCTAAAATCTGCTTACATATGAACTAAAATTCCCAGTGGCTAGAAGATAAGTAACCTTAACCTTGCATTTAATCATAATTAAATTACAGTAACAATAGTAACGCTCACCTAATACCCTCAACCTACTTCACATATATAAGTGTCCAACAATATTATCTTTCAATTAAATAAAAGCACCAACGACATTAAGCTTCTATAATAAATACAAGTGTCAATCATATGATAATCATCAATATTACCCAGTATCAACCTTTATAGAAAATCAAGGATATGTAAGTATACTTTTGATATTTATCTCACAATAAAAAGAATGTACTTATGTAAACAAGGGTTCCACCAATCAGTAAGTTCATATATTATTATTTAGATATCCTATCGGTTGTATATTATCATGACTCTATATGCCTCTATTAGTATAAGAGTCCAACTCGGAGGGATGAATTACGAACAACAATACCATCATACTTTGTTAATGAGTAGAAGGTACATTTGGCTAGCTAAAACAGGTAAGCGTGGTCCAAGCCACTATAAATACAAGTATCAACATTATCTCAACTCACAATTGAGATGCAAGTACCAATTTTTTAGCTAACATAATAATAATCGTAAATGCCAAAAAATATTCCACGCGCTAACCAAGTATTGAAATAACATATTTATCCTTACTGGTTGCCTGATAGCATAATATATCATATTATATAATTCAACCTCCACTTGCATATCTCAATTTATGAGTATTAATCATTGTCCTATATAATGAAGTTAAATAATTTCAGGTCGACTTCTATCCTTAACGTCATATAAGGTATGAACAGTCTCATTATGGTAGTTGTCACCTTTACTTAAGGCTGTGTATGAATCCTTTTTAGGGTAGTTCTCATAACTTCCCTATTCATCTGTTTTGCTACTAAAAAGCATTTCAACAAGCTTTGAAGTCAAGGTATAGGATAAATTTATAATCTCATATTTCAAGCATTGTCTGAATTCATATGCCTGAGGGCCATCACATGTCAATCAAACTTGTAGAATGTACACATTCATGAGAGTTCGATGTATCCATTATTACCTCAACTGATTCGAAGATCTAAGAAGCGCTTCAAACTTAAGCCATATAGTTATCTGCACAACCAACGTCTTGAGGCTTACCGTGTTCAAAAGGGTCACAAAATAGAAACCCCATTAACACATGTTTCAGGAGCGTTCCAATCTAAAAGTAAGCTCAAAGTAATAAGAATAGTAGAGGGCTTGATGAGGGGTTTTCAATAATCCCCAAAGTAAACAATAATCTAAGGAGTCAGATAGTATCTAGAAGGACCAGTAAGAACTAGTACGACTCTCCCCAAATAGAAGCCTCCAATCCTAATGGGGGGGGGTTATATTATTATCAATCCACATTAAAAGACCAACACAGTCTTCCGAGAAAATTTCCCGTTTTCAAGCCATGTTTTACATAATAAAAACAAGACAAGAAAAATTCTAAAACTCATTCACACACCACAATATTTCCTATAGAAACCACTGTTCACAGGAGTAATCATGGCAAAATGATAAACTAACTTTATAAGGTCGAAAAGCGAGAATCACTCGAGAGAGATCAGCGCATGCAAAATGTGATTAAAAGTCATTCGAAAACCCATTTCCTTTGGGCATCTCGTTCAAGAAGGAGTCTACATATATATGTAAATAAATATTAAATAATATCAAGAATCCAAAACGTTACTTACTTAGTAAAAGAGAATCACACATCAACAATCCAAAGGAGACATCACATATACAGAATTCAAACAAAACTGCAGAGATTGATTTATCTAAATGCTAAAGGAAATAAATCATTAAGAGAGAGGGTTAGGGCTTATCATGCCTTTAATGCGCTTCCTAAGACAAGAGCACGCCGAAATAGGCCCTTGAAGGTAGTAATGAGCCGAGGTTGGCTGCTACTAAGAACACCAATTTCCGAAGACCAAGAATCACCGTTACAACATGCATAGTGCCCAAAAATACCACCAATCAGACCAGTAACCAAAGGTGCCTTTTCTGAGTTCAAACAGATATCATTCCAGCCTGTCAAATAAGCAACTCCTAATGCTAGTGCTGTGGCAAACGAACTATTCACTAGCACTTGCATCCAATCCCGTTGGCCTCCCTCCTTGTATTCAGCATTATTTTTGCGCTTCTTTTCAGTACCAAGCTTTGTGAGCTTTGAGGATGTGAAGAAAAACACAAGGAGGGGAGCTCCAAACCTGAAGGAAGCCATGATAGATGCTGACATTACCAGGAACTCGGTAAAACCACCCGACAGATTTAAAGACTTCCGCCGAACAGCCCATCCTACTATGAATAATGCAAGCGCCACACTTAAGAAGGCTTTTATTACCAAGCTCCCCAACAGCAAATTGTGCTTCATGAATATTCTGATATGAAACAGATCCTCCTCTATGAGATCCTCTTCCATGAGTTGCATTGGAAAACAAGTAAGGTCCCAATAGATAATCTTTGTAATAAATTTCATCAGGTCTCCTGGTAACATTCCTACTGTCACTAATTGATTTTGATTAAAAAAATAAAAATAAAACTTGAAGGAGAATCCCAAATTTGAGGATGCATTCAATATTGAACAGGTAACAACATTGTTGGACAGCCTGCTTGTTGGCAGCACTCAAGGAGGCGCCTACTGTACTGCACACGCCTGCTGCTTGGCTAAATAATGTTGCAGACTGTCGTTGTGGATCCCCAACAAGAACACACCCTGCAACATCCAATGAAAGGGGGAGGTAACACGCCTACTGCAACAGCCGGTAGCTGTGCGCGGCCAACAAAGAAAACGTGCTTCTTTTTCCCCCAAAACGCAACAGGCAGCAACAAAAACCATGTCCTCACGACCACAAAAAATGAAGTATTCCTTCACCCCACAGACCCACGCGGCCAGGGCAGGGAAAAAGGGAGGCGTCCAAGATTTGCGCACCAGCAAGGCGTGAGGAGGTTTCATGGCGGCCAGGGAAACAAAAAAAAGGACGCGCCCAGGATCTGCGCACCAGAAAAATGACCACACAGCAAAGGAACTTCCAATAAACTCACAAATGTGAGCTTTTCATCTGGGCGCGCGACTCCCAATCCACTGAGCACGCAGATCCCCAAACTACTAAGCACGCAAATCCCCAAAACAAAGAAAACGTGGCTAGCAAGCCAAAATGAAACATGAAGACAAAACGCAGGACAAAACCTGATACGATTTCAAACACGTTTCCCTAGATCCCAGGGAAGGTCCAACACGGTTTACAAGAAAAGACGTCTATTTTGGAGAGATCCAAGTGATACGTAAATCCTAAATTATCCCCATTCGAGCACGCCTTAGAAGATTTTACAACCCTAAACCATATTTAAATAGTTCACCTTAAATGCCGAGCAGGATGGAGCTTCATCCTCATTTCCCAGCATTTATTTATGTAATCGCTTATCAAAATTTAACAACAGGGTTGGTTTCAAATCGACACTCAGAAGGCGAGGTTAACGTCGACCGATAAATAAAAAATATTATTATTATTATTACCACTTATTAATACTTATTAATCAAAAAACAAGAGCCAACGAGAGGTCAACATAAGCACCACAACGTTAAAAGCTTAGCGACATGGACGTCGGAGAAGTGGGATTATAAACTCCCAAAGCAAGTCTACAACCTAACAAACTACCCTAACCAAAATTAATAATTCAAAGCACAATACATTACATACATTGGGGTCACTCATAGTGCCCAAAATTAATAATCTCCTATACTAAGGCTTCACACAAAGAACATGGCTAGGGCTTAGCCCGTAGGCTGCTTGTGCAAGATTGAGTAACTGGCCTGAATCCCACGTTCTCATGTAAACCTGTTACCTGCACACTCGTTGCACACATTAACCACACCTATCTGATACAAGATAATTCAATGACATAGTAAGATATCAATGCATTCTAAACTAACCTAATATCCTACTGAAATCAAGATGCGACAACGTGCACAATTATACTCAATATTCCAAAAGTTAGACAAGATGATACGTGACATATAACCATAGAATTCCACATGCAACATCTATCCATTATTATAATTATGTTCCAAACACAGCATCATAACCATTAGTATCAATGACATAACAACAAAATGCGACAATATAGAAATTAAGCTAAATTGGCGCTATACGCCTAAATGTCCACACCTGTCTAATAAGATCAAATATCTAAATATAATGTCCAAGATATAACCAATCACTGTCAAACCATGTCTATGAGCAAAGAAACAACAAGCTACTGAGCTATAAAAAGTGTGGGCACTACAAGTGAGTTGTTTCTACAAGTATTTACCACGCGTCTTCTTTCTCAAGAAGACCTCCAACTTGTCGGTGTCTTTCTAAAAAGAATCATATCTTATTGAATATAGCCTCAAACAAAATTCTCTAAATTCTTGTCTAGTTTGTTTCTTACCTTTGATTTCAAGATTCCCAATGCACAAAATACTCTCTCATCCTCCACTAACCCCAAAAGCATTGTTTGACATAAGTCAACTAGTTTAAAATATTTTGACATCGAGTCATGCAATATTTCACTTAAACTTAAGTTTGTCCAAAGTTTTGTGATGGCTCCATCTTCGTAAGGTTGATTCATATTTTTAAATTGTTCCATCATGGTTGTGGCAAACCGTGCAGATTGCTCCCTTAGCTTGGATGAATATAATATACCTTCTGAATGTTCTCCATTTCAATCCGCACTCTTATAGTAGTGTTTAATCAAAGTCTTCACCCTTTCATAGAAATTTGTTGGTTGATAGTTGTTTCAATATTGAAGATACACAATAGCCATGGTTTCCAATACATGACCTCTAGGGAAATATTATCTTATCTCAGACGAAAGAGATTTTGCAATATCCTTCAAGTGAGATTCGATGGAGGCAACAATGTTAATAAAATCTTCCCTTTTAATTGATGCTTTTTTCTTTTCTGTGTCTAACCATGATGAAATGATGTTGGGGTATCTTATACCCTTGAACTTGAACACATAACTCTTCATTTCTATTCAATTGTAAATAGTTACCAATATTGTCCAAATCTATAATTAAGTTTCACCTAAATTTTTTTGTACTAGTGAATGACTTGCTAGATAGATACAACTTATCTAGGGCTAAAAATATCAATTTACATAGTTTTGTATATTTTGTCATATACATACCGTTTTTTCTTAGGCTTTTTTTAAGTAGAATGTTCATTTCATCTGACATGGGAAGAAGATTAATTAAAATCAACGAAATTTTTGTCAGTCAAATGACGTAATAGATCATCGAATTTGTCCATTGTATAATGATGTTCACACATTACTTTGGTCAATGAGTGATATTCTCCAAACACCCTCTCTTTTGGTCCATATGGTAAGATCTATCTTATATCAATATCCTTTAGAAGTTTGTTTCCTTGTGTTGTATCTTTTACAAGTTTTTGAAATTCCATAAATCCTTTACGAGTTCATTGAAAGTATGCATGGACCTTGTGGACGAGATCTTCAACTTTTGATACTCCACGATATTTGTTCACATTTCTAAAAGCTAAATTCACTATATAGACCATACAACAATTGCCAAGACTATATGGGAAACATATTGTTTGTAGCTTTATGGCCCTGCATTATTGTTGCTATGTTTGCACCAATATATGAGTTTACTGGCAAACCTAGAATCATCCATGCCTCCAATATCTTTCAAACTTTTTTAACAAGCTCATAAAGATGTAGATTTTCCTCATTTTTGAACTGCAAGAAGATGAGGGTGGTAGACATGATTGTCAACAATAAACATGAATGCAAACCCATGAAGTATTATCCATGGTTATAGCTTCGTGAAGAGACAATGCATCATGCGTTAAAATTTTTAGTTTTTCTTGGATATCCGCATTTTCCACTTGAGAAAGACAACCGACACACTCCTAACTATTGTTTATAGACCAATGAGTTTTTGGAAAATTTGATACACTAAAAAAATCCTATATTTAGGATAATCTATCATAGGACATCCTGTATTTAGAATATGAAAAACCATACATCGTTGTACAATTTTTACAAATGGTGTTTTCCATCATTTTGCTAGATATAGCTTGAATGGGATCTCCACTCACAATAAGTTTTTTATGTGTTGCTTGTGTTCATCGTATTATTTTGCAATCTTTACATGTAAAAAGTCTTCCTTTGTTTTTCATCTTATGATAAATTTCTTCTTTGTTAACATTTTTCTTTTCATAGACCTTGCTAACATGTTTCTCTGCAGTGATGACTTAAAGTTGCAATCTTTTGTCCCTCTTATATTTCCACTGCATATTTTGCATCTACATTCTATTATACATTCATTTTTATCCTCATTTTCGATTGTTTCAATAAATGCATACTTTAAAACCCATTGAATCTAAATATTCTTAACAAGTCCCATTGTCATGCCTTTCTTTTTACCTTTGGTTGATTTAGTTGATTTTCAATTTCATCTTACAAGGATGCATTATTAAAACTATCATTCCATTGTCTTGAGATTGCCCTAAATTAACAAGTACATATTCATTAATAAGAAAATCCCCACATTGTGTCTCATTAGAACATTGGTGTAGATGAATCCCTTGAGCATCATGGGAACATAAGATGTTTTTCATGTGCAATATTGATTATTAAAATATGACAATAAATTTATGCATTTTGTTGGGATTGATTAACCATTATTTGTATTAATATCACAACTAGACAATCTTTCTCAATTCACAAATTTAAATCTTTAATTGGAAAAATACAATTCTAAACTTCATGATGCTTTGATAGCATATAAATAGCACAAATTGTTTCTAATTTTGTGAAGAAAAAGAAATTGAAGAACCTAAGCATAAAACAATGACTCTTGAGAGTTGAGAAAGATGCTTAGAAAAAAACAAGTAATAGACAAGTGGCAACATGGAGACCCCCCAGGGGTCACTTAAATTATAACACATCAACAAGCTACATTGTGTATGATGGTGCCCATGGCATAATCAGTGCCACATGGCATGATCACAAACTCTTGTTGCCCTTCTATAATCGCCTCAGTAGTCACATAAATTATAACACATCAACAAGTTACATTGTCTATGATGGAGCCGATAATATAATTAGTGCAACGTGGGATGATCACAAACTCTTGATGGCCTTTTATAATCGCCCCAGGGGTCACATAAATTATAACACATCAACAAGCTACATTGCATATAATGGGGCCCATATTATAATCAATGCCATGTGGCATGCTCACAAACTCTTGTTGGCCTCCTATAATCGTTTCTCAAAGAATGTAACATTAGGTCTCAATATCAATACTCAACCACTTGATTTATATAATATATTAATGGGTGCTCTTAATTTGATTTTGCATTTAATTTTAACAAATTGCCATAAAAAAATAAGATAAATAAATTCGTCATACCTTACACAAACCTGAAAGTTGATACTTGAAATTGAATCATGATTGTACAATGTGAGCGATAACGACCTTAAAAAGTATAATTTCAAAGTTTTGCTATTTAGAACAAGCAAATTCCTTGACAATTATGTTATGGGAGGGAAAATTTAAGGGTCGATTTTCGACAATTATATAGCTACCATAGTAAAAACAAAGTGATTGTTAGCCAGAGAAGAAATGGGTGAGGTAAATACAACCAGTGAATATGACCAATGTGAAATATGTGCATTGAAATGCATGGCAAACATGTACAAACAAAAAAATTGGTTATTTAAATGCATAGTGTAGTGCCCACACTTTTCTTCAGCTCAGTAGCTTGATTGTTTATTTGCTCATAGCCATGTTTTGACAGTAATTGGTGATATCTTGGACATTATATTAGATATTTGGTTATATTAGTCATGTGTGACATTCAGGCGTATAACGCCAATTTAACCTAATTTCCTTATTGTCGCATTTTCTTGTTATGACATGGAAACTAATGAAATATGATGTGCTTGGAAACCTAATTACATTGATGGATAGTTGTTGCATGGTGGGATTATATGTCGTTTTATCATCTTATCTAACTTTTGGAATATGGAATATAATTGTGCACATTGTTACATCTGGATTTCAGTATGATGTTAGGTTAGTTTAGCATGCATTGATATCTTACTATGTCATTTAATTATATTGTATTGGACAGGTGCAGTTAATGTGTAATGCCCCGTTCTCCGACGACCATGTCGCTAAGCTTTTAACGTTGTAGTGCTTGTGTTGACCTCTTGTTGGCTTCGCCCTTACCTTAGAAAATGACTGGAGTTCTCCCACTCCGTCTTGTCTCCGCGCGTCGTGTCGATGTTTTGGTTGCTGGCCCGCAACATCCCTCGCGATTTATCCTATTAAAGGAAGACCTTGTTCTTGCTGTATCGAACCTCCTGTTGATTGTTGTTTGTTGCCTGCCAGATTTTCTTGTCGTAGTTTTGGTCACGCTCATGCTCGACCCCCCCGATTAAATAATTAGTGTTATTATTATTATTATTATTATTATTTTTAATTGCTGTCACTTTTGTGCTAAGTCCTAAGCGACTTTTCGAACCCCGTCGGGGGGGGGGTCGCAGCATTTTAAAACATAATAAAAATGAATAATAAAAGAATGGACGTCAGTTATCTTCGCAGTTGGGTACTGTCGTCAGTTTGTCGACCTAACGAAATTATTTAAAAAAAAAAAAAAAAAAGGAAATTTTGATTAATTAGATTTATTTCATTTTGTGGATAAGTAATTTTTTTGCCTGTCAAGTTGGTGAGAAGTGGGAGATTTTCATTGGGCCGCCTGTTTTCTGCCCTAGTCGGCTGTAAAATTAATGATGAAATTGACCTTTGCTGGATTGGGACGCCTTTCCCCTCCTACTGGTCGCACTTCTTTTTTTAACATTTCTTGTCTTGTATCTTTCCTCGTTCTTGCTGTTTTTCCTGCAAATTTCGGCTCTGGCAGCGTGAGACCTTGGGAGGGCGAACTGCGTGTGGATTGGGGGAAAAAACGTCAGAAAAGTTGCCTCCTTTTTTGCTACGCGCCTGGCCCTCGTTCCCTTGTTTTTATTTGCCTTCCATGGCCGCTTTGGATCTTGTTCTCGCCTGGAACTCGGGGGGGGCGTGTAGAAACGTGGAGGAAGGTCTTTTTTCGGAGCATGGAGGACTGTTGGGCGCCTTCCCTGCTGGCCGCGCGGGTTTCTTTTGCTGGCCGCGCACAGCGCACAGCTGTTGCAGTAGGCGTGTTACCCTCCCTTTCAATGGATGCTACGGGGTGTGTTCTTGTTGGGGATCCACAGCAACAGTCTGCAACATTTTTTTAACAAGGCAGCAGGCGTGTGTAGTTTCGTAGGCGCCTCTTTGAGCGCTTCCAACAAGCAGGCTGTCCAAGATTGTTGTTACCTGTTCAGTTTTGAATGCATCCTCAAATTTGGGATTCTCCTTCAAGTTTTTATTTATTTTTGTTATCCAAATCCATTAGTGACAGTAAGAGTGTTACCAGGAGACCTGATGAAATTTATTTCAAAGATTATCTATTGGGACCTTGCTAGTTTTTCGATGCAACTCATGGAAGAGAATCTCATAGAGGAGGATCTGTTTCATATCAGAAATATTCATGAAGCACAATTTGCCTTGCAACTATATGAGCATCTTCTACGAGTCAATATGTTGGCAGGCATAAAGGGTGTTGTTGGAATTATCACACCTTACAAGCTTCAGCTGCAATGTTTGCACCGAGATTTTGATGTTGTCCCCAAATCTGATGAAGGAAAAGGTTATGTATCATCACGGTAGATGCCTACCCGAGCCAGGAGCGTGGTGTAATCAATGTCTCGTGTCTGAGCTTCAAATCATGGGGTTGGTTTGTAGCTGTTTTTCACTGCGTGAATGTGGCGCTAGCACGAGCTCGCAGAGCACTTTGGGTTAAGGGCAGGCAGCGGCTTTGAGACAAATCTTTTACATTTGGAGATGGCGTTCTAAACCAGGCATGTTAAGACTAGCCCCTGAAATATTTTGCTTTCCTTTTTCAACTTCATGAAATAAATGATCTACTACCTGAAATGACACTTTAAGATGGAATGTTGTGTTTGATTCTATCGATTGTCCTTGATTGCATTGGTTTCTTTATTTTTCCTGTTCCGTTGTTCCTTTCATGATTGGTTTGCATAGGGGAAAATTGTTGTTATCTTTACTTTGTTATTATTATATGGCTGAGAACAATGTTGTACTTGCTTGTTTCTTTTGGATCAAATCATCTGAAATGGAAAGAGACATTCTTATGAAACATGGAAGCTTAAAAAAAAAAAAATGTTACCTTTCAAAATGCTTGGTTATGGCTACCCTAAGCGATATCAAATCAATAAAGGCTCATAAATGCTTGGTTCTGATTTCTGCGCGATAGTAGATACTTCTTGTTTTTTTTTTGCTTCCTTAGGGGGGTTGCCTTCATTAGTACTGCTGCCCCACTCGAATGCTTATGTCCTCTTTGGCTTGTTCCCTTACTGGTGCTGACAAGATAGTTATCACCTTTCAGATCTACTGAATGTAGACTTACCGCTGGATAAAACACAAATGCATGTATATTTCTTTTGCGGTGTTTTATCATCATTGATAAGGAATATCAAAATATAGAAATCTGGGTCCTTAGCTAGAGTGGCTCTTGTTTTATTAGTTGTAACACTCCTCCTTGATTACCTTTCTATTGAATGTAATTTGTTGCGTAAGTGAGAGTCCTACCGGAATGAATTGATGTTGTACAACACTTTACACATAAGTGCTATATTGTCTTGGATAGTAGTATGTATGCTATTTATGAAGATTACGAATGAAGTTTGTTTAGGATTTCCATTTAAAAGTTGTCATGCTTGCCTACCTAGAGTGTAGCTTACTTGTGAGCTATTTTGTTTATTACTCGTTTCCTAATAAGGCTTGCGGCTTGTGGTTTCTTCATTAATATATTCTGGGATCAGACATTAGGAAGGAAGAAGGAAATTTCATGATTGTCCTCAATGCCCGAAAGTAGATCAATGGGATTCAGGATACAACCTTTAGCAATAGAAAGTTCTAGGTAGAGAGAATCCTAGTTGCAAACAAAAGAAATTAGAGAGAATCCTAGTTGTTAACGTTTATTACTTTTAAAAGACCTTGTAAGGAAGAGGCGGTAGACCTCTTGTTTAGATTGTAACGATGGAATGTTTTCCTTCGGGGTCACGTATCCCTTTTATTGCTATGAAACATCCTCCTGGAAGGACTGGGTAACTATGTTTTGTTTCGCGTCTTGGTCGTAACTAGTATGTCTTTGACTCTCAAGTTTTTCTCTCCCTTTTAAGATGGATGGTTTGGATATTAGATTTAAATCACGTAATCCATACGGTTGCATGATCAAAATTCTCTATACTATTGACCTTTCGTTCCTATCCCACGAGTTCTTGGATGGTTTCTTTGTTTTGTGATATACTGCTTGTTGGAATGTTTGACTTCCTCATTGTTGGCTGGTGTAGATCCTTACCTCGTGAGAAAAGTAGATTAGTGGTTTGTGCTTTGATCCTTTCATGAAGTAGAACATTCCTTTCATGACAATTGTTAAATGTTAGCTTATTATTTCAATGCATAGACTTAACATGCTCAGTTCTAGCGAACTGACTCTAGTTAATATTTGTGCAGATGGATTATGCGAGTAGACTAGAAGAAAAGAGTGTAAAAGTTTTCACCAGTACCATTATGAAGTTCCTTGTAAAAATGTCCAATGTGATGAAAATTGCGTAACATTGCTTGTAAAGAGAGTTGATATGATCTCTTGCTTTGTATTGTTTGGTAATGGTGAAATAAAGTGTCTTGTTCTGGTGTAGTTAAGTTTGAAATTATCCTTGTGAGAAATGGCATTCAATCTTTACATTGATATGAGTATTGTAAAACTTTGATCATGAGAATAAATTGTTAAGTTAAATCTTTCTAAGACTTAGCGACAATATTTTATAAGTAAAGTAAAATGAGTCGGTTAACCCTTAAAGAAGCTAAACAAAAATAATAATTTTATATTCAACAAATAAACGTAAAGGTGATCTATTTGAAATCAAATACTTCCATGAGTGATCAAAATGAAAACATCCTTTGTGAAGTAAACATTTATAAATTGATACCCCTAGCTAGACTAGCGAACACTATCCCTTTTGGGTGAACTCTTAAAACAAGCTTAAAGGAAAACAATGGTTAGTTTCTAATATGAGTTAACAAGTAAGAGAAGAAAATTTAGAAAACCCTCAATTTATCTCTCAGCCTATTTAAAAAAAAAAAAAAATAGTTTCCCTTCTGTTAAGATCTTTCGGTGAGGCCTAAGTAAAATCGTTAATTTTTGCGTGTAAAAACGTTAAGCACCAATCTAACCTTGGTAATAACTGATGACGTCTTAAGGAGGAAATCCAATTTGACCTCATTCTCTTAACTCTTTCCCTGGGTGCTCTGTAATTCTCCTCTTAACTTGTTGAACACGAATTCTTGTTGTAGCAAAGTAATGGGCAAATTTTAGTAACGTAAGTAGGGATGGATGACTTTGTGGTGTTAAATTATCTCCTTTGTTAAATAAAGATAATAGAAATAAAAATGATAATAATAAAGATTAAATTGTTGTAAAGGGAAGACCTTAGTGAACGACTCTGCAATGTTTAATAAAATGAATTCATGATGGTAAGACAAATTATGCGAATCATAACTTGAACCTCTCTGAAACATAAGTTAAGAGTAAAAGAGTGTTTTATCGAAATATAACCCTTTAATAATTCTTGTTGTGGCTTGCCCTAGCTGTAAGAGTATCATGTGGTTGGAATGTTATTTTTGTCCTGTCAAAAGAAAAGCATATTATCCTTGTTGAGTGTGAATGTTTTTGTGCTACCCTTGTGGTCATCTTTGTATCTAGTGGTTCTCAGAGTTAGAGGTAACCTTGGTGATGACATGTTGAGTCAAAGCAAGTCAAAAAAAAAAAAAAAAAGGTTATCCTGTAGTTTTCTGTGTTGTTTTGTGTGTGAAATTTTTGGGTCGTTACATTTGGTATCAGAGCGGAGGTTCATGCTCTCGAACCTCTGGGATGGATTGGAGATGTGATGGTATTACATGATGAGGATGGTGTACATGATAGTGTTACATGGAGATGAGGGTATTGCATGGTAGTGGTTTATATCGGAAGAGTAATGTGGTATAAGCGTGATGTGATTGATGTCGTAATTGTGATATTATGAATGCACATGATGTGTATGTCACTTAGTGCGTGTTTGTCATCATGTTGATGTGCTGGGGATGGGAGTATTCTCTCTCCTTCTTGTGGATTCTATGAAGAGTTCACGGGTAAGTTACTGCTTGTGATGTGTGACAAGATTTATAATGTGGATGACGTAGTGTTGGAGCATTGTGGCATATTGTGATATGTAGGTGTATCAATGTGTTGTATGACTAGATTGACATAAAATGAAATGAGTTGTATCATGATGTTTTTACCATGTTTTAAAGAAATGTGTGTATCACCTTGTTATGTAGCAAATGAATGTTATGTTGTGATTGTTACTATGTCCATCATATGTATGAGTTGTGTGATATGTAATGATTCATGTCGTGATTTAGGGTCATACAATGAGTGTATGAACCCTATCGTATTGTGATTGCACTTTGGGTGCAGAATGTGGTAAAGTGATGTATTGCGCCCTGTGGATGTATGATTGTGATCTACCCTGTATACATACCATACGTGAGAAGTTATGGTAGCCATGTGTGTACCACCATGGTGTTAGTGATGTAGTTATATGTTATGTTGTGAGCCTTACACTAACCGACCCTGAGGGAAATCGGTAAACTGTGTATGTTTGGAGTGAGAAAATGTGTACCGTTGACCAATCACTCGAGCCGAGTACGAGATAGGAAGTGGAGCCTTACATAGGCTGAAAACCCACTTTTGTTTGTTTGGTATGTGAGACACTTGCTCAACAGGTGTCATGCATATTGTGTTTCGCGGACACCTCAGGCTCAGTAGATGGTGACTTGTACTCTTTTCTCTCTCCCGATATGGTTGTCGTATGGATTTAACCTATGTGATTTTGACTATGTTGAGCCTTGTTGGAGTTGTGGCGAGCTGATTTAGATTGAGATGATGACAGTTGTATTATTGATATATTTTGTTACGAGCTCAGGCTCGATGTTCCGAGTGCTAGCAACTCGTTGAGTACCCCTTTGGTGGCTAGATAAGGCCACACAGTTATCGTAATGTGACATTATTAAAAGTGTATTTTAGTCGTAAATTGAGATTTTTACTTTACTTTGTAAGGACCAGCAGTTTTCTTGATTGTCATGCTTACATTTTGGGCATTTCCTTGGTTTGTGGTACTAACGTTCAGATTTTTGCACTAACTATGGCCATTTGGTCAGTTATTTTGCTTGGTTTTGAATCTTCTTCTAGATTTTAAGATTGTACCGCCTTGCCCAAGGCTTGTACTTTGTCACTTGGCATTCTGATCAGATTGTTATGCTGGTTCTATTGTCGTGATGTGTGGATAGGGTCATAGGATGCACCATGGAATGGTTGGACCTATGGACCCGCTTCGTTGTATGGGGGTACGCCCCAAGGAGTTACAGATAACTAGCGGGTTGTTGGACCACGAGTTATTATGTCACTTGGGTTGGGGGTGACGGGGCTCTATGTGCCTGGGCCATAGTGTGACCCGGCCTCATTAAAAGGAGAAAGGAGACGACACTCTATGGTTGAGTGACCTGGTATTCCTTATGGCACTCTATGGGTGAGTGACCTGATATTCTTGATGGCACTCTATGGTTGAGTGACCCGACTTGGTTTGGCACTATGTTTCTTTCTCTTTGGGAGTTATGTGGAGTTGCTTTGTAATACTTGGGAGTAGGTGGTTATTTTCTAATGCTTTGGGTGGTATATGGTGCTTCGGGTAGTGTTATGATGTGTGTGTGCTCACGAGAGTTGGTTATGGTTGTGGCTCCCTAGTGTAACCTATGTACTTGTAGCTTTTGGTTCGGAGTTATGTGAATTTTTTTTATGAGATTAAGGAAATGTATTGTTGTTGTTGTACACCTTGCTCAAGTATTCTATTTTTCAGTCATGATTGTGTGACAAGGACTAGGTTATGAGGACCGTACATATTCCCTTCCGTATTTGAGTAATTTTTTTTTTGTGATGTAATTCAGTCATGAAGTATATACTTATGTGTTTATTAATCTATAGTGTCTTGTCTGACCCCGATAGGGTGATTGTATAGCAGTTCATGTTGGGGCACCCACAATAAGGAATAAACTAAAACTCTTCGACAATGAAAATTTTACAGAAATTAAACTAAAAATAATGTTAACAGAAAGAGACTAATGAAATAATGAATAAGAGGGAACTGCCAACCTTCACAGAACCTTGGAAGTTAAAATCTCTGCCAAATGTCCCTAAGGCCACCTCGTGGCCGTGTTTTAATCAACTAAGATTTAACCATAAAGTGCACTTTTGTCTTTTTCCGTTCCTTGTAGTTTATCATTTCTTTTCCTCTATGCCTTGTAGCATCGGGGACGATGCTTTCTTAAGGGGAGGAGAATGTAATGCCCCGTTCTCCGACGACCATGTCGCTAAGCTTTTAACGTTGTAGTGCTTGTGTTGACCTCTTGTTGGCTTCGCCCTTGCCTTAGAAAATGACTGGAGTTCTCCCACTCCGTCTTGTCTCCGCGCGTCGTGTCGATGTTTTGGTTGCTGGCCCGCAACATCCCTCGCGATTTATCCTATTAAAGGAAGACCTTGTTCTTGCTGTATCGAACCTCCTGTTGTTTGTTGTTTGTTGCCTGCCAGATTTTCTTGTCGTAGTTTTGGTCACGCTCATGCTCGACCCCCCCGATTAAATAATTAGTGTTATTATTATTATTATTATTATTATTTTTAATTGCTGTCACTTTTGTGCTAAGTCCTAAGCGACTTTTCGAACCCCGTCGGGGGGGGTCGCAGCATTTTAAAACATAATAAAAATGAATAATAAAAGAATGGACGTCAGTTATCTTCGCAGTTGGGTACTGTCGTCAGTTTGTCGACCTAACGAAATTATTTAAAAAAAAAAAAAAAAAAAAGGAAATTTTGATTAATTAGATTTATTTCATTTTGTGGATAAGTAATTTTTTTGCCTGTCAAGTTGGTGAGAAGTGGGAGATTTTCATTGGGCCGCCTGTTTTCTGCCCTAGTCGGCTGTAAAATTAATGATGAAATTGACCTTTGCTGGATTGGGGCGCCTTTCCCCTCCTACTGGTCGCACTTCTTTTTTTAACATTTCTTGTCTTGTATCTTTCCTCGTTCTTGCTGTTTTTCCTGCAAATTTCGGCTCTGGCAGCGTGAGACCTTGGGAGGGCGAACTGCGTGTGGATTGGGGGAAAAAACGTCAGAAAAGTTGCCTCCTTTTTTGCTGCGCGCCTGGCCCTCGTTCCCTTGTTTTTATTTGCCTTCCATGGCCGCTTTGGATCTTGTTCTCGCCTGGAACTCGGGGGGGGCGTGTAGAAACGTGGAGGAAGGTCTTTTTTCGGAGCATGGAGGACTGTTGGGCGCCTTCCCTGCTGGCCGCGCGGGTTTCTTTTGCTGGCCGCGCACAGCGCACAGCTGTTGCAGTAGGCGTGTTACCCTCCCTTTCAATGGATGCTACGGGGTGTGTTCTTGTTGGGGATCCACAGCAACAGTCTGCAACATTTTTTTAACAAGGCAGCAGGCGTGTGTAGTTTCGTAGGCGCCTCTTTGAGCGCTTCCAACAAGCAGGCTGTCCAAGATTGTTGTTACCTGTTCAGTTTTGAATGCATCCTCAAATTTGGGATTCTCCTTCAAGTTTTTATTTATTTTTGTTATCCAAATCCATTAGTGACAGTAAGAGTGTTACCAGGAGACCTGATGAAATTTATTTCAAAGATTATCTATTGGGACCTTGCTAGTTTTTCGATGCAACTCATGGAAGAGAATCTCATAGAGGAGGATCTGTTTCATATCAGAAATATTCATGAAGCACAATTTGCCTTGCAACTATATGAGCATCTTCTACGAGTCAATATGTTGGCAGGCATAAAGGGTGTTGTTGGAATTATCACACCTTACAAGCTTCAGCTGCAATGTTTGCACCGAGATTTTGATGTTGTCCCCAAATCTGATGAAGGAAAAGGTTATGTATCATCACGGTAGATGCCTACCCGAGCCAGGAGCGTGGTGTAATCAATGTCTCGTGTCTGAGCTTCAAATCATGGGGTTGGTTTGTAGCTGTTTTTCACTGCGTGAATGTGGCGCTAGCACGAGCTCGCAGAGCACTTTGGGTTAAGGGCAGGCAGCGGCTTTGAGACAAATCTTTTACATTTGGAGATGGCGTTCTAAACCAGGCATGTTAAGACTAGCCCCTGAAATATTTTGCTTTCCTTTTTCAACTTCATGAAATAAATGATCTACTACCTGAAATGACACTTTAAGATGGAATGTTGTGTTTGAATCTATCGATTGTCCTTGATTGCATTGGTTTCTTTATTTTTCCTGTTCCGTTGTTCCTTTCATGATTGGTTTGCATAGGGGAAAATTGTTGTTATCTTTACTTTGTTATTATTATATGGCTGAGAACAATGTTGTACTTGCTTGTTTCTTTTGGATCAAATCATCTGAAATGGAAAGAGACATTCTTATGAAACATGGAAGCTTAAAAAAAAAAAAATGTTACCTTTCAAAATGCTTGGTTATGGCTACCCTAAGCGATATCAAATCAATAAAGGCTCATAAATGCTTGGTTCTGATTTCTGCGCGATAGTAGATACTTCTTGTTTTTTTTTTTGCTTCCTTAGGGGGGTTGCCTTCATTAGTACTGCTGCCCCACTCGAATGCTTATGTCCTCTTTGGCTTGTTCCCTTACTGGTGCTGACAAGATAGTTATCACCTTTCAGATCTCCTGAATGTAGACTTACCGCTGGATAAAACACAAATGCATGTATATTTCTTTTGCGGTGTTTTATCATCATTGATAAGGAATATCAAAATATAGAAATCTGGGTCCTTAGCTAGAGTGGCTCTTGTTTTATTAGTTGTAACACTCCTCCTTGATTACCTTTCTATTGAATGTAATTTGTTGCGTAAGTGAGAGTCCTACCGGAATGAATTGATGTTGTACAACACTTTACACATAAGTGCTATATTGTCTTGGATAGTAGTATGTATGCTATTTATGAAGATTACGAATGAAGTTTGTTTAGGATTTCCATTTAAAAGTTGTCATGCTTGCCTACCTAGAGTGTAGCTTACTTGTGAGCTATTTTGTTTATTACTCGTTTCCTAATAAGGCTTGCGGCTTGTGGTTTCTTCATTAATATATTCTGGGATCAGACATTAGGAAGGAAGAAGGAAATTTCATGATTGTCCTCAATGCCCGAAAGTAGATCAATGGGATTCAGGATACAACCTTTAGCAATAGAAAGTTCTAGGTAGAGAGAATCCTAGTTGCAAACAAAAGAAATTAGAGAGAATCCTAGTTGTTAACGTTTATTACTTTTAAAAGACCTTGTAAGGAAGAGGCGGTAGACCTCTTGTTTAGATTGTAACGATGGAATGTTTTCCTTCGGGGTCACGTATCCCTTTTATTGCTATGAAACATCCTCCTGGAAGGACTGGGTAACTATGTTTTGTTTCGCGTCTTGGTCGTAACTAGTATGTCTTTGACTCTCAAGTTTTTCTCTCCCTTTTAAGATGGATGGTTTGGATATTAGATTTAAATCACGTAATCCATACGGTTGCATGATCAAAATTCTCTATACTATTGACCTTTCGTTCCTATCCCACGAGTTCTTGGATGGTTTCTTTGTTTTGTGATATACTGCTTGTTGGAATGTTTGACTTCCTCATTGTTGGCTGGTGTAGATCCTTACCTCGTGAGAAAAGTAGATTAGTGGTTTGTGCTTTGATCCTTTCATGAAGTAGAACATTCCTTTCATGACAATTGTTAAATGTTAGCTTATTATTTCAATGCATAGACTTAACATGCTCAGTTCTAGCGAACTGACTCTAGTTAATATTTGTGCAGATGGATTATGCGAGTAGACTAGAAGAAAAGAGTGTAAAAGTTTTCACCAGTACCATTATGAAGTTCCTTGTAAAAATGTCCAATGTGATGAAAATTGCGTAACATTGCTTGTAAAGAGAGTTGATATGATCTCTTGCTTTGTATTGTTTGGTAATGGTGAAATAAAGTGTCTTGTTCTGGTGTAGTTAAGTTTGAAATTATCCTTGTGAGAA
The DNA here is from genome assembly GCA_019776745.2 of Taxus chinensis. NCBI lineage: Eukaryota > Viridiplantae > Streptophyta > Pinopsida > Cupressales > Taxaceae > Taxus > Taxus chinensis. Next base: position 198,081,729 of record CM034152.1, on the reverse strand, counting down.
ATGGCATTCAATCTTTACATTGATATGAGTATTGTAAAACTTTGATCATGAGAATAAATTGTTAAGTTAAATCTTTCTAAGACTTAGCGACAATATTTTATAAGTAAAGTAAAATGAGTCGGTTAACCCTTAAAGAAGCTAAACAAAAATAATAATTTTATATTCAACAAATAAACGTAAAGGTGATCTATTTGAAATCAAATACTTCCATGAGTGATCAAAATGAAAACATCCTTTGTGAAGTAAACATTTATAAATTGATACCCCTAGCTAGACTAGCGAACACTATCCCTTTTGGGTGAACTCTTAAAACAAGCTTAAAGGAAAACAATGGTTAGTTTCTAATATGAGTTAACAAGTAAGAGAAGAAAATTTAGAAAACCCTCAATTTATCTCTCAGCCTATTTAAAAAAAAAAAAAAATAGTTTCCCTTCTGTTAAGATCTTTCGGTGAGGCCTAAGTAAAATCGTTAATTTTTGCGTGTAAAAACGTTAAGCACCAATCTAACCTTGGTAATAACTGATGACGTCTTAAGGAGGAAATCCAATTTGACCTCATTCTCTTAACTCTTTCCCTGGGTGCTCTGTAATTCTCCTCTTAACTTGTTGAACACGAATTCTTGTTGTAGCAAAGTAATGGGCAAATTTTAGTAACGTAAGTAGGGATGGATGACTTTGTGGTGTTAAATTATCTCCTTTGTTAAATAAAGATAATAGAAATAAAAATGATAATAATAAAGATTAAATTGTTGTAAAGGGAAGACCTTAGTGAACGACTCTGCAATGTTTAATAAAATGAATTCATGATGGTAAGACAAATTATGCGAATCATAACTTGAACCTCTCTGAAACATAAGTTAAGAGTAAAAGAGTGTTTTATCGAAATATAACCCTTTAATAATTCTTGTTGTGGCTTGCCCTAGCTGTAAGAGTATCATGTGGTTGGAATGTTATTTTTGTCCTGTCAAAAGAAAAGCATATTATCCTTGTTGAGTGTGAATGTTTTTGTGCTACCCTTGTGGTCATCTTTGTATCTAGTGGTTCTCAGAGTTAGAGGTAACCTTGGTGATGACATGTTGAGTCAAAGCAAGTCAAAAAAAAAAAAAAAAAGGTTATCCTGTAGTTTTCTGTGTTGTTTTGTGTGTGAAATTTTTGGGTCGTTACATAATGTGTGCAATGAGTGTGCAGGTGACAGGTTTACAGGAGAACGTGGGATTCAGGCCAGTTACTCAAAACTTGCACAAGCAGCCCACGGGCTGAGTCCTAGCCATGTTCACTGTGTGAAGCCCTAGGATAGATGATTATTAATTTTGGGCACTTTGAGTGACCCCAATGTATGTAAAGTATTTTGCTTTAATTTATTAATTTTTGTTTAGGGTTGTTAGTAGAGTTGTAAACTTGCTTAGGGAGTAAATAATTTCACTTTTTTTTAAATTGTTGATTTTGTTAATTAGTCTCTTAATCACAAGGGTTTAGGGTCACATGTGAGACCCTTGGGTGGTCCCCACACCCTCTACCCTTGTGCCAAAATGCAAAACCCGAAATTAGGGTATTTTGGGCATTTTTGGGGACCCCTTTGTAGCTTGGGAGTCCCCCTTTCACTAAAATGAGCCCTTGGACCCTACCTAATGGGTAGGGAGCCTTGTTTTCAAGGCTAGAGGGAGTTTTCCCTCCCTTTCTACCCTTGTTTTGTCACATCCATGTAAGGGATGTGGATTTGTGTGTTTATCAAAAGTGCAACTAGTTTTGTCTTGCTAACATTTGAGGAAATTTGGGAGAAGAGGGTAAAAAGATAATTTTACCCTTTCTCTCTTTTGTCTTAGCATCTTTGACCATGAGGAGGGAGAGGGGTGACACATGTCACCCCCTCATTTGTGAGGATGCTTGGTCCCTCCTCTTCATATTCTCATTCATGGAGAAAAAAATGGACTTTTTTGCTTGGTTTTTCTTGCTTGGATGCTTGGGTGTTTTCGAGCTTGGGATTTGCTTGGAGCTAAGGGTGGAAATCTTGAAGTTAGGAAGCTTTTTGGAGAGCTTTCCTTGAGTTAGGCTCTTGGATCTTGTAGTTGTGTTGCTTCATTCTAGTTATTAGATTGATCGTTGGAAATTGTGATTTTTGTATGAAGTTTTAGTGTTGTTTGTGTGTCTTTACTCCCTCCATCATATGACATGATGGAGTTTGGAGTGTGGGGGAAGAGAGAGGGAATTTTCCCTCTCAACCCTCAAGGTTTGATGGCCAAACCTTGTACGTTCTTATTTTTTTCCCTCAATGGTTGAGGTGGGGAAGTGGATTCATTTGGCTTGAATTTCCTTCCCCATCCTTGGTAAGGAAACCCCCTTTTGGGGTTTGAAAATCCTTCCAAGGAGGATATGGAGAAAGGGGGAGGAATAAGGAGGGTTTGTTTTGACTAAGGAGCAATAAGGAGGTTAAGAAGATGTGTTATGTGCATATAATGATGATGTTTTATTTTGGAGAACTTTCTCCTCTCTTCCCCATTTTTGGGGGATGAACATGGGTTCTCCTCCTTGTGGCTTTCTTTTGGAGTCTTGTTTGCTTGTGTCTTATTTTTCTTTGCATGTTTGTCTTATTGTTAGTGCATCCTTTCCCTTGTGCAAGTTTTGGCAGCTATCCTCTTTCCCATGGGCTTGGGGGAGGCTAGCATGCATCCCAACCTTTGGGAAAGGCATGTGATGATGCCTAAAGGTTGGGTGGTTAAACAAGCTCTTTTCTCCTTGCATGGTTTTGGGAAGACATAGAAGATGGCTTTCAAGTTGGATTTGTGGCAATATGGGTTCTTTTAGTTCTTATCCTTCCTTGTGATACTTCCTTGAAATGTAATTCCCTTTTAGAGGATAGAATGTGAGAGTTCACATCTCTTTGTAAATACTTCATTTTACACATTTTGTATCACTTGTATATTTGATTTGATGCTACTTGGGTTTGAACATGCATGTAATCCCAAGCTTGTGGAGGTGAAGCAATGAAGTAATGAAGTAAATAAACTATCTACTCGAATCTTGTTGTAACTCTTGCATTTTAGAGAAGAGGTGTGTTGAAGGAGTTGTTCGTCATAGCCTTGTTTCCTTGCCAACTTTGATGAGACTATGTTAAGTAAAGAAATCTATTATTCTCTTGCACTTCCTTGTTTTGTAAAAAAATTTAATGACTACTTGCATTAGAAAAGCAATTTCAAGATATGTATTTTTTGTAGCAAATTCTTTTGATATGTTTTCAAGTTTCTTACCTTGTTTGAGCATAGAATGGTAAAGGAAAGGAAACATATACTTTAAAACTCATTACTCTACCACTCACACCCATTGTCTCTTTTCTTTTGTCATGGCTTGTGAAATGGAAATGTTACTTCTTTTAATTCGTGCAAAGGAAACCTGGTTATTTGGCTTTGTGTATAAGCCCATTTTATTTAGTTTTCAAAATAAGTATGAATCCATCTCAGATTTGTATATCAGATTAGGTTTTAAATTTCAAGCTTAACTATTTATTTCATATGGGAACCTTCTCAGTTGTAAAACTTGGTGCATGTATATATATAACTATTATTTTCTATACCCCTGGAAATGTAATAATATATTTGTTCTATAACAGTACATATATATATATATATATATATATATATATATATATATATTAAAAAAAAATTAAATGGGGGAGGGTCGGCTCCTCCCCCACAGCCGACTGTTCAAAAAAATAAAAATAAAATAAATAATATCAGGGGGGGGGGGGGGCGAACCCCCCCCGCACCACTGTTACAGCCGTGGGGGCGCTGCCCCCACGGACCCCTCTCGTTCCACCGCCAGCAGCCGCCGCTGCCCCACGACCACTCCTCCCGCGCTGTCCCCCGCGCCCAGCCGTCGCCTGTTCCGCCCCTATGCTCCGCCTCCGGCCGCGCCTCCTTCCCTGCCCCTGTCCCGGCCGCACCTCCTTCCCTACCCCTGCCCCGGCCGCGCATCCATCATTCGTCGTTCCCCCCTACGGCCACACTGACCCCCTTCACGCGGCCAGCGCACTGACAGCGCCTTTCCCCCCTCTGCAACTCCTCTAACCTCACCCGCCGCCCGACCCTCCTCCACTTGTGTTTTTAACTTCGTTTTCTTGTGTATGTGGTTTTTAAAATTGAAATACCTAGAAAATAAATGTGTAATTGATTTATGTGCTAAATAGTGTTTTATATATAAAACATACCAAATACATATATATATATATATATATATATATATATATATATATATATATATATATATATATATATATATATATATCCTAAGATAAAGAATAATGTAGTAAGGGTAAGCAGATTAAAAAAAAAAAGGTGGTAATAATAGATATCCAAATAAACAGATGTATAAGCACAAATATAGGTGTAATAAAACGAAACAAGATAAAGGAGTATACATATATGTATTTTATATAAGAAAAAAAAAAAAAAAACAAGAAGAATATGTATGGAAGAAAGTAAGATTTAGAATTATTCGTTTAGGACCTTAGTAAAATTTAAGATATGATTTAGTAAATAATTAAATTCGAGTTAGGGTTAGTAAATATTTTAGATTTAAACAAAAAGATTTAATGGTATGAGAACTGTAGTTACCAGGAAAAAAAAAAAAAAAAGGGTTGCACAAGATGTATTAGTATTTAATTTAAATACTTCAAAAGAAAAAATTTTACCCTAAATTTTCTAGGCACGATTGATGAGTTCTTCGATGCCCCAGGAGGGGGCATTACAGTTGGTATCAGAGCTTGGGGTTCGCACTCGCGGACCACTGGGTAACAAATTAAGATAATTAATATCAATTTTAACACAACAAAATTAACTAAATAAATAAAACTAAACAGACAAAATAAACCACCCACTTCCATTAAATTTTAAATTAATAAATTGTTCGCTCACCTCGTGCGCAGGATGGCGCCTAGGCGAGGACGATCGGCCAGAGGTATGGGGCGTAGCGCATCTACGCAGGGGCCGACGATGCCCGATTTTGGGCCTTGGATATTAGAGGCCTTACGCCAGCTGATAGGCGTTGTGGAGCAGCGCCTACCACAGCCACAGGAGACGAGAGTGGAGGCATCTTTGGGAGACGAGGAGCCGATAGGCGTGGACGCGCATTCGGAGCCGCCAGAGCACGACACACCGAGGCGGGAGAGGTCACGCAGCCCTTCCGTTCATCACAAGAGGGCAGCCTCATTCCGTCGCAGCCGATCTCACAGTCTTGAGGGACCCTTTGAGGATAGGCGACTCCCTTCGCATGTAGGACTACATCGCCAGGATCGAGATACAGGCAGTGTGATCCGGGATCTTCTTCGTTTGCAGCCGCCCACTTACACCGGCTCTACAGATGGCTTTGGGGCTGAGTCATGGCTCCTTAGCTTGGATAGTTGCTTTGGCTTGCACTCTTACGAGAGCAACGTCAAGGCAAGGTTCGCCATACACCTCCTCCGAGACGCAACAGGCGTTTGGTGGAGAAATGAGGAGCGGAAGCTCCATCTGACCCGAGAGACAGTGACTTGGGAGTTGTTCGAGGAGCGTTTCAGGGCGCGATATATGTCAGAGCATTTTGTTCAGAAGAGGATCGACGAGTTTCACGACTTGCGACAGGGATCTGGCACAGTAGCGCAGTATGAGAGCAGGTTCCTGGATCTTCTTCAGTACGTGGATTACCTGCAAGATGAGAAATTGCAGGTTAACAGGTTCATTCGAGGGCTCAATGCAGATATAGCAGGAGCAGTTAGGATGCTATCTCCTCCCACTCTTGAGAAGGCCGTTGAGAAGGCCTACTTAGCTGAGGAGAACAGGACCAAAGCACAGGAGCATCGTGATAGGAACAAGAGCAAGTTTCAGGAGAGGATACAGGCATTTCAGAGTCAGAGGTCACGAGGTTCTGCACCACCCCCTAGAGGAGGATTTTGGCCTCCGCCAACAGCCACGAGGGCTCCGCCGCACCCACAGCGACAGACACAGCAGCAGAGCCACCCGCAGCAGGGGGCTAGGCAGACACAGGGATTTCAGAGAGGTGTTTCTAGAGGTGGTTTTAGTGGAGCCAGAGATAGGAGGCAGGGCACTCAGCAGTCTGCTAGGGTTGGACCAGCAGGATCAGTACACCAGAGTACAGGAGGGACCCCATCTCAGAGGGGTACAGGAGGTTGTTTTATTTGTGGATCTCCAGATCACTATGTGCGCATGTGCCCGCACAAACCCAATACCATGGATGCTCAGAGAGCTGCTAGATCCGAGCAGACGGTGGGTGACGTAGGACGCGCCCATCGTGTTTATGCAGCGGTTGACAACCGCTAGGCCGAGCATCAGGCCACGATCATTGAGACAACAGGTACTATCAGGGGTATTTCTGTCTCAGTACTTTTTGATTCAGGTGCTTCAGATTCCTTTATATCACCTTCTATAGTGGACCAGTGTGGGCTAGTGGTGGCTAGGCAGCCAGATAGTTGGCAGGTTGAGTTGGCCTCTGGGGCTAAACTCGCCGTGGACTCGTATGTGGAGAGTTGTGTACTCGATTTAGGAGTCTTCTCCACTACTCTTGACCTCCGAGTTATTCCTCTAGGTTCCTATCAGGTAGTTTTGGGCATGGATTGGCTCGAGTCTCATCAAGCTAAGGTGGATTGCAGAAATAAGGTCATTGAGTGTCAGGATGATCTTGGGAGTGCAGTTGTTATATCAGGGATGTAAAGACCTATCTCCTTGCACATGATATCGGCTAAGCAACTCAAGCGTAACATGCGTAAGGGTTGTCAGTTGTTTGCTATCGCTATCAGTGATCGATCTGAGAGCATTCCAGAGCATTCACCTTTAGATGATCATGCAGTTTTGAGGGAGTATGCAGATGTTTTTCCAGGAGAGCTTCCAGGATTACCACCCCGCAGAGAGGTGGATTTCACCATTGATTTAGTACCTGGATCAACACCAGTTTCTAGGGCACCCTATCGAATGACGACGCCAGAGCTTCATGAGCTTAAGATTCAGTTAGAGGAGTTGTTGGAAAAGGGTCTCATTCGCCCTAGTGTATCTCCTTGGGGAGCACCAGTCATATTTGTAAAAAAGAAGGACGGTTCTCTCAGACTTTGTGTAGACTTCAGACAGCTCAACAAAGTCACAATAAAGAACCGTTATCCGCTCCCTAGGATTGATGACTTGTTTGATCAGATGCGGGGAGCGAGAGTGTTCTCCAAAATCGATCTCAAGTCGGGGTATCATCAGTTGCGCATTTCTGATGCAAACATCCATAAGACAGCTTTTCGCACACGATATAGGCATTATGAGTTCACAGTGGTTCCATTTGGTTTGACCAATGCCCCAGCTGTCTTCATGAGCCTCATGAATGGTGTATTCAGGACATTTCTGGATCGCTTTGTCTTAGTGTTCCTTGATGACATATTGATTTATTCTCGTTCCGAGGAGGAACATGAGGAGCATTTGAGGCAGGTCCTTCAGGTTTTGAGAGAGCAGAAGTTGTATGGGAACTTGGAAAAGTGCAGCTTCTTTCAGACAGAGATTCAGTACTTGGGTCATATCATTTCAGGCGAGGGTATCTCTGTAGATCCCTCTAAGATACAGGCTATCTTGGACTGGCCAGCACCCACATCAGTTACTGAGGTGAGGAGTTTCATGGGTTTGGCAGGGTATTACCGCAGGTTTGTGGAGGACTTTTCTAAGATTGCTCACCCTATTACTTCTCTTCAGAGGAAAGGGAAGAAGTTTGTTTGGTCAGAGAAATGTGAGCAAGCCTTTCAGTTGCTTAAGGAAAGGTTAACCACAGCGCCCATCTTAGCAGTTCCAGACCCGACAGAGGATTTTGTTGTTTGTACTGATGCATCACTAGAGGGTTTGGGAGCAGTTCTTATGCAGGAGCATCAGGTTATTGCTTTTGAGTCTCGTAAGCTCAAGGACTACGAGCTTAATTATCCTACTCATGACTTGGAGCTTGCAGCAGTTGTTCATGCTCTAGTGCGTTGGCGACATTTCCTTTTGGGTAGGCCTTTCATTTTGAGGACAGACCATCGTAGCTTGCAGCATATCTTCTCACAGCCGAACCTCAACGCTCGTCAACGGCGTTGGATGGAGTTCCTATGTGAGTATGACATGGAGGTTCAGTACATCAAAGGGAAGGAAAATGTTGTGGCAGATGCTCTTAGTAGACGACGACATGTGCTTGCTTCTTTGACACTTCAGTCAGATTTGAGAGGCAGGATTCTTGAGCACCTTCCAGAGGACAGATTTTATGAGGGAGCTAGACAGATGTTAGAGTCTCAGGGTTCATTAGAGGGCAGATATTCTGGGTGTGTTCTAGAGACAGATGGTTTGCTTCGATTTCACAGGCGCATCTACGTGCCTAAGTCAGGTGATCTGCGTAGCTTCATCCTCACAGAGGCTCATCGAGCCCCATATGCGGCACATCCAGGAGTAAAGAAAATGCATGCCGATCTGAGGGAGTTATATTATTGGCCAGGTCTTCGACGGGACAGCAGATTTTGTTGCACGTTGCCTTGAGTGTCACAGGGTCAAGGCAGAGCATTCCCACCCCGCAGGACTTTTACAGCCTCATGATATTCCCGAGTGGAAATGGGATGTGATCTCCATGGACTTCATAGTCGGACTTCCTATGTCATCTTATCGTCATGACGCCATTATGGTCACCGTGGATAAGTTGACTAAGGTTGCGCACTTTTCGACAACCAAGGTCACCTATGATGCACAGGCCATTGCCAAGGTATTTATGGAGGACATTGTTAGGTTGCATGGGATTCCGAAGACCATCATAAATGACAGGGATACTATCTACACTTCAGTATTCTGGACTTCTTTTCAGGCAGCTTTGGGAACTCAGATCAATTTTAGTTCTGCTTATCATCCAGAGACAGATGGGCAGACTGAGAGGGTTAATCAGGTGTTAGAGGACATGTTGAGAATGTATGTCATGGATCAGCAGAGGAAATGGGAGGATTATTTGCATCTAGTTGAGTTTGCCTACAACAACAGTTATCATAGTTCCATTGGTATGGCTCCTTACCAGGCCTTGTATGGACGACCTTGCAAGACACCTCTGCGTTGGGATAGACTAGATGATAGGGTTATTTTGGGGCCAGCCTACCTTCAGGATTTAGAGCAGCAGGTTGTGTTGATTAGACAGCGTCTTGAGCAGGCCAGAGCACGCCAAAAGGCGTATGCAGACACCAAGAGGACTGATCGTCACTTCTCAGTGGGTGACAAGGTCTTCTTGAGGGTTCGTCCGCATAAGAGTCCTATCCGTTATGGAAAGGGTTCTAAGCTATCGCCTCGTTTTGTGGGGCCTTTTGATATTTTAGAGGTCATCGGTCCAGTTGCTTATCGCCTAGCTTTACCACCACGCCTTGCACGGGCCCATGATGTTTTTCATGTTTCTGTACTACGTAGATATGTACCTGATGCTTCTCATGTCTTGGATTGGTCGGCATTACAGGTAGAGGACGGAGGACAGTGGAGATTAGAGCCCGTACGCATACTGGAGCACCGGAGGTTGGCCCTTCGGGGTCGAGACTTGGACCAGGTTAGAGTACAGTGGGACCGATACGACGAGACAGCAGCTACCTGGGAGGATGCGATTCCTTTGAGGGCCAGATATCCCTACCTCTTTCAGTGACTTCCAGGAGGAAGTCTAATTTTAGTAGAGGGGGATGTAGTGCCCACACTTTTCTTCAGCTCAGTAGCTTGATTGTTTATTTGCTCATAGCCATGTTTTGACAGTAATTGGTGATATCTTGGACATTATATTAGATATTTGATTATATTAGTCATGTGTGACATTCAGGCGTATAACGTCAATTTAACCTAATTTCCTTATTGTCGCATTTTCTTGTTATGACATGGAAACTAATGAAATATGATGTGCTTGGAAACCTAATTACATTGATGGATAGTTGTTGCATGGTGGGATTATATGTCGTTTTATCATCTTGTCTAACTTTTGGAATATGGAATATAATTGTGCACGTTGTTACATCTGGATTTCAGTATGATGTTAGGTTAGTTTAGCATGCATTGATATCTTACTATGTCATTTAATTATATTGTATTGGACAGGTGCAGTTAATGTGTGCAATGAGTGTGCAGGTGACAGGTTTACAGGAGAACGTGGGATTCAGGCCAGTTACTCAAAACTTGCACAAGCAGCCCACGGGCTGAGTCCTAGCCATGTTCACTGTGTGAAGCCCTAAGATAGATGATTATTAATTTTGGGCACTTTGAGTGACCCCAATGTATGTAAAGTATTTTGCTTTAATTTATTAATTTTTGTTTAGGGTTGTTAGTAGAGTTGTAAACTTGCTTAGGGAGTAAATAATTTCACTTTTTTTTAAATTGTTGATTTTGTTAATTAGTCTCTTAATCACAAGGGTTTAGGGTCACATGTGAGACCCTTGGGTGGTCCCCACACCCTCTACCCTTGTGCCAAAATGCAAAATTGGGGACCCCTTTGTAGCTTGGGAGTCCCCCTTTCACTAAAATGAGCCCTTGGACCCTACCTAATGGGTAGGGGGGCTTGTTTTCAAGGCTAGAGGGAGTTTTCCCTCCCTTTCTACCCTTGTTTTGTCACATCCATGTAAGGGATGTGGATTTGTGTGTTTATCAAAAGTGCAACTAGTTTTGTCTTGCTAACATTCGAGGAAATTTGGGAGAAGAGGGTAAAAAGATAATTTTACCCTTTCTCTCTTTTGTCTTAGCATCTTTGACCATGAGGAGGGAGAGGGGTGACACATGTCACCCCCTCATTTGTGAGGATGCTTGGTCCCTCCTCTTCATAATCTCATTCATGGAGAAAAAAATGGACTTTTTTGCTTGGTTTTTCTTGCTTGGATGCTTGGGTGTTTTCGAGCTTGGGATTTGCTTGGAGCTAAGGGTGGAAATCTTGAAGTTAGGAAGCTTTTTGGAGAGCTTTCCTTGAGGTAGGCTCTTGGATCTTGTAGTTGTGTTGCTTCATTCTAGTTATTAGATTGATCGTTGGAAATTGTGATTTTTGTATGAAGTTTTAGTGTTGTTTGTGTGTCTTTACTCCCTCCATCATATGACATGATGGAGTTTGGAGTGTGGGGGAAGAGAGAGGGAATTTTCCCTCTCAACCCTCAAGGTTTGATGGCCAAACCTTGTAGAGTCTTATTTTTTTCCCTCAATGGTTGAGGTGGGGAAGTGGATTCATTTGGCTTGAATCTCCTTCCCCATCCTTGGTAAGGAAACCCCATTTTGGGGTTTGAAAATCCTTCCAAGGAGGACATGGAGAAAGGGGGAGGAATAAGGAGGGTTTGTTTTGACTAAGGAGCAATAAGGAGGTTAAGAAGATGTGTTATGTGCATATAATGATGATGTTTTATTTTGGAGAACTTTCTCCTCTCTTCCCCATTTTTGGGGGATGAACATGGGTTCTCCTCCTTGTGGCTTTCTTTTGGAGTCTTGTTTGCTTGTGTCTTATTTTTCTTTGCATGTTTGTCTTATTGTTAGTGCATCCTTTCCCTTGTGCAAGTTTTGGCAGCTATCCTCTTTCCCATGGGCTTGGGGGAGGCTAGCATGCATCCCAACCTTTGGGAAAGGCATGTGATGATGCCTAAAGGTTGGGTGGTTAAACAAGCTCTTTTCTCCTTGCATGGTTTTGGGAAGACATAGAAGATGGTTTTCAAGTTGGATTTGTGGCAATATGGGTTCTTTTAGTTCTTATCCTTCCTTGTGATACTTGAAATGTAATTCCCTTTTAGAGGATAGAATGTGAGAGTTCACATCTCTTTGTAAATACTTCATTTTACACATTTTGTATCACTTGTATATTTGATTTGATGCTACTTGGGTTTGAACATGCATGTAATCCCAAGCTTGTGGAGGTGAAGCAATGAAGTAATGAAGTAAATAAACTATCTACTCGAATCTTGTTGTAACTCTTGCATTTTAGAAAAGAGGTGTGTTGAAGGAGTTGTTCGTCATAGCCTTGTTTCCTTGCCAACTTTGATGAGACTATTTTAAGTAAAGAAATCTATTATTCTCTTGCACTTCCTTGTTTTGTAAAAAAATTTAATGACTACTTGCATTAGAAAAGCAATTTCAAGATATGTATTTTTTGTAGCAAATTCTTTTGATATGTTTTCAAGTTTCTTACCTTGTTTGAGCATAGAATGGTAAAGGAAAGGAAACATATACTTTAAAACTCATTACTCTACCACTCACACCCATTGTCTCTTTTCTTTTGTCATGGCTTGTGAAATGGAAATGTTACTTCTTTTAATTCGTGCAAAGGAAACCTGGTTATTTGGCTTTGTGTATAAGCCCATTTTATTTAGTTTTCAAAATAAGTATGAATCCATCTCAGATTTGTATATCAGATTAGGTTTTAAATTTCAAGCTTAACTATTTATTTCATATGGGAACCTTCTCAGTTGTAAAACTTGGTGCATGTATATATATAACTATTATTTTCTATACCCCTGGAAATGTAATAATATATTTGTTCTATAACAGTGCGTGTGTGTGTGTGTGTGTGTGTGTGTGTGTGTGTGTGTGTATATATATATTTTAATATTAAAAAAAAAAAAAAAAATTAAATGTGGGAGGGTCGGCTCCTCCCCCACAGCCGACTGTTCAAAAAAAATAAAAATAAATAAATAATATCAGGGGGGGGCCGAACCCCCCCCGCACCACTGTTACAGCCGTGGGGGCGCTGCCCCCACGGACCCCTCCCGTTCCACCGCCAGCAACCGCAGCTGCCCCACGACCACTCCTCCCGCGCTGTCCCCCGCGCCCAGCCGTCGCCTGTTCCGCCCCTATGCTCCGCCTCCGGCCGCGCCTCCTTCCCTGCCCCTGCCCCGGCCGCGCATCCATCATTCGCCGTTCCCCCCTACGGCCACACTGACCCCCTTCACGCGGCCAGCGCACTGACAGCGCCTTTCCCCCCTCTGCAACTCCTCTAACCTCACCCGCCGCCCAACCCTCCTCCACTTGTGTTTTTAACTTCGTTTTCTTGTGTATGTGGTTTTTAAAATTGAAATACCTAGAAAATAAATGTGTAATTGATTTATGTGCTAAATAGTGTTTTATATATAAAACATACCAAATACATATATATTATATTATAAATACATATATATATATATATATATATATATCCTAAGATAAAGAATAATGTAGTAAGGGTAAGCAGATTAAAAAAAAAAAGGTGGTAATAATAGATATCCAAATAAACAGATGTATAAGCACAAATATAGGTGTAATAAAACGAAACAAGATAAAGGAGTATACATATATATGTATTTTATATAAGAAAAAAAAAAAAAAACAAGAAGAATATGTATGGAAGAAAGTAAGATTTAGAATTATTCGTTTAGGACCTTAGTAAAATTTAAGATATGATTTAGTAAATAATTAAATTCGAGTCAGGGTTAGTAAATATTTTAGATTTAAACAAAAAGATTTAATGGTATGAGAACTGTAGTTACCAGGAAAAAAAAAAAAAAAAGGGTTGCACATGATGTATTAGTATTTAATTTAAATACTTCAAAAGTAAATTTTTTACCCTAAATTTTCTAGGCACGATTGATGAGTTCTTCGATGCCCCAGGAGGGGGCATTACACATAGCAAATCAAACCCAATCATCTAGTGTATAACAGGACGAGGGGTGATGATGGCACATATGATGCTTAGAAAGCACGACGAAATTAGGGGGGATGATAGAAAAACTAAAAGTTATAGGGCATTAACATTGGACAGTTACAAACATTAATTCCCAATAAAACAGGCATACTCATTCAACAAAAAAAAATTGAGGCAAGATTTTACACTATTTGACAACTAGTAACATTTTGCCGCTAACTTTTTCCCTAGTTGTTCAATTAACACTCTATCCTTGACTACATCATGCACTCGTCCTTGTATTGTTTAAGGGGTTAGTATTCCTTCTACATATTATTGACAAACTTGCTCCAAGTGTAGATAAACATAAACTCTTGCTCGTGTTGTGCATTGTAGGCTTATCATTAGTTTAAGACTGAAATGGATATCTTCAATGTTGCAAAGGTGATTTTCTTTGTATCACTAAAATGGTTGACCAAGAAGTACACCTTCAATTGTTGAATCCAGCTATATAATGTCTATGGCGTCAATTTACCTTTGAACACAAGAATGTCTAGATTGACTTGGAGTAAGAAAGGGATTTGATGTTGAGACATCGGATTGACATGATGCACAAACGAACGAGGCATTATAGAACCAAGTTGTATCATGAGTTCGTGGAATCGGTCAAAGTGTGTTGTGCATTGGTCCTCAAGAGTGTCCCAAATAAGTTGTTGGACCTATGGGGATGCATCAAAGGGTTGATTCTTTGGATCGTTTAGTTTGCTTTTATATTAGCATTCATTTGATTACTATAAAATAGAATCAATTGGATGTCTTTTATGTTGTTGTGATCACATGTTTACAATAATCCAAAAACTCTTGCTTTGATACTAATGGTTCGCACCACAATGCCTTAGTGGCACAAAGGACAACCCAATAACTTACTTACCAAATCACCGAGTTATAGTATATGCAACAATAAATATAAACCACATTAAACCATTACACGTCTAGATGCATGGAATTAGCAAAATATTAGTGGAAAAGAATATGATATGGTACATAGGTGGCCAATATGAAGCAAAGGCTTGGAATGAGGAATCCCTTGATTAGAAAGGGGGAAACACTTCGTAATTGACTTTCCTAGACTAGAATGTGAACATATGACCTTTTTATGCTTGTCCTCGTTTGGGTTGATTGGTTTACAATATATTTTTACAAGAAATATATTACAAAAGTGGACAATCATAAAATGGTTGAACTTTTTCAACCAATAAAGGTTCACCTTCCTTTACGTGTGATGGTTTGACTACCAAATACACGATATGTTGACACGTGTTCACTGTTAGAATGGCATGAGCTATGAAAGTGTTGTATGACATGGTGAGAAGCACCATATGGCCATTGAGTGTTCTAAATATTATGCATGAGGATTGAGTTGTGTAGCATGTCTATAAATGTTTAGTTGATGGCAAATGTTGCAAATATGGAGCGATTTGGCATAGGGATGCACATCTTGCGATATGTTCTCACGCTGTGCAGGATCCTTAAGAGGAGAGCATAGACCATTGTGAATGTGTGCGAATCATCTTTACTTCTCTACTGTTCAAAGCATTCCTATATGCATATTGTATGTTTGTGGCTACATAGGTCACTCTAGATACAAAAATCTCAGGTTTGTGGGTCACTACCATAGGGAAGTTATCTTGAAAGGGTGGGTCGCAAATGTTGGATTAATCAAGCACAACCCTCCTTAGCAAAGGCTTATGTGGGAAGTATACACAATCGAAATTGGAGTTTGTGCAACCTTCCATAGCCAAACATCCCTCACATCTAGTGCTCTAAACTCTCCTCCAATGTCACTAGATCTTTCTAATTCTTATCTTATGGCTCTATTACATTTGTAATTATACTTCACTGATAAGAAGATAAGGTTGAATAACTAACTTATTTAACATATTCCTCAATTAGGGAGTCTTCGACAATCATAGGATAAATATTGACATAACATGCAAAGGTTCCTCTCAATTCAAAGTTCTAACAGAATTAACTCCATTATAGGAAGAGAAGTTAATTATCCCCACTAAAAGTTGAAGTCACTTTGATATGACATTTACCCTGTTACCAAAGTAGCTAGTAATATTGAAGACATTGGTTAATATATTATGATTGATGTCAAATTATTTCATGCCTTGTAATTTGTCTTTTCTTAGGTTACTGAGGTTTAGAATCTAGAATAATTAAAACACAAACGAGTCACCCTCATAAGTGCATTGATTTCCCCATCTTCCACATTATTAAGTTAGGCCAAAATATGCTCCAAGGTAAATGGTATCCCACAACCACATTGATTTCCGTATATTCCACATTGTTAAGTTAGGCTAAAACATGCTCTAAGAGAGGTGATGTATTTGATCAAAGCTTGCATCAATGCTAGTCATAGTTTTCTCAATTGTATACCCACTAGAATGAATGGATAATGTTATTTTAAGGTAGGTAAGGGATGGCATGGACAAAAGTTTATGATTGAACTTTATAGTTTGACAATATGTTCTTGTGATATGATAAAATTGCAGCCAATGATACATATAATTATTGTTGATGACAATATGACATTGAAAATCAACTACGACAATTGTTATAATGAAAGATCATTTTGTTATAAGAGGAATAATATTAGAGGAACTATATATCAAAAACATAGACAGCAACTATCGAAACATGAACAAATGTATAACTCATTCTAGAAATAGAAGGATGTGTAACCTAGAGAAAGGATCCCTCGCAAAAAAAATGACATCTTCCATGAGCTAATTCAACGCTCCAATGAATTATAATTTGGACGCAACACTTAAGTGTTGAAGTTGTAGAATAAGTGAAAGATAATCTATTACAAAATGCCAAAAGAGAATATAAATAATAACATTTTAATAAGAAAATGTACGAGCACTAGAACTAAGTATTTTTTGGCTTGAAGAAAATAATATATTTACTAAGGCACAACAATCTCTTAGTGTAATGCAATGATAATTTTGTATGTTAAGGTGCAAATCATAATACCTATAACAATGTAGGTTGTTCTAGCTCTTACAAGTTTTCCATTTTCTATTATAAGAGACCAATTATGTGGTTTGGGCCTACTTAGTAGTTGATAACTAATCATGTTCTTTTTATATAATTGGAAGTAATATGCCTCCCAAACCATCATCAGTTGCTTTAAAGTAGCAAAGTGTAATCCATTCCTTTGTTTAAACATATGACCTATTTCAAGATATTTCAAATCTATGTACTTATTGAGAGTACTTAGTTGTATACCAATCAACTTTTCCTACCAACTAGCCACATTCTAATTTGGTTCTTCCTACTACCATATTCTTTTCGTCAATGAAATTATCATTGAAAAGTGGATGTTGGAACTCTAAATATAAATGTGTTTTCTATTGTTAGTGTGATGTATCACAAATTTTCAAATCACTCGATGAAAAGTGTTGAAATCTATGAGAAACCTCATAATGTGATTGTGTCATTGACATAGGGTATATTATGTATCATTTGGAAATGTTTGTGTAATTATTGATTTGATTAATAATATATAGTGAATAAACACACATTTGAAATTGTTTTCCAAAAAGGGCTATGGAAGCTCGAGAATCGCTATTATTAAGAAGGTCAATAGTGAGCTCCACAATATTATAATAACTTTAAGAATGTGGAGAATCACTATAGTATTAAGGATATTGTTTTAGAATCTTAAGAGACAATATTACAATGTTACATTTGAGTTCGTGAAAGGTTGTCAAGTACAGACCAATGAATTTCCAAGGTCGAAAGGTAACTAGACAAGGTTGACATAAGAAAGTTTTGATGTGATGGCTTGCATTCTTTGAGATTTTGTCCAAGAGATGATGGCAAGTCCTTATGACTATGTCCCTTATAAAAGGTCGAATAAACCTCTTGCAATATGCATTAAGCAAATCTAGCAAGTTCAAAGCGTGATTGACTAGTATATAGGTGTGGGTTAGACAAGTAAAATGCTTTGAACTTGTAAATATTTTATTTAGCAATGGTTTCTTATAATCCACTGTGTCTAGATGTTTTTGGTTTTACAATTGTTGGCAAACTTGAAGACTCATCTTCTTCCCATGAAATAAATCGTTTCCAATTGCATTAATATTGTTATTTGTGAGCAAGAGTTCTCCCTCCTTAAAAATGCTTAATTGATGATTTGTTCATATGCCAAAACAATAGAAAGCAAAATCAATAAGACATGGGTGTCATGTAATGTCCCCTTTTTGAAATTAAATCAGAATAAAGACCCTTAGCCTATTTTATTGTTTCCCGCATGCTAATGGGATGAAGGAAAGGGGAACGTGGTAAAATTACAACTATGTGAGCCAAAAAGTAACTTTACATCGGCCACTTATGTTTTAATTTTAAAATAAAAATAGTTTTTTTTAATTTAAGAGGGCTAACACTTTATTATAAATTAAAAGAAAGGGAAGGATATAAAAGAAGATGAAGGGCTTCATTTTTGGAGATCTATCATCTTCATTTTATGAGTTGAGCACTTGTGCTTCTACTTTCAACTCGTGAGGAAGGAAACCTTCTTCGCATCAATCACTTGAGGATGAAAACCCTCATATTATGTTGGTGGCTTCACACGAGAGTCACACTTGACATATCACAGCTAGGGCATCATCACCAACACCCTAGGGCATCATCACATGGGAGTCACATTGGAATTAAGGGCAATTCATTTGAGCTAGGGCACTTTTCCAAGGCTGGCACAACAAGTTTGAAGGCAAAAGGGGCAGTTTGGAGGACCAACGCAATGACCTAAACCTAATTTGAACGCTGACGTCACATTAGAGCATGTTGATGTCACCCTTTGAGGGTGAATTATGTACTTTGCTTACATTATGTGAGCTGGGAGGCTCATCTAAGGTGATTACATGCTTGATTAAGCCATAGTTGATCAATTGGTTTGCGGTTTTGATTGATTTTTGCATTTGCATGGTTGTAGTTGTAGCATTGTCTTTTCTCGCTCACAAACAAAATTTCAGTGGTTGGAAATTCTTTTATAAAAGTTGCAAACAATTCAACATTGATAGTAGGTTGGAAATCCTTCCACCATGTGATTAGAAACTCTTTTATGACTGCCATAAAAGTGTAAAGGGGGTTGGAACTGTTTCTGGCAACAGATAAACGAATGGTACAACAGTGGTCATACTGTAAACCCTTCACAAAATTCACGAATGACAATAATATAAGCGCTGGAGTTGACCATATACTGATTGAAAGTACTTCAACAGGCACATCAAATTGAAAATTACTCAAATGTATGGCTGGAACTACTTGTATGGTTGCATACAAATTGTTGGGCAGACTGGAAATGTGGACGACAACAGCTCTACAACCTAGAATATTGAATCCCTTTTGAAGAAACACATCCTCCTTGAGTTCTCCTTCACACATCCAATAGTGGCCACCCCGTATGTAGCTCGACTCCATCAAAATCTTGCTAAAACCTTGAACAAAAACAAAACAACATCTATTGTGCTTACCACCTTTCCACATCAAGCTTCTTGGTGCCCAACAATGGTGAGTATCTCCACGATCTTGTCTTCAAATGTAGGGCTTGGTCCCAAGAAGTGACCCTTCTTATATCTCCAAAGAACACCCAAATCCCATACTTTTATGTACAAACAATTTTAAACTTGTACGAAAGGATCTATGTGCTCTTTGCTCCTCCATGTGTCCATCTTATCACCATTTTTAGCATGCTACCCATGATGACAAGCTTTGTGCAATGACATAGTGGGAAGCAATAAATCTGAAATACATTCATATCTTTGGTTGTCCTCGAAGTATTCACCTTCCTTTGCCAATTTGCAACGAGTTGAGATATCTTCAACATCCCCAATCTTATTACTAAGACTTTCTAGGTTAGGATCAACGTTCTCCTTGACCTTGAACTCTTCACATTCAACAAGTGGATCTTGTTGACATATGCAAACATTAGAAGTCAATAAAACATCTTCACGATTCTTGTTGAAGTCATGAACACAATCAATTTGCTTCCCATAGGTTGTTCTAACAATTTCAGCAAGCTGAAAATCAACATTAGCATCCGATATAGCTTTTTCCTCTTGTTCATGCCCCTCAACATGGTCTTCTTAGAACTCCACCTCAAAACCTTCTTGCAGATTTGATTTTTCTTTCTTCAGTTCATACCCCGACGTGTCTTCCTCTCTCCTCATCACTAAGGGAAACCTCTTTAAATCACTCTCAAAAGGTAATGACTCGAGCTGTGCAATGTTAGGAAGATGGACCGATGTTTTAAGGCTAGAACAACTTCAATTTTGGAGATTTGGCATTCAACATGTAATGCATGTTCTTCCTTTACATTATTAATGCCAACACCACCTTTATCACAAGTCATACCTTTTTTTTACTCTTCATCTAGCAACACTTTTCATGTCTTTTGCCTAGACAATTGTAGCTTGGCTCCCAAGGTTCTTCACAGTTTTTCTTCAACCCAATGAAGTTGGCAAGTGGTAGTTCTTTCTAGAACTCAACTGGAAGGGCTCTATATTCAACATAGCTGACAACAATGTCATCCTCTCCAAAATGGATTCTTCTTTTGGAAGGAAAGTAGGTCAGAATGACCTAGATGAAGAATCACTCCTGGTTTTTGGTGGCTGGATTTTATTGTTTGCCCTTGAAGAGCATCCTTCACCATTTGGATGTTGCATGGTATGGATCAGTTGTGCCATATTATTAATCAATCTCTCCTACCCTGGGCAAACCTCTCAACCCTGGCATCATCAACAATTATGTCTGTCATTTTATCTTCACCTTCTGAATCACAAGTTGATAAGATTAGGTGCTCTAATACCACTCTAATTACTCTTTTAGGACAGAATTAGCGGAGTACGGAATTCCCGAAAATTCCTTTAGACAATCACTCAAATTTATTGAAATTAACTTGAATAAATTATTCAAACATTAAACAACTGAAAAAAAGAACACGTAGCCAACACCAAATTGAATTTAACTAATGTGCACATTGGAATTAATTAATTTACAGCAGACCATACAAATGCAAAAATCAATCAAAACCATGAAGTAGTTGATCACTTATGGTTGAATCAAAGCTTGTAATCACCTTAGACGAGCCTCCTAACTCACAAAATATAAGCGAAGTACAAAATTCACCCGCAAAGGGTGACATCAGTCTGCCTAGGGTGACATCAACCCTCAAATGAGGTCTAGCTTGCTACGCCAATCCTCCAAACTGCCCCTTTTGCCTTCAAACCTGCTGCTCCAGCCTTGGTAAAGTGCCCTGGCTAGAATGAACTACTCTTAATTCCAATGTGACTTCCATGTGATGATGCCCTAGGGTGTTGGTGATGATACCCTAGCTTTGATATGCCCACATATGACTCTTGTGTGAAGCCACCAACATAATATGAGGGTTTTCGTCCTCTAGTGATGGATGCTAAGAGGGTTTCCGCCCTCAATAGCTGAAAGTAGAAGCACAAATGTTCAACTCATAAAATGAAGATGATAGATAGATGATAGATCTCCACAAACAAACCCCTCCATCTTCTGTTATATCCTTCCCTTTCTTTTGATTTCTAATTAAGTGTCGCCCACTTAAATTAGAAAAGTACTCTTATTTTAAAATTAAAATATAAGTGGCCGACATAATGTTACTTTTTAGCTCACTTAGTTTTACTATTACCATGATCCCCTTTCCTTCATCTCATTAGCATGTGGGAAATAATAAAATAGGCTAAGGGTCTTCATTCTGCTTTAATTTCAAAAAGGGGACATTACACACCAACACAATAAGATGATCTTTCGATAACAATGTGGTTTAGTTAAGCACTCTATAAACTCGTGCTTCAAGAGAAATCAAGAGCTCTCAAGAATGTTGGATTAAGATTCAAAGTAAAATCTGAGGATACATGCAGCAATAACAACATTGCCAAATGGTAATAAGCTCATCACTTACAAATCCAATCTTTGTGGAACAAAATATGGAAATAACATTTAAGGCTTATGCCAATACAACTTGTGATTATAAGTTTACTACATCCAAATTTGTGTAGTTGATTTAGCCCTCTACAGGTGGTGTTCAAGCAGACGACAGCTCAGCCCACTCTGTTTACTCCATCCACCACTTAAAATTTCTAACCCACATCCAGTCAAGTCCAGTCCAAATAATGATAGAGATAGCCAGATTCAAACTTCTCCAAACTCGGACATAAATGAATCCAATCTGATGAGCCCAACAAACAAATTCAATCTTCTCCTAACTCGGGCATAAATGAATCCAATACCATTTTTAAGGTGCAGCAATACACCATCCCCTCACATCATTGATTGTTTTAACTCCCAATGGCTTTAAGGAGTACAAGGCTTCAAGGCCTTTCCATTGACCAAAGCACACTAGACCACAAATGTCATCGTTCTTCCTCAACAAAAACAATCCAAGAGTTTATAAGCTCAGATCCAGACATCTTCCCACAGTGCAGCTTCTTCAAGTGATGGACTCAGCTCGAAAGGCATCACCTGCTTCCTCTACTGAAGACAAACAGGTTTTTGAAAAGGGTTTCCCACACATTCTCAACCTAATCGATGCACATGCGGCCGGTTCTATGGATGTTTACAGCCCCAATCCTCACAGCTCTTAATGCAGCAGAGGCACGAATAAGTAAAGGTACCCGATCTCTTCCTTGAGCATTCAAACGCCAGAATTACACAGAGTCTGATAAGGCTTATCTTCCACCTTCCCCAAAAACCCATACCCAGGTACAAAGCATGGCCGAACTGAGAACAAGTGAAAAGAAATGTATAACCTCCTCTCACAGTGGCCACAGTCCTGCCTCCACCTGTCATGCAAATCCTCTTAAACAATTACTCCACGGTGCTATTCAAACCTGATCTCTCCCAAGATTGAAATGGTGTTTCTGACCCTGAAAAGCACAAGATGGCTTCCTCAGCTGGATCAGCTACGTCATTTTGCAATATCAAACCTGCCCCTGAAGAAATCCACATGGCCATGTCTTTTGACTTTCTGTCCATTGATTCCACAATGGAGGAGGTTGAGATCCAGTTGGCCAATGCTTGCACCCCTCAGTCCACTCCCCCAGACATTCCTAAGGTCCCTGAGGACCGTATTGTTAAGCTTACAAATAACAATCAGCAACCCATTACTAGTAAACAACACCTTGTGGCAAGCAACAAGCAGTGTGTGGTGTGTAATGAGAATCAAACTAAGTTGATTGAAATACTGGGAAGGAGAATGGAAGCAGATGCCAAAAACTGGCCAACAATGCAAGCAGATGCCGGCAGCTCACTAGAACCAAACCGCCGGCCCATTTCAGCCATCTGTTGAAAGCAGTGTCTTTGGATGCCTCACCCTACATATTGTACCGTCTACCACTCCATTCAACATCATTCCCCAGGGAAACCCAGCAGCCACTGCAAGTTGGACCAATGAGGCTATGATGAAGGCTCTGGCAGAGCCTATGGAAAAAAAAAATTATCCTTTTAATATTAGATTGTTAATTTTTGTGGGATTTTACTTGTGTGTTTTAAGACATTGCAAGATTACTCCATGAGTAGTCATTACCCTAATGAGTATTCATCTCTGATGTTATTTTAGCCCTGCGTCTCAAAAGAAAGTTAAAAAGCTTTCTTTTTGTTTAAATTTGATCTCGATGAGTCTATTGTTTCAAGCTTTCATGAAACTTTTACGTCTGATTTGTAAAAATATTTGATACTCACTTACTACCTCCATTGAAGTTAGTTCTTTTGTTTAGCTGTTTTTTTTCTTAGATTTTCTACAGCAGTAGCAGCTAATTTATAGTTCGTATCTGCTAGATACCATGGTTGTGCTTTCTATCAGCTTTCTCTGGCGGTTCTCTTGATCTTTGTTATGTTTGTGGAGTCTGTTTTTATGTTAGAGTGTGATACACCTTCTATGTGTTACACTCGGGTATTTTTACGACGGTCCCGCTCACCGGTGAGCGGGACAGGGGGGTTCGAGGGCAAAGCCTCCGAAGCAAAATTTCATGGGTGGTTTATTAACCCATGGGTAATGGGTAACCGTTATGGGTTGTTTTTGGGCCCATGGTTTTTCGGTACCCATCGTTTTGATACCCACGGTTTTTTGCCCATGGTTTTGATACCCACGGTTTTTCATCAAACTGCTTAAGCAATTGTTTATTTATAAGGTCTTATGCATATGATAGATAGACAAGCAAATGTATTGCAGATGTGCTTTGAATTCGGGTGTGAATTCTGTAGAGTTTGTTGAGCATAGCTCCAAACGGATCTGGGTATTGTATTGAGAGAGTGGAGGCTTGTAATAAAATTTGAGCAAGTGATTCTTGGTGGACGTAGCCCATATTGGGTGAACCACGTTAAATATTGTCTCTCTGTGTTGTGTTATTTATTCTGCACTTTTATTTGAGATCTGTAATATTTTCTGCATATTAGTTTCTACTGTTGCGATTCTGTAAGAGATTATTCCGCATATTTTATCTCATATTTCCTAACAATTGGTATCAGAACCTGGTTTGATTTGCTCTGAAGTGTTGAATCGCAAGGAAAGTTTTTAGCTTGAGTGGGAGCTATGGTAGATGATAGAAGATCTAGGGTTGATAAATTCAAGGGGCAGAATTTCAGTCTTTGCAAGATGCAGAAGGAAGATTACCTTTATCAGAAGGATCTTTATACTCCGTTGTCTGAGAAGGTGAACAAACCCTCGAGTATGACAGACGCGGAATGGGATTTGTTGGATCAGAAGGCACTTGGAATGATCCGGTTGTGTCTCGCATCTTCGGTATTATTTAATGTTTCAAAGGAAAAGACGACAAAAGATCTAATAGATGCATTAGGGAAGTTGTATGAAAAACCCTCTGCCTCTAACAAAATATTTTTAATGAAAAAGTTGTTTAATATGAAGATGTCTGAGAATAGTTCAGTAGCAGATCATTTAAATGATTTCAATACGGTTGTGAATATGCTAGCTTCGGTTACAATAGAATTTGATGAAGAAGTTAGGGCTTTATTAATTCTATGTTCTTTACCTGAACATTGGAATAGCCTGGTAATGGCGGTAAGCAACTCGGTTCCAGCTAACTCGAAGTTTAAGTTTGAGGATGTTGTAGGGGTGATTCTAAGCGAGAAAATGTGAAGAAAAAACTCCGGGGAATCTTCTACTTCAGGGAATGCTTTGACAGTGGAAACTAGAGGAAGACGGAAGAATAAAGGAAACCGTGGAAAATCAAAAGATCAAGCAAGGTCAAAATCCAAGAGCAAGATTATATGTTGGAACTGTGGAAAGTTTGGGCATGCAAAGAAGGACTGTTGGGAGCTTCGAGACAAAAAGAAACAACAGGAAGAAAACAAGGAGACAAATGTGGCATCGGGTAATGTATGTCAGGATGCTTTGATTCTTTCTTTACATAATATTACTGAATCTTGGGTTTTAGATTCAGGGGCTTCTTTTCATGCTACTCCACATAGGCATTATTTTATTGATTATGTTCAAGGGGATTTTGGGCATATTTTTCTTGGTGACGATGAGCCTTGCAGTATAGTTGGAAAAAGTTCTGTTCAGGTTAAGATGCAGAATGGGAATACATGGCTATTGAAGGATGTCAGACATGTGCCTACATTAAGGAGAAATTTGATATCGGCGGGGCAATTGGGAAGTGATGGTTGTACGGTGATATTTACAGTTGACTCTTGGAAGGTTACCAAGGGTGCTCTTGTGGTGGCAAGAGGTAAGAACGTTGGAACCTTATATTTATCCATTGATAGTACTAATGATTGTAATCTTGTGGCTTCAAATGCAGATACAAAATTATGGCACTATAGGCTCGGTCATATAAGCCATAAGGGCATGGACATCATAAAGAATAATTTGCCTGGATATACAGAAACATGTTTGGATTTCTGTGAGAACTGCATATATGGGAAACAGAAGCGAGTAAGGTTTCTCAAGGTTGGACCTATGAAGAAAGAGAGTAAGTTAGAGCTGGTACATTCTGATGTGTGGAGGCCAGCTCAAATATCATCTCTTAGGGGTTCAAGTTATTATGTTACCTTTATTGATGATGCAACAAAGAAAGTTTGGGTTTATTGTATTAGAAACAAATATGATGGATCTAATACTTTTGTTAAATGGAAAGCCTTGGTAGAGAATGAAACAAGTCTTAAGTTAAAATGTCTAAGGTCAGATAATGGAGGGGAGTATTGCAGCAATGAATTTGATGATTATTATTCTACGAATGGAATCCGCAGGCAAAAGACAGTTCCAAGAACTCCGCAGCAGAATGGGGTATCAGAAAGGATGAATAAAACAATAATGGAACGTGCTAGGAACATGAGGATACATGCAAGACTGCCTCTTTCTTTTTGGGCAGAAGCGGTGAGCACAGTTGTGTACTTGATAAACAGAGGACCCTCAAGTGCTTTGGATGGAGGCATACCTGATGAGGCTTGATATGGTAAGAAAGTTGATTATTTATTTCTTAAAGTCTTTGGATGTGAGGTGTTTGTTCATATAGACAAGGATGATAGGACCAAGCTAGAGGTTAAATCAGAAAAATGTACTTTCATTGGTTATGGTGGTGATGACTTTGGATATGAGTGTTGGAGTATTAAGGACAAGAAAATCATTCGATCTAGGGATGTGGTCTTTAATGAGAAAGTCATGTATAAGCAGCAGTTGCAGGAAAACAGGGAAGAATCCAAGAAAGAATATGCAGCGGTAGAGGATCTTCCGGATGGGAAAGTGACATATGAATCAGTTCAGGAACCCCCTCAACAGGAACCCCAAACTTCTATACTGAGGAGGTCTTCTAGGGTAAGAAGAGAACCTGAATGTTTTTCGCCTTCTCTTTATTATTTATTACTCACTGATAGTGGAGAGCCAGAGAGTTTTGATGAAGCAATGCAGGTAGATGCTAGGAAGAAGTGGAAGCAAGTCATGGATGAGGAGCATTAGTCTCTCATGGAGAACCAGACTTGGGATTTGGTGAAGCTACCGGAAGGCAAAAGAGCATTGCAGAACAAGTGGGTGTATAGAGTTAAAGACGAAGGACGAAAGAAAAGATATAGGACCCGGTTGGTGGTCAAGGGGTTTACACAGAAACAAGGTATAGATTTTGATGAGATTTTTTCTCCTGTAGTAAAAATGACTTCGATCAGAACTGTTCTTAGAATAGTGGCAGCAGAAGACTTGCACTTAGAACAGTTAGATGTAAAGACTGCATTTCTCCATGGTGATTTGGAGAAGGAGCTATATATGCAACAGCCAGAAAGATATGAAATCAACGGTAAAGAGGAGATGGTGTGCAAACTGAAGAAGAGCTTATATGGCCTGAAACAAGCTCAACGTCAATGGTATAAGAAGTTTGATAGCTTCATGATGGAGCAAGGTTATATTAGATGTCATTCTGACCATTACGTGCATACAAAGAAATTTGAGGATGGAAGTTATATTATCCTGTGTTTGTATGTTGATGACATGTTGGTTGCAGGTAAAAACATGCAGGAAATAAAAGTACTCAAGAAACAGCTAAGTGAATCCTTTGATATGAAGGATTTGGGGGTAGCCAGACAAATCCTCGGTATGAGAATAACTCGGGATAGGAAGGAACGGAAGCTGACTTTATCTCAGGAAGAGTACATTAAGAAGGTATTGGATAGGTTTAACATGCAGGATGCTAAACCGGTTGGGACTCCTTTGGCAGGCCATTTTAAGTTATCAAAGAAGCAGTGTCCCAAAACAGAGTAGGAAAGAACCCAAATGTCCATGGTACCTTACTCATCAGCGTTTGGCAGTTTGATGTATGCTATGGTGTGCACTAGGCCTGATATTGCCCATGCAGTGGGAGCTGTGAGTAGATTTATGAGTGATTCAGGTAAAGAGCATTGGCAAGCAGTAAAGTGGATCCTTCGGTATTTGAGATGGACCATGGGGACAGTTTTGTGCTACAGTGGATCAGACACCACTTTACGTGGTTATGTAGATTCAGACATGGCTAGAGATGTTAACAGCAGGAGGATCACGATAGATTATATTTACACTGCAGGTGGAATAGCAGTGAGCTGGATTTCACGACTATAGAAGCTGGTGGCTTTATCAACCACGGAGGCTGAGTATGTTGCTGCCACAGAGGCAAACAAAGAGATGATTTGGTTACAACAATTGCTTGAAGAGTTGGGGCATAAGCAGAAGGAATATAAGCTGCATAGTGATAGTCAGAGTGCTATACACCTAGCAAAGAACTCTGCTTTCCACTCCAGGACGAAGCATATATAGTTGAGATATCACTTCATCAGGACAGCTTTGGAAGAAAATAAGTTGAAGTTGGAGAAGATTCATACCAGTCAGAATCCTGCAGACATGATGACCAAGGTGGTCACAAGGGATAAACTAAAGCTATGTTCAGCTTTGGTTGGCCTTCGTAGATGACAGTGAAAGGTTAAGAAGCTTGCTCAGTGGAAATCAGTCTCCAAGTGGGAGATTGTTATGTTTGTGGAGTCTGTTTTCATGTTAGAGTGTGGTACACCTTCTATGTGTTACACTCGGGTATTTTTACAGCGGTCCCGCTTGCCGGTGAGCGGGTCAAGGGGGTTCGAGGGGGTGAAGCCCCCCCGATCGAAAGGGGTTCGGGGGCGAAGTCCCCCAAAACAAATTTTCATGGATGGTTTATTAACCCACGGATAATGGGTAACCGTTATGGGTTGTTTTTGGGCCCATGGTTTTTCGGTACCCATTGTTTTGATACCCACGGTTTTTTGCCCATGGTTTTGATACCCACGGTTTTTCATCAAACTGCTTAAGCAATTGTCTATTTATATGGTCTTATGCATATGATAGATAGACAAGCAAATGTACTGCAAATGTGCTTTGAATTCGGGTGTGAATTCTGTAGAGTTTGTTGAGCATAGCTCCAAACGGATCTGGGTATTGTATTAAGAGAGTGGAGGCTTGTAATAAAATCTAAGCAAGTGATTCTTGGTGGACGTGGCCCATATTGGGTGAACCACGTTAAATATTGTCTCTCTCTGTTGTGTTATTTATTCTGCGCTTTTATTTGAGATCTGCAATATTTTCTGCATTTTAGTTTCTACTGTTGCGATTCTGTAAGGGATTATTCCGCATATTTTATCTCATATTTCCTAACAATCTCTACATCTGTCTCTTTGGCCGAACTTGGAGGGGTTGTAACTTATTTTCCATTCAATATAATTGCATTTGAAACTTGTTCGAAATAAACTGACATTTTATTAACTTTTAACATTAAGGATGTGCAACCATTATGATTGTCACATGTAAACCACTTGTTCTTTAAACAACAAATTCAAATAATAAAATGTCAGCTCAGATTAGAGCATTATATTCAAATACATATTATAGCATTTTCAAAATAACATAATATGACAAGTTGATGGTTAATTCATTCAATCACATCACAGAGGTCCAGGAAATGTACCAGCTTCCCTCTGTTCATTCCATCTTTCAACCTGTAAACAAATAAAAGATCAGAACTCTCAAATGAACAATCTGTTGAACATATATGAAAGCATCACAATTTTAAATGGTAACTCATTTCCAGTAAAAAACCATAATGAAATCACGCCGGCTAGAAATTTATGTTTTCAAAAGCTATGGGTAGAAGATGGAGGAGTATGGGGACCATGTATGAACAAAAACTGAGAACTCATATCCACTCAAAACTGCTGACAATGATGGAAACTGGATGTTGAATTCTAATAAATACAAAAAAATCATGGCCAAATAAAGTTTTAAAAGAAACAAAACAATCACGTTTAACACGTTATGTGTACATCTCATAAGACCACATGAAATATAGCTATATGGATTAGACATTGTACTTATTCTATACACAAGCAACAGCAAGCTCCCCATTACACAGATTTAATAGCTTGAAACATCAATTTAAAAAATTGAAATGTGACTATGAAGTAGCACAAGTCTTTGAAAGCTTTTTCCTCTCACAAAAAAATTAAGGTTAGAACTATATAAAATGTTTGAAACACGGTACTCAATTCCAACATACAGGATGTTTCCTATTAAAATTGCCTAATTTATTAGTGCAAAAGATTGATGCACCTGGCCTCAAAATTGAGGCACCTGATAAATACAGGTGCAATACCTTTTTAATTTTCTAACGACTTTTGACATTTGTTCAATGCATAGCTATATCTATGTATGTTTCTGTATAATAGATGCACACCATATACATCAGGCACCCATGTTTTGGTGATCTGCACTGAATAATCCACCCGTGTACCCTGTAACTTGGATGTAAAATCTGGTCAGTAAATTAGCATGCGAAGGCCTATATATTTAAAACCAGACACTAGGAGACATGAAGTACATATGGCTAGGAGTACAGAGGCAGGTATTCCATTTTCAACTCAAGCTACATTTGTACTGGTACAGATACAGGGTTCCAGTCATTATATCAGAGTTTCCAGGTGACTCTGCTTACAACTAAGTATTAAACTTTACCCAAACAAAAATGCTAAATTAAATATCAATATGCACTAGTAAACTCATTTGAAATACTTTATTCACAATGTTCAAAAGCATTTGCATCACAATTCCCTCCACCTTTGCAGAAGGATTTGGCAGTGTACAAATTCTTTTGAGTTCAAAAGTGTGGATTATTAGCATAGACAGTCCGTGCAATAAACCACAATATGGTAGCAAACAGCACATCAGGAGTACAGTGTTCAAGTATGAAACTGGAAGCGGCTTGAGGCAAAATTCAGTTGTGGGAGTGTGTTCTGCCCACTCCCAAGGAGGATTTGTCCAGGACGAGCACAGAAAACATGCACAAAAGTCTTTGGCCTCCAACAAATGGGGTTATTACTATTGGAGATAACTGTTTTCTTTATCCCAGCTGGACATAAGGGTAGCTAAATGTCATTTTTGTCTAAGTCCATTTTTAATTTCTTATAGATAGTGTCAGTGAGTGTCCTCGGAATCCATAGTGGAACCTCTAAAATGGAATATGGGGAAAAGCAATTCGTAAAGGCTCCTAGATACTAACAGAGTTCTCCCAGGCCCAATCTTTTCCCAAAATTCTTTTCAAGGAGCTGTTTCTGTCTTAAGGAAGATTGAATAGAGTATGATTGACCATTTGTCTATATTTTTGCATCAACCCAGAGAATTGACCAATGATATGTTTTCTTGGACAAGTCTTGGGGAGTGGCAATCCCAGCCTTGAAATAAGGTGAGGCATTGTTAATGGATGCATCCTAGATATCTGTTTCCATGCAAATTAAGGTGGAAACTGTAAAGGGCTAGAAATCCTAGTCACAGCCTTCCGTTTACAAGTAAGAGATCGTTTTGACTTTACAATCCATAAATTATAGAAAACAGAGGAGCCTTTATTTATTCCTCTTGAAAGAGCGATTCCAGTATTGCTTTAGATTAAAAGTTTCTAAACATTGAGTCCTTTAATAATTCTGACAGCGCTTACTCCATGCATATGGCTGTTGAACATCCTGTATACCATTTGGACTAGCAAATGTAAAATGTACTATTTCGCTGTGGGAACATTTCTTGGTTCAGTAACCCTTGCGCAGGCCTCAAGTATATTCTCAACTTCCATGAGATGGCAACCAATAAAATGAAGATAAACTGTGTGGTTGCATGGAACCTAGCAGAAAGAACTGGCCCAGAACACAGAGACATTTCTTTTCAACTACTGCTAGCACTCATAGATATATGCAACTTAGACTATAAAGCTAGAAAGCATCCCATTAAATTTAAAATCCTTCTGGGAAGTATCAAAGCCCATGCAGAGTCCATGATACTCTACAATATCATCGAGGATTTAAAAATGGAAATTGTTTATGAGACATTATCCTGTGAAACAAGATACCGCAACAAATCTAGATATATTGCATTTTGAGTCTGCATTAACTGCAAATATTGACATCAGTTTGGTGTCCATTGTTGATAACTGGTTTATCATGGTTGCCACAATGGATATTTCTTTAATCTTTTAAAAGGATAACCAGGCAGGTAATGTGATTATCTGCATCAAAAATTGGGGAAGGCTAGAGGAAAACCTGGCATGACAATTATAAATAAACTGACAGACCTAACTTTGATAAACTGGGTATTGTTGCAAACAAATTCACCAAAAATAGGGGGTCCAATAATTCTAAGAACACATGGTCTAACTATTGGTTAGGCTTCCAACATACCTCCAATCTATCACAAGAACAAAATCAATATCGGAAAGAATATACCTATATTGAAGAGCTCTCAGTTCACACCACTTCTTCCACATAACTAGAAAAATCGATAGGATAAGGCTTCCCTAAATATCAAAATAATGCTTACTTGCCCTAATAAGAAGATACATTATTGGTTAAGCAAGTGCTTTTTTTAAAAATAAATAGGGCTAAAACTATATTACTTCAAACTTCTTATAAACTAGAGAGCAAAGCAAATTGCATCAGTCTTAGATCTGGATAAATCTTCCCTAAATAAAGCTAATTCGCCCCAACTTAACAACCTTGAAAAAGACATTTAATTTGTTTGACCATTGTTATTTTTAAATATAAAGGCTAATAACTATATAAGTTGCAAAAATAATTACAGAGCATAAAGCATATTGTATAGGAACCTGGATCTAGAAGATTTCCAGATGCAGATAGCAGTTTCAGTTTCAATT
The DNA here is from genome assembly GCA_019776745.2 of Taxus chinensis. Classification (NCBI taxonomy): domain Eukaryota; kingdom Viridiplantae; phylum Streptophyta; class Pinopsida; order Cupressales; family Taxaceae; genus Taxus; species Taxus chinensis. Next base: position 198,049,388 of record CM034152.1, on the reverse strand, counting down.
TCGATCAAAATATAAATCCGGATGGACTGTAAATCCCCCCATCAAGGTCATTGTACTAACGATAACCCAAACAATGAAAAGTATTTTTGAGATGATCATAATCATAAATTAATGTTAATGCTAAAACTGTATAAACTAGTGAAAATTTGAATTTCAAATCTTGTAGAGCTAGAAGTAATCCTGACAGAAAAAACAAATACTGATTTCAGAAACTGCAATCAAATCCAGCAAGTCTTCCATAGGCATAATCTCAGCAGGTCTTCCATAGGCATAATCTCAGCAACTCTTCACAAACCCGGGACACCAATTCTATATAACTAACCCCACTACCTACCTACCAGAGCTCTCTGAATTTCTGGCAATCACAAGCATTATTTAGGTGGACAACCAACTACAAGAGTCATGCAGTTAGCCATTTTCACCCTCAAATCCTCTTTGTTGACATTATAAATGTGTTAATAAATAATTTTCTTAATTGTGTTGAGAATGTCTGGAATTGACTGCCTCGGCCAAGCCTTCATCATACAGAACTCCCTAAGAGAATACAGGATTCTGCAATCAGCCTTGTGTCTCTCAATTCCCATCAACCAAGTCTTCACGGTTTGAATCTTGGCCTCTTTTACTCTTATAGAATCTCCTAATTTCATTACCATCTTCTCATGGGCTAGCTTCACCTCCATCAGGTCACTAACCTGGCCTGTACAGGTATTCAAGTCCTCCAAAGGTTTTGTTTTCTCCACAAGCCATCCTCCATGATTCTTGGCATTACAACCCCAGAATCATCAAGTTTACTAAAAACCATAGTTACCATGTTCTTACGAACTCGGTGAAAATTCAGTTAGAACTGTACTTTTCTGTCTGACCAAACAAGTTTGGCTGAACCTTAATTTTTCTATGTTTTTAATTAAAAAATTTAAGCGTTTAAATTAAAGAATGTCAACCTAAAACAGAAACCAAACAATAAACCCTAATAACTAAATACGTAAAGAAAAAAATGCGTAGATAATACATTTACTTTTTATTATCTGTAATTGGATTTTCTTTACAAATATCATAGATGTATAATATATATTACTTACATTTTTTTTATTTCTAAATTTTCTGAACCGAACCAAACCTTTTGCAAAATTCCATAACTATACGAACTTTTTCCCCCTTCCGAACTATCCAAACTTTTCAAACATGGTAACTATGCTAAAAACCACAAAAGGGATCTCTGCAGGGGAGAAGTGACCACCTTTAGAGAAGAGGCTGGATGAGTTAGCGCTGGGGATGGATATCAGTTCTGGAATAGCTTTGGCAATCCTATCACAGACAACCTGCAGCACCATAATCTTCACAACAGCTGATATGCCCTTACTACAGGAAACCAAGAAACTCATCTCCCATACCTTTGGGGTAGTCATCTGTCAGGTTCCCAAGTTACCTGCTCATGCCTACTACAAAATACTTTGCAATCTCATCAAACATTTTTGTTTTAACAAATACAGTGCTTCTACCACATTCAATCACATTGTCTTCCATTTTGGGCCAGTTCATATCGACCTTAAGCCATTGTCCTCAACAAGCTCCTTGCTACGTCACTCTTATGATTTCCAGCCTGTGCCTCATGCAAGTGGTCACCAATTCTCATCTCTTGTTTACAAAAAGAGTACCTCGCAATGATGGTGGTCAGGGCACACCAGCAAATCGAATCATTCCTGAAAAAATCTTTTAAAATTTTATGACGCAGCAGACAAAGGAATCTTTTACTAAAAATAGCATAGGCAGATTAAGAAAAGGTCCAATAGAATATGGTAATGGTAAGAAGAATAGAAATTGGGATGCATAGGAGCTGAGGTTGGCTTGCCACCTCTCACACAGCAGCCCCATTATGGTAGCATACGCAACATTTTCTGGTAAGAATAATAGAAATTGGGATGGATAGGAGCTGAGGTTGGCTTGCCACCTCTCACACAGCAGCCCCATTATGGTAGCATACGCAACATTTTCTCTTGACTTGGGCAGACAGTGAAATTGCATCCCATGTCAACTCCTTTGAGCTCAAAAGGCCTGGGGCCTTGTCTCATACCTTCCAAGGCTTCCATTTCAACATTATAATTAATTTTTATTACATGGTAGGGAGGGTTTGAGCCTGCATGGTTGCCTAAGTCTCGGGGATGGGTGGACAAGGGAAGGGGGACACCAAGAAACTCATAATGATCTCCCATATTTTTGGGGTAGTCATCTGTCAGGTTCCCAAGTTACCTGCTCATGCCTACTACAAAATACTTTGCAATCTCATCAAACATTTTTGTTTTAACAAATACAGTGCTTCTACCACATTCAATCACATTGTCTTCCATTTTGGGCCAGTTAAGGTCCAATAGAATATGGTAATGGTAAGAAGAATAGAAATTGGGATGCATAGGAGCTGAGGTTGGCTTGCCACCTCTCACACAGCAGCCCCATTATGGTAGCATACGCAACATTTTCTGGTAAGAATAATAGAAATTGGGATGGATAGGAGCTGAGGTTGGCTTGCCACCTCTCACACAGCAGCCCCATTATGGTAGCATACGCAACATTTTCTCTTGACTTGGGCAGACAGTGAAATTGCATCCCATGTCAACTCCTTTGAGCTCAAAAGGCCTGGGGCATTTGTCTCATACCTTCCAAGGCTTCCATTTCAACATTATAATTAATTTTTATTACATGGTAGGGAGGGTTTGAGCCTGCATGGTTGCCTAAGTCTCGGGGATGGGTGGACAAGGGAAGGGGGACAACCAAGAAACTCATAATGATCTCCCATATTTTTGGGGTAGTCATCTGTCAGGTTCCCAACTTACCTTCAAGTTACATGTTCATGGCTACTACGAAATGTTTTTCAACCCCATCAACCATCGTTGTTTTAACAAACACACTGCTTCTACCACATTCGATCACATTGTCTTCCATTTTGGGCCAGTTCATGTCGTCCTTATGTCATTGTCCTCAACAAGCTCTTTGCTAGGTCACTCTTATGATTTCCAGCCTGTGCCTCATGCAAGTGGTCACCCATTCTCATCTCTCGTTTACAAGAAGAGTACCTCGCAATGATGGTAGTCAGGGCACACAAGTAAATCTAATGATTCCCAACAAAATCTTTTAAAATTTTATAATGCAGTAGACAAAGGAATCTTTAACTGAAAATAGCGTAGGCAGATCAGCAAAAGGCCCAATAGAATATGGTAATGGCAAGAAGAATAGAAATTGGGATGCATAGGAGCTGAGGCTGGCTTGCCAACTCTCACACAGCATGCCCATTATGGTAGCATACGCAACATTTTCTCTTGACTTGGGTGGACAGTGATATCACATCCCATATCTCCTTTGAACTCATAAGGCCCAGGGCATGTGTCTCATACCTTCCAAGGCTTCCAGTTCAACATCATTATTGTTTTTTATTAAATGGCAGGGAGGGTTTAAGCTTGCATGGTTACCTAACTCGGGGATGGGGGGGACTAGGGAAGGGGGGCAAGATTTCCGGGACAGCAAAATAATTCCCAGATTCTGGGGATGACAATGGGCAGCACGGGGACAGCTATTATTATAATATATATAAAATTAATATTTGAATATTTTAAATTTATTCAATGAATTTAGGGGCTTAAACTTTATTTTATCTTTTTTGGGGTACTTTCAGGATAAGGGTTCAATGTATGGTAAAAAAAAGAACTATTTTTTGAAGAAAGGTTTGGGAAGGTGGGGGGGGGTCTTTTTTAAAGTAAAAGTGTCATTTTTAAAAAAATTGAGGGCACCCCCTCCAAGTCCACAAGACATCTAGGGCATTCAGGATGTCACCAAAACCTAGGGGATGCATCCCCACGTAACATTGGTATGAGGGTAATAAAAATACCCCTCCTACCATACTCTTAAAAGATGTTAGAATTAGTTATAAATTTCTTCAACTTATAACAATACTCCTTTTTTTGAAATCATAATTATTTTTGATTAAATGATAAGCGAGGGTTTGAGATTATAAGAAATCATGGACTCCTTCCAAAATGCTCTTACTAGGTATTACAATTTAAATTTGTTCCCGCTTATGACAATACTCCTTAAAAAACTTAGGTCCATGATGCCTCTAGGCCATCCCTCTCTTTCCTCGTGTATAGCAATAATTATTAACTTCTTTAAGCCCCTTCTATGAGGGCATAGAACTCAGTTTTCACAATAACCCCATGTTGGTTTGCCACCAAGGTTAGTGGTTTACAGATTAGAAACCCTATTGGCAAGATGGTCAGCTGCCTTAGATAAAACTTCAACATAAAGCATCAAATTTCCAAGACCAATTTTCTAGGCCTCTAAGTTTCAGGGCCTGAATTATTTACTTTCTGGAGATTATTAGCAAACACTTGGTGGTCCATCTCAATCCAATTGAGTAAAGTTTCTCCAACCAAATCCCTGTTGAGGTCCTATTGTTTTGGCCACTATTAGACTGGACACCCAAACTTTCTACATACCATAATTGTAACTTGCCCTTGAGCTCAGACAAACCTCCCCTGTTACAGCTCCACTTGCTCTAAAAGCACTACATTGACATGGTCTAACTATTTAAATTCTACCACAGATTTACCTTTCAAGACCGCACTAGAGTTTAGTTTCATCCATCCAGCCTCTAAAAGCTGCCACTTCCCAGCTCTATTAACTTTTTTAGAAACCCCTTTTTAGGGAGGTTTTAGTCAATGCTTTAAACAAATGATGTTCAATGCAAAATTCCAAACAAGAGTTTTTGAATCTAGCCTTAAATTTCATGTCTCAGCTATGCTTGATATAGCTTTGGGTACCTTTGTTAATGACTGACCTAACTTACAGTTGTTTTGTGCTCATAAGGGGATGGAAAACCCAACACACTTTGTTGTTTATTAGGAACCTTTTAACCAACCATCTAAGGAACACATCACTCCAAACTATTTTAAAAAGCTTCTCAGGCAATGTATGCACCACACATTCCAATTTTATTAAATCTACATTTCTTATGCACTGCAACTCTAAGGAAGGGGGCATGTGAGTCTGCTTAGGATTGATGATCTTGGGGAGTGCTGAGCAAAGGATTAATCCTCCATAACCCCTACTGAACTCCATGATATTTTCAGATATGCAGTCTCTAAGAGCTTCCAAAGGAACATTTGGTGGATTGGCCGCCTACTTTAAGCACCATGCAATCTAACTCCAGCTTATGAGCCATGATTCTTTTGGCTTCAGAGATATAGATAGCAAAAAAAGCCCAAAAGGTCTTAACAAGATAATGATTTTTAATGGTTAGAAGATTTTCTCATTTGCCATGAAAAAGTAACCTTTATTTGATGTATCATGTTTTGCTACTGGAATGGAATATGACAATTGTGAACCTAGCATGTTATGTAAAACAAAAAATTGAATAGCTATTCCATTTGATCTCATTGGATATCTCACATATGCTGGCATGTTTAGTAAGGGATTGAGGGACAAATAAGGTTCATTATAAAGGAAAAAAGTTATAAAATGAGGTTAAGCATAATCTGCCAATATATCAAGGATGTCTGAGAGCTCAAACTAGATTGATGAACAAAAAGGCATAATCTTTATTCACATTGTCATCAGCAACTAATAGCAACCAAAAAGCAATTAGCAGTCTTCTAAGTGAATTATGATTACTAGTTAGAAGCATTCAAAAGGTGAAAAACTAAAACCTTATGTAAGATATCATGCAAGAGACAAATGGCATTCAAGTTAATGGATTTCCAAAAATAATGGATATAGGAGTTGGAAAACAATTATAGTGACTAGAATCTGAGACCACAAGAACAAATAGCATTCTAATAACAAGTATATGAGCCATAAATTTCATCCGTTGGAGAGAGAGAAAGTCGCATCTTACAAAAATTTCACAAACTTTTATATAATTGTCATTGCTCACATAAAATGTATTGCACGGTAGGTCATTGTTCTCGCAAGACAAACATTGGATGCGAATAAACATGATTATTCCTTCAAGGAAATACTAATTATCCACAATAGCTAAGCAGGCAACTAAAGAAGATGGGAAACAAGGTTGAAGCATACATTATCAAGAAAGAAATAACTTCACAAGAACAATGCTCAAATTAAGGTTTCCAAAATATTTTTTCCCAGATCATAGTCTAACTTGTGTTGTTGACATAAATAATGAAAGAAATGCTTAGAGGTTGATTTTCTAGTGATCCTCGTTCCTCCCCCATACTAGCAAAGGCTTAGAGATGCTTGTGTACTTCGTGTATCCACTTGCATTGTCATTATTAGCAAAATAAATGAGAGAGAGGTCATAAACATAACAAGTACTCGTTAAAAATAATTATCCCGGCGATGACTTGAGTATGGAGATATTCTGCTTAGTGAAAAATCCTACACTACAGAAACCCCAATTACTTACAATAACTTTTAATAATGACTTGAGTATGGAGATACTCCACTTAGTGACAAATCCTACAAAATTAAAATATATAAATAAGACTACACTACAGAAGCCCCAATTACTTACAATAACTTTTAATAATCCAATGGTAGCTAATAAAACTTTTTATAGAATTTTGAAGGTTGACTTGAAGCATGCATATTGATTTTCATCCTCGCTTAACAATTATTATAGTCTGGGAGATGCAGAATATTAGAATTAAATTGAAACATGCAGGGATTAAAACTAGAAATCAAGCCTTGAGTTCATTGAGACTTAAATAAATCAATACCATATAATAATGATTTCTGACATTATGCATTGTTGCGTATGTCAAAAATAACCACCTTTAAATAAACAAGACAAGACTCGTAAAGATGCTACACAAAGCGACACCACTAATCCCTATAAATCAAAACAAGATAAATAATAATATGCTTACCCATTCACTAGGACAAAGAGATCGATAGAACTTGGCAAATTTTTCACATTCAGGAGCACCTTCACCTTTGGCTCCTAAGCACCTGAATTGACAAAATCAATGATCAATTCAGTATCATATTCTAATGGTGAACTACAAATTTTCATCATCCTATGCTATTCAAATCTTAAACCAAATACAGGACAAATAAGATTGCACAATAACCAGCCCTCTATTCCCAACCCCATCTCCCAACCAAAAAAAGAGTCTTACTAGCCCCAAAGAAACCCACCCAACAATGCGACCCTACCTTCCAAAACCAAACCCATTGCCCCCTCTCCAATTGAAACAAGCCCAATGAATGCCTTAAGTAATCGTGAGAACCTATCTCCATCTTGCCTCCCACTTTCCAACCTCCACACACCCTGCCCACACACAAAACGGAAAAAGAGAACCTAATACTATGAATTTCCTTACACTCACCCCATGATTGTGCACAATCACCTTCGATTATGATAACAATGAACTTTCACAATTGTTCCAAGTATTCTATTTGATTTACTAAGAAACACAAAAGTAAACTGTTCACCATACTTGTGAAACTCAATATAACGAGTAAAGCAATGCCTTGTTTGATTTGTAGTGGGAAAACGAAAATCCACTGGTGCTGTCTTTATGTCTTCAATCTGACATCAAACATCAACATGAATCACTTCCAACTAGAACCTAAGTATACTAGCTATAAAACAAGCAATTCAGTCAAATCCTCCTTAAAATAAAAACATTAGAATTCCTAATCTAGATAATCTGTTGCGAAATGTCCATGCATCTATGTGCGCGATGCACAATAATTAATGATAAAATATGTTAAGTTTTTTCCTCTCTTACCTTCAGTTCCCTGGTTTCCATGGCAGTTAACTTCTTGTAAGTGTTGATTTTAATTTTGCGTGTCACTTATCAAATGCCAAATGTCACTAAATGTTGCACTATAAAAATACCATGTCTTTGAAGTTTTGGAAGTAAGATAAAATTTTCACAAAAGATATATGATCTCATAAAATTAAAGACATTTTAATGGAAGTAAATCTTGATTTTAATTTTGCATGTCACTTATCAAATGCTAAATGTTGCACTATAAAAATACCATGTCTTTGAAGTTTTGGAAGTAAGATGAAATTTTCACAAAAGATATTTTATCTCATAAAATTAAAGATAAGTAGAGACTAAAAATTCATAATACCCACATCCACCTTGAAAAACACTTTCAAATCTTACCATCTGAGAGCACTAAATATGAACAATGTGAATCATGCATCACAGAACACAAAGTTTTCAGTTCATCCAGGCTCCACAAGTTATATAATCCCATTCTATGATAGAATTCCTCTCAAACAAGAGACAGGCTTGAATGTACAATTTGAAAAGTAAAGTCTCACAATCCCAGTCTCTATAAGAGATTTTTTTATATGTATAGTAATTAACATCCAAAATTACAATTAAAATAGTTGAAATACTAATACAAGAAAGCCACATAGCTGTGCTTTTGCCTTCAAGGTTTGTATCTTGGCAGGAAATCCTACTTGAGAATCCAAAATTCTCAAAGTCTGATTTCTTTGTTTCAGATAAAAATTTGGCTCTTGGGAGATGGACCTCCCATCGAGACTTGATTATAAGAGTTGCTTTCTGAAAAGCAAAACTTTATCAAATGGCATTTGCAACATTACTAGTATCGGGGCAAATGATAACATCTTTAAATTCTTCCAATATTTAAGTTTTCATTATTTATTTAACTGCAAGTAGAAAATAAGAAAATAATAAAATTACAGTCCAAAAAAATTATCGGCAGTTCTTCAAGTGTTTTAACGCAGCGCATCTGAACAAGAGAGAGGTAGTGGGGCAGATCTATAAGCAATCATCAAGGCTTGAACTAGCAAAAATATGCAAGTTAAATAATGGCCATGATAATAGTTGATAAGTGAAATTGACAAGAGAAAGCAATCTCTTTGTAAAATACCCAATGCTTGAAAAGACAACATGCACTAAATATTCGTGGAGCAGAATATAAATTGCAACTAAATAGAAAATCCACCGACATACAGATTTTAATAACATGTTGGAGATCCATTAACAACTATACTGGGTCAAACCGGCGAAAGTTTTTAAGCGATGGCGTTCTCCCTCTACCCTAACCCTAGCAGCAGCGGCGTGGCAGGCTGGACTGTCAAGAATGGCTTAGGCTCAACCTTAAGGGTTCGACTTCCTGATGGAACGGGACTCCCTTTTCAAGCTCACAATAATTTGATGGTCCGTGACTCCACTAATATGGCGTGCACGCTGACTACGGATGGTGACCTGGATGTTGCTCGTCTCCCACACCAGCGCAATGCTTTTCCTAACCAGGCAGTTGCTCAGCCTCCCGTTGACTGCTCCGTGGATTTACAAATCCTGGTCAAAACGATCTCAGGTATTACTCTTTGCCTCCAAACTCTAAAACTTGGTCCCTTTGGCCTCTCTTTTGTGGGCAAAATGCTTTCAAATGAATCCCCTCTTGTCGCCTAAGGGATAATCTAGGATTCTACAATATCTATGGTGGGATTCTTAAAAGGAGGAACCAGAGCTCGTGGCACGGCGACCTTCAAGGAAGCACCATTCAAAAATGTTGCCCCTCCCTCTGCTAGCTCCAATCCTTCCCCCCCAACTTATCTGGTCGAGCAAGCCGTGGGTTCCCCTTCGTTGGAAATTACATGTTCTGATTCCCTGAAGTTCAAATCTAACCTAGAAAAAAATGCACTCATTTGCAGATTCAATGGTGTTTGGCCTTTGACAAATGCTCTTATCTAGTGGGTTCACTCCAACTGGACCAAAAATTGCGACCATTTTTTCTGTACAAGAGGCTTCTTCATCATTTTGTTCTTGGCACAGGAAGATTATCAAAGAGCCTTGAATGAGGGCCCGTGGTTTTGGGGTTCAGTTGGGTTGTTCACCACCCCTTGGTTCCCTCACTTTGACACATGCTCTTATTCCATTTCGCGAGTTCCTGTTTGGGTGAGGCTTCCCAATCTCCCTCTACATTTTTACCTTGCAACGGAGGAGATTGGAAATTGTTTAGGGAAATTTATAACTCAGGATGACACAAGATTCCATGGAGGGTTGCTCACTTTTGTCAGAATTTGCGTCAAGGCTGATCTAAGAAAAGGATTGCCGGACAAAATAACCCTCAAGATGGGTGATTTGTCACATGTTCAACCCCTTGACTATGAAAATACGGCTTTCAGATGCAGAAATTGCAGGACGTCAGGCCACCTTCAGTCTTCCTGCCCTCATATGAAAGCCCAGCCCATAAAGAAAAATCCTTCCAAATACTGGAGCCCCCTGACCTCGATGAGGACTCAGACTTGGACACGGATGTCCATGAAGCTAAGAGTTCTGATCCTCTGGGCAAGGCTCAACCTACTCCTGATGATTTAGATGTTGCACTGGGTTAGCATGTAGTGTCAGCCCATTCGGGAAAGTGATCCAATCCGGGAATCAAGACACCTCACAAATTTGATCATTCTGACTCGGACAAAGATGGCCCCTTCCCTCTGAATCAAGAATCACTGACGAACAACCCTCTAGTTTTGGCTATACAAAGTACACCAGGCTCAAAGGAGCATTTTACGAAAAATTGGCAGTTGGTGCGAACGAAGAAGGGAAAGAAGGGCAGACTCGGATTCCATATCCTCTTTTCCCTCTTTCCCTTCTTTTGCCTTTTATGTTGGTTGCCATTCGGTGGTATCCACTTCTTCATTTGGCAGCTCTATAGGGGATGCATCTTCTCTTCTCTTCTTTTTTATTTTCCTTGCTGCTTTCAGTTTCAGCTGTAAGTTTTCTTCTTTCTCTTCTTCTCTGTAGGGTTCGCTGTTGACTCTGTTGCTGAGACAGCTTCCTCTCTAGTTGTTGTGGTTTCTTTTGCTTTCTCCCTTGTGTTGCTTGGGATTTCTCCTCTTCCTTTTCTCTTCCCCTCTCTTCATTGTACAAGGTTATGGGCCCTTTTAAAACCCACACTTTACCCTATTTCCAAAAAACAACTGTACTAGGTCAATATTATTAACAAAAATGCAACACTGTAGGAAATTTGCCAGTAAAAATATTCACTTTTTACTCTCTACATCTTTATTATGGTTAATATTTTACACTATATGCCACAATGATTCAGTGCATTATAGTGGCTAGTCACTGTAACTGTGATTTCTAATATATGCTTGTCCATTCCAGTTCCTTGAAACCAAGATTTGAAAGTCGATAGTTGCAATGTTTGTAACAATGACCTCAAAGAAAATTAGCAATTTTCAGGTTCCACTAGGATATCTCTACATTTTTCAGATTTATTAGAATATCCCTGAAATTCTTGACTCAATTGGGATTTTATTGATGTAAGTCATCTCTCCTGAAATTCTAACACCTCATGATTTCTAACTACAGTTCTAGATTGAAGGGGATGAGAATAGGAACCATCTTGTGTTCACGTTTCTGTCACTGAAGACTCTATGTTAAGAGTTTCTTGGGCAAGAGATGCAAGAAGGTGCTCCCAAGAATACCAAATTTATTTCTTCCTCCATCCACCCAATTTCAGTCGCTGGAGTTTGGAGGTGTCAAGTGGCTTCTGGATACTACAACTTGTCCACATGGATGGTGATAAATCAATGAGATGGTGTCCTTCGCAGGTGGCAACGAGGGTAACCCAATTTTCTTAAGCCTCGTCGCAGATATAAAGGGCCATGTGCTCCCTCCTGTCAAAAAACTAAGCTCTACAAGCGTAGATAGGCATCACAAAAATTCTCTACTTTTTGAGGGTTGTCGGCCATGGGTGCTATATTGGAAAATTTACCCTTCACAACAAGAAAGTGCCATAATCTTGTCCAAAATAGATACCCAAAAGAACATAGAATAATAATGCTCTGACCCCAGACAGAAAGCAGATTTGGAAGGCCTTTAGCTCTCTTGGAGAGACAGTGCTTCAGACACCACTTTCATAACACCTTGTCTAAGATGTCCCTCACGGACTCCCTCATTAGGCCCACGGTCCTCTATGGCTCTGAGATTTGGGGGCTGTCCTTACTTGAGTCAGATTGAGCTACTGTTGAGAGAATTCGGATTCTTTTGCTCCAACGCATCATTAGATGCAAGGAGACCATACCCCACAATCTCATCCTAGTTGAGTTTGGTGCTCGTCCATTTTGACTAGAAGCAATCTTTGGCCTCGTCTCGCTCCTGCACCGCATCCGGAGACTTGTTGATTTTACTACAGGAAGAGACAGGTACCCATATTTAGTATACTACTCCTTGGAGGCCATAGACTTAGCGGACCACCTTGGTCGCTCTCGTTGTTGGTATGTCGGAGTCTCGAGCCTTCTAGGATCTATTGGCATTCAAATGCACCACCTTCCACCATTCAATTACTCCTTGGATGCTCTATCCTGCCTCCTACCGAGTAAGCAAACTTTGAACAAAATCATCCGAGACGACATTTACATACAGTTTGTCCAAATCACATGGATTAACCCTCAGGGAGGGCTACATCCTAAGGTGGCTTTCTATGCTATGCACTTCCTAGTGGTTAACAATGGTCTTATCACCTGACCCCAATACATCTCCCGTCACTGGATGCATGCCCTTTGAGCTCCTCTTGGCCAGTTCAGAGTGGGCTCCCACAGGCTTCGGGTTGAAATCAATCATCAGTTGCCACGCTCTGATAGGGTCTGTCATCTTTTCTCCCTCCATGAGGTCGAGATGGAGGACCATTGCATTTTTTGGTGTCCCATCTATTACGAGATTAGAGGGAGATTCCACTGTCTTTTCAAAGAGCATCTGACCCTTTCCAATTTCTTTAGATACTATTACCAGATGTGCCTAGCTTTATATATGCAAGAGACTCTCAAACTTCGTAGTGAGACCCTTCAGCCCCCGCCTAGACAATTGACTACCCAACAGATCACCTCCTTCACAATGATTCCTTCAGGGAGGGGCACCAAGCGGCAGTATGACACCAGTCTAGGCCTCCAAATCAGATCGGTGCGGAACCGGGGCACCTTCCTCCAGTCTAGGAGCTTCCAAACACATACAAGGCCGAGATCATCCCTTCACAGATGTCTGTGACGGTCCACCAGACCTGCTCAGAGAGCTTCTCACTCCAAACATCAGTGTTCCATACCTTCCACTACATCCTCCACTGGACATCAACGCATTACTAGCTTCTTTCGGCCGGCCTTGGATGCTAGATGAGAGAGTTCTTGTTCGGGTTCTCTCCCTTCTACACTGTATTCCCCATGTCCCCCAGCTCTAGGGTCATGGGTCGTGCACGCTTATGTGGTGGCTCTTCTTGGCCATTGGCCCTCGCTTCATTTCTCTCTTCTCTTTCTGTATTTCTGTTCTTGTTTTCTCGTGGAAACCCGTCTTGGTTTCCTGGCTGATTTCTGGTCCCTTTGTATGGTGCAGTCCCTTTGACCTACTTTTGTGGTCATCTGTTGGACATTTAATATATTTATCTTATCTTATCTAAAAGTTTAAAGGGGAAAGGGAACAACGCTTCTTGGTATAGAACACGCTATTAGCAATCAAAAATGCTTATTTAGAACATCACACTTGATCATGCAGTGAAAATAATAGTATGGTAAAGGCTTAACTGGTGGAAGATTACAAGAAAAATAAAATAAAAAAGTAATCAAACTTTAATCAGCAATACTCGGCAGATTCGAGGAACTGAAAATCAGAAATGACGCACAGTCCAGGAAGAGGAAAAGAAAAGCTTGGAAGGCCTCCTTAAAAGTAGGAAAGGCTCGGAATAATAGCAAATTAATGAATTACCTAAGGGAATATTACAAGAAGAAAAAAGAAAGTAATTAATCATTAACTAGCAAGACTTGGCAGATTTGTGGAACTGAAAATCAGGAAAGACATGCAGCCTGCTTGGGAGGCCTTTTACAAGGTAGGAAAGGCTCAGATGTTGTTGGACAGACGTATCAAGATTCAAGAATAACTACTGGTGCTCAAACTAACACAGACGATAACCAATAAAGACTTGATAGACTAAGCACAGAAAAGGAAAAACATGGCCAAAAGATTAAAGAATGAAGAGGCAAACTTGATTTTAAAAAAAGTTAAAACCATTAAAATCAATTCGTACACAGAAAGGACCAGATGAAAGTTTTGCCATAATGTTTTTGAAGTAAAAAAAAGCGTAAAATCCTAAATTAAATAAACATTTGCAGTCAGACAAGAATTTATGTCATTTGTTCAAAAGCTCCATATAATATTATCATTAATGGCTGAAGCACAAGGCTTTAGATTGAACATATATATATCAAAGAAACCTGCAATAGATGTTTTTAGCAATTTTTACTAATTTACAACTAAGATGAAAAGACCTATTAGTCATTAAAAATCAAGTGACCAATTGCTTCCTTTTAGTCTTCTCCTCCAAGTAAGCAAGGAAAGAAATCTTAGCAACTTGAAATTCTATAAGAGAACGAAATCGCTTGGTTTAACAGCTGACAGCTAGCTTTAAGTGTCTTGTTCATGACAGCAGTGGTTTAAATGCAAACAGTTTGAAGCTATCAGTAAAATCTGGTTTGATACCATCTACAGTATGTTTTCTAATACATGACAAGGCTGTCATGGTCAATCTTAAATACTTTTTTGAAGAGACAGGCTCCGCTAATCGATGACCCATACTCGTCAGCCAAAAAGAAGTATAGAAAAGAAGCCGGTGCCTTAAGAAAGAATGGAAAGAAAGGTGTCCTCGCATTCTTAATTTGGCATGCACATTCTACAACCTAGAAGGAAAAGAAAGAAGTCGTTCAGTTTAATGGCTGACAGCTAGCATTGAGTGTCTTGTTCATGACAGCAGTGGTTTACATGCAAACAGAATTTTAAGCAGCCAGTAAAATCAGGTTTGATGCCATCTACAGTATGTGTATTAATTTTTAATAGATGGCAGGGTTGTCATGGTTAATCTAAATTACCTTTTTCAAGAGACGAGCCCCATTAATAGAAGCACCATACTCAGCACGAGAAAAGAATATAGAAAAGAAGCTAATGCCAACAAAAAGAAAGGCATCCTTGCATTCTTAAATCTGTATGCAAATGCTTCAACTTAGGAATAAAATCAAAATGGCATCAAACAGTCATAATGATGTAGAATCCAGAATGTTCAACAAGGTAAATTTAAAACTCACTAACAAGAAGGTTTTCCATGGCATAACAGTGAATGTGGATGCTGCCGAAATTGGTCACTATTATTGTTATTTTGATAGAGCATGGTTAACCTCCACAAGACGCTATTGTAACCTAGATCATTATTTGCATATGGCTCCAAACTTGCACAAATTCATATCAAATGCTACCCTTCCTTGTGGATACAACTCTAGCTTGAAGTATATAATCTATTGCACAAATTTCTCCATTCAAAATGTATTTTGCTACAAAAAGTTCACTTGTGTGACACAAGAGATTTCTGCTGCCAGTAGAGTCTACCTGTGGTTTAGCATAATCATATGGCATGGGAATGAAAGAGATGAAACGGGGACTCAATATTGTGAGACCAGGGTCTAGCAGAAAAGCAGAACCCATGTTAAAAACCTAGCGGGCTTCATAGAGCAATTCAATAGGGGCGTGAGGAATCAGTCATCTCTTTGACTTGGTCAAAGAGATGACAGTCATACAAATGCTCATGAAAAAACGAGATACTGAAGATTACAGTTTAAATTATAAAACTTAATGAAATAAGAAAGTGCATATATGCATGACAATCTTCTATGAATTTTTTTTGTTGCCCAGGGAATTGGAAGGGATCATAAACTGCAAATGAACGAACTATGATTGGAAGTATAAAACTTCATAATGCATAAAACGCATATGTATGACAAGATCGTATACATTTCAAATGCCATATAATTCGCAAAGTTATTCTCAACTGCATATGGAGAAATTAGGGTTTGATAAGGCCAAAACTAAGGTTTCATAAGGCTCAACAATGTACAACATATTACAATTTTCAAGTACAAAATTAATGATGTTATAACTAAAAATTTGAAAATTCGTATGTAGTTTTCAATGCATCAGAATATGCGAGGGGAACATCAAATTCAAATGGAGAGATTAGGGTTTGATACGATGACTAAACTAGGGTTTCATAACGCTTTATAAATAGAGTTCGTAACAGTTCAAAGACCTGCTCAAATTTACAGAAATCGGTTTCATAAGGCTCAACAATGTACAACATATTACAATTTTCAAGTACAAAATTAATGATGTTATAACTAAAAATTTGAAAATTCGTATGTAGTTTTCAATGCATCAGAATATGCGAGGGGAACATCAAATTCAAATGGAGAGATTAGGGTTTGATACGATGACTAAACTAGGGTTTCATAACGCTTTATAAATAGAGTTCGTAACAGTTCAAAGACCTGCTCAAATTTACAGAAATCGGGATCCTAAATCAATTCGGTTTCTGAGGAGGCGTAATAATAACCTGAATAAGCCTTTGCTCTACCTCTGCCATTGCAATCGCCACTGAAATTTACAGCGCCCGCCACGAATGCCTTAGGCAATTGAATAAAT
This sequence comes from Taxus chinensis, assembly GCA_019776745.2. NCBI lineage: Eukaryota > Viridiplantae > Streptophyta > Pinopsida > Cupressales > Taxaceae > Taxus > Taxus chinensis. The sequence continues at coordinate 198,032,931 of CM034152.1, read as the reverse complement.
TCTAAGAATGTTTTGATGTTGTCGAGCCCGTTATTATTGTCATCACTTTCCTTAAATGTTATTATAGTCTTCACTTTTGTAATGTTATGTTATTTTATTTCTTCCTATGAATGCATCATAATATTAAAACTAGCAATTGCATGTATGCAATGTAATGTGAACGCCGAACGGTATATGTTATTTGATTTAGAGGGATTGTTATTTCTTGTGTAGTTGATGTTGATAAAGGGTGTGCCCAATTCAGACACACCATCTGTTTTGGGGGTCAAAACTGTGTATTCTTCCCTTGAGTCTTTAGGAAAAATTGTATATTTTCACGCAAGGAACATTTGGGAATTATAAAGGGAAGAAGGAAAGGTTGCGCTTCTAAGGAATACATGAATGGAGAAAGCTGATTAATAGAGATGTGATTTGATGTTTTTTAAAATGGGCCACAATCTACCAAAGCCTTCTAAGCACCAACAAATAACAACGAAGGTAAAAGGCATGAAGTTGGAAACACCAATGGACACAGTAAAGAATGCAAAGTAGAAGTATTTGCAAATAAATAATTTTAAAAAAGTAAACATGAGGGGGAAAAAATAAGCATCATAACTGAAAGCCTGGGCATCTAAAAAGGATTGTTTTTAAATGGAAGCAAGATGTGGTGTCTCCTCATAGGTATGAAAATCATATTAAGGCAATGTAGCAGCATTTGAGCTATGTAGTGGGAGATGGCTACATAGGGACTTAAATCCAAGTGAATTGTGCATTTGAGTTACAGTGCTTTATGTATTGTCAGGATACATAACAAGGTTTTATCAACACCAATTGACAAAATGGGTTATGATTGTGTTGTGACTTCAATCATGATGGAGGTCTTCACTCTACAAGGACAGACACTTTTCTTTGATGATTATTAGGGATAATGTTTGGGCAATTAATCATCCATAATTTATAAAGGAATCAATACATTAGTGAGTTATAACAAATGTTACGGATACAAAGAGTCAAATAGGCTATACAAATAAGATTAGGTGTTGCACATGTGTGGAGTCAGGAATTTTGAAGATCAAGAGACAATGTGTTGTATTTTTCAATTGTGTTTTCTGTAAAAAAAATAAAAAAAGGGTTGCGCTCCATTAGGGCGAGCTAACCTCAAAAACCTAGCCTCAATTCGGAAAGGCTAATGAATTTATTACATATTATGTCCCATATTGTTGTGTTTCCACTGCTTATTTTTACTGTATGTTATGGATGTTTTGATCTCATTTTCAGCACATATATGTATGCTTGTGTAAGTATCATATTAGGTTTCCCCTATTCATGTAGGTAACATCATTATACTACGAGTCATTAGTAGTGAAATTAATCAATGGGACCTTGAGGTCATTGGTTAAAACTTTCCTTTGTGTTCAATGTCACTTTTTACAAAGGATATTTTGAGTATGAAAAAACATACATTGTAAGGTATTTTTTCTCCTAAATATATTTTAGGTTTATCGTGAAATTTTTTTAAGCAAGAGAAAAAAATACCACTCAAATGAAATGTAAGGCCCAACACCTTCTAACATGTACTTGTAAAGACTTACTAATTAGTTCCATGAAGAACATATATATTATAAAAGATAAAACCTAAACATGATAGCCTGATAGGTATAGCCCTTCAAATGAAATCATTTTCTAATCCCACAGCATCAACAACGATCAAAGTGGACCACACAACACATTAGGGTCTTATGGTATATATTTTTTCTATAGGAGTTGTATTTTGTCTCAAAATCTTTCAATCATCAATATACATTATGCATGCATTCTCACTCAACCAACTCAATTGTTTTTGTTATTGTTGAAGCCTTCTAACCATCACAAGATCTTGATCATGCCTTCAATTGCAAAAATGGTAAAAGGGATATTGTTGTAAAACCCCATATGGTATGTGTAGTCTTTGTTTGTAGAAACAATTACGATGATCACCTATTCTGAACATCAAACTTGGTGAAGCATTGTCATTATTGAATAAGAATCCAAACAATTGATGCAAAGAGTCACAAAATTTCTCAGCAAAACAAAGAATCTTAGATTCCATGCAACAGAAGCTCAGATTCCATGGGATTTTTTATGTCAACAGTTTTGTGATCTATGAGGACCTCTAGACCTCTAGTTCATCTCATCCCAAATGGGATTTTTTATGTCCATGCAACAGAACCTGTAAAAGTCATTTGTGATGCATGACGGCCTCTAAAGGTTACAATAGATATCATTCTGAAACAAGGAATCAAGACGCTTCTTATTTCTCTAACAAAGGGAATCATAGAGTTTTCAAGGCCAAACATCTCCACAGTCACCTAACTTCCAAAAAATGTGAGCCAACCTTTTTAAAGGATAAAATACATTTTTTACTACAGTGGAAGAGAATCCAATATAATGTGTAATAAAATGGAAGAATGCAAGGAATTAACCCAATGCACACCATGCAATGTGATGTAACAGTATAATGGAAGAGAGAGAAAAAATAATGGGTCACAGACTCACAACGATGCAATCTAAGATAAAAAAGACACCATGGAATGCAAGAATAAAATAGAAGGGGAAATTGTTGATACAGAAGTTGCAACAACCTGCAGGGATCTTAGGATTGTAAGAAAAATCTTCCAGTTTTCCTTTCTTTGCACCAAGCAATGGCCCTTTGATCGACCCACCATGCATGATGTTGCCAGAGTTCTAAATTCAATGTTTCCAATGCCTACTCCTAAGCAAGTTCCTAGTATCCAATCGAACCAACTGACCCCATACAAATGTCGTATTATAAGAAGAAGGGCGATAAATTGACAGGATGAAGAAAACCAACGAAATATTATTTCATAAAATAAAATCCTAACCATTTTCTCCTCAAAAGAAATATTAAAAAATAGTTCTCAATGGAAATGTTGTACTATCTTTAAACAAAGAATTCATTAGATAGATTGAGAAGTCGTGTCACTCCTTAACATTGAACATGTGATGACTACTTATGCACTGAAAATTTATACACCATAGTATGACGGTAGATCTGCTTGGTTTGTAAACTCTATCAGGAAATTTTGGGTGGTGGACACCATCAAGGAAGGTCTGGGTCTCCAAGGCCAAGGCTAAATATTTCCCATGGATTACACCTCCTTTTACCACAGTCGTCTTCAGCATATTAGAATAGTGAAATTGCAAGCTCGGAGTAGTTTTTCACAAATTCAGAATCCTGCCACTAAAATCATCCTTCACTCTAACTACATGTCTTAAACCAGGGTTCTTCTTTGGAGGGTCCAGAGCCATATTTATGTCATACCCTGCAGGCACATTATTTATTTTTCTCCCAACAGTGGTCTCTTTATTAAAATCATAGGGTGTTCCTTTTATAGGCACAACAACCCCTGTTGGAATAAGATGTTGATCCACCAGAGCATAAGAGGAAGCCCATATTTTCACTTTATTATCAAGTATGGTTATGCTACTGTTATGGCTTGCAAGGTTCCAATAAGTATGTTGCACCAAACACACAGGGGTGGGCTTATTTCTGGGTATCATCCTCATAACAAGTGCCAAATCCTTATTTCGAGTTATGGTATATATAACATATACATCAAGGGAATCCTAATAACCATCAATAAAAAAAAATTGCATTAAACAACATATGAATAAAGATCATCAGGAGTCCTAACAACCAATCAACATAATTTACATTAAACAACATATGAATCAAAATCACCATGGAATCCTAACAAATATCAATCAACATAATTTACATTAAATAATGTAGAATTCTTGCCAAAAATATAATCAATTTTATTTTGAAAGAAATGAAAGCATGCACTAACTGACCATGGAGTGTATTATTCCTATCATTGGCAGTCAACTGGTTAGCTACTCGTCCCACAATTGCACCAAAGTAAGGATCCAAAGTGCCATTATGTATGCATAGATTTAAATCGAGAAACATAATAAATTAATCCATTAATATGCATGACAAAATACTTCCCTTTAAGATGTTTGGCCATGTTATTGGCTTTGAGGTCAAAGTTGTTGTCCTTGGAAGGGATAGAGAGAAAATTTGGAGTCCTTCAACTCCAATAGATGTTGCAAGGTTACCCTGGTAGCTCCACCACTCTTCACAGGTTCTTGTTTTTTGCTCAAGGAGGTTCTAAGGACGACCTTGGTTAACTTGTAGTCCTTCCTCATGCTTCGTCTAGTAGGAATGAGGGCTTTCCCACTACTTTTGAGGCTTGGCACCTGATGGGGCATCCTTCCCTTGTAGAATTTTTTTCCTGGGGGTCAAGCCTCTTCATTTTGTTGTTGTAACGAGGATCCTTTTCTTCATCTTCTTCCCTTGGTGTAGCCTCTTTGGGAGGATCAAATTCCTTTGCTTTAGATTCTTCCTCAACTGCAATCAAAAGCTCATTCATGTCCCATTCTCTTGAAGCTCTTCAACCTTTGCTTCTTATTTTGGAGGATTGTTTACTATTAAGTCCTAAGAAGTAGTGATACATGTTTACTGTTGTCATGATAGATTATGTGTACTGAACACCTAGATTGGTTTCCTTCAATGCTTTTGTAGATGTTGTTGCTTTGATCACAATTCCTGCCTTGTATGACAAATACGAGGATCATGTAGATAGATTTGCAGAAATTGCGGAGACAAAAATTGTAAAGATTGCAAAGAAATTTGATGATCACATTGGAAGCAAGATTGTGATGGTTCTTTCAAAGGAGAAAAAGATGCAGTGATACAATGTTTCTTTGTTTAAAGCATGGATGTGCTTTTGTTGGAATTTGGGATTCGGTTTTACAAGTAAATATAGCACCAAAACAACACAGCTTCCATCTATATTGACAGGTTGATAAATAGCAAAAAGTCAAGGCCTGTACAAAGTATCATTTTTTTGAGGGTCAAAAATCATAGAAATATTTGCAAATTCTAGTCTCATACCTGTGATAATTGTTAATAGGATGGCTAAAGCCTGCTACATTGGTTACTTGGTTGAAGAGCAATTGATTTGGAATTGACATTCTTTGATTAAAAATTTTGGTACTATTTCGGTGTTAATTTGTTTAATTTTTAAATCAAAAATATTATTCAAGTTGCCATGTCTATGTTGTATGATGTCTGTATGCATTATATGATGTTGTTAGTAATTCATAGTAAGATTTAACAAGAAATTCATTATAGATTTGAAGAGGAAGGAAGGCATGTTGCTCCTTATTTTTACCCTTCGGAGGAAGGAGCACTCCCGGGATGGGATTTTCAAAAACCCAGATTGTTCATACATTATTTTGTTAAAACTTTCAGTGGCTACATCCCACTCGATAACGAAAATGTGTTAGGGAATCCAATCCCTCCTCTCCCTGCCATGGATTTCCTATAGGCCCTCAGTCGATCAAGGATCACCCATGGAATAAAGATTAAGCAAGATTAGTCTTTGGTTTTTTGTGGCTCTTTGGAACTTAAGTTTTGTTGTAGTTTCATCCTAGTTTAGCTTTAATGTAGTTTCTTCTAATTTTAATTTTACTGTTGTTTTCATGTCACACCAGTATTTGATTGTTTTGAAATAATAGATTTTTTATATATTTGTCAAGAACAAACTAGTTTGTGCAAAATTTCATGTTTCATTCCAGGGAGGGAAGCAAAACTTAAGATTTTGTGCCCTTATAATCTAAAAATTAAAGAATTGCAACGTATTCTATGTTGTATGAAGTTTGTATGCATTACAGTCAGTTTTGTGTGTAATTTATTGTAATACCTAACAATCCATCCACCATTCAATGGCATTGAAAACTATAAACCGACCCTGCAAAAACAAAGGCATCCAAAGCGTTAACAGTACTCCACACTGCCGTCCCTGCATCCAAACACCAAGGTCGAGCCACTACTTCCTCTGCCTCTTGCCCCCTAGGTGATACATCGACCTACACAATCTTGAAGAGGAGAAAAAATAAAATAAAAATATCGACCCTGCTCCAATCAACCTACAACAGCCAAGGAAGAATAAACAGTGTGGAGAAAACAGGGGGTCTTTTACGCTGAACTTTGCAGTGGTCGTCATCCAGACCCGTAATATGAATCCTCTGCAGAATCTTTCAACAAAAAAAAAACGAACTAAACCCTCAAAACCTCTTCCTCTGAAAATGTCCTCACTTGCTCGTTATCCTCTTTAACCTGCTCCAAGCCATGGACTTCTGCACCATACTTACCTTTGTGCATTCTTTCTTTTGAATCACCGAGATCATTATTGACCTTACTCTTATTTTTCTTTTTCTTCTTCAACTACACTTCCATGTTATTCTCCCACGCCTCCTCTGTGCAAACGTTGTCATTTAGCCCACTGCTAGTGTCATTCTTCTTCTTCTTCTTAATAGACCCAGCTCCCTATTTAACATTGCGTCCTTCTTCTGCAAGCATATCATCGCTCAAATCAAATTTATTGTCAATCATTTTATTTTTGTTCTTTTTCTTCATCTTCATCAACTAGGTCCCCTCATCACCCTCAGGCCCACCCTCCATGTAAGCTACTTCATGAAAACCATCAAACTTATCATTCATTTTACACTCCTTTTTCTTCTTCTTCTTTTTGGAATCAGAAGTGCCTCTTACATTGTCCAAATTATCATCTTCTGGGACAGAGACACCATGAACATGACCACTTACAGCACGAAATTTCTCGTGTTTGCCCTCATTTTCTTCTTTTTCTTGTAGGTTTTCTCGGATGAATTCTCACAAGATAATACATCCATTTCATCATGTTGTTTACTCTTTGCATCAATTCTGCTGATTGATTTATCTTCATTCTTTTCTTCAGCCTGTTTGTTTGCATTTTCTTCATCTTCCTCCTCCTCCCCCTCTTCTTGATCTCGATGATAATAATACTCAAGTAACTTATTTTTTTCCTTCGTTTTTTTGGGTCTGTCTCTCTTGTTGAAAGTAAGAGATTCAAAGAAATTTTTATCAGAAAACATGCGCTGAAACCTGGAATCGATTTGTACCTTGGAGTTGTTCCTGGGAAGCCACGTAAAACGAGGGTCTGAATGAAGACAAGAAAATCACTTGTCTGTAATGACTCCATCCATACTTTCTTTTGCTGGATACACCTTTGCCATTTTTTTCTTCCTTCCATGAACTCTGAATTTTTTGTTGAAATCTTTAGCCCGATTAAAACCCTGAATGGAACTGCAAAACGTAGAAAAGCACGAAAACGTTTGGACGCCCGTTGAAACTGTCAAAACGACCATTTAAATTAATTACTTTGCAAAAATGTCCAAATGGACATCAAATTTAAAATAGTTGCAGAAACGTCCAGAGGTCCTTTACCATAGGGGGAATGCCTTCGGCGTAAAAAAAAAAAGGTTACAACGGTCTCAAATTAGCATTAGCAGGTTAGTGGTGCAATGGAAATGTTGATAAGGATGTGATGGTGAATTTAAACTTAAAGGAAGAGGGGCAATGAAGAAGGGGATTAAGGGAGGAGAAGTCTGGGGGTGGGAAAAATGTTGGGGGGAACGAATGTGAAACTCTTATTTCTTCTGATAACACATATATAAGTTTCCCATCTTGAGCCAATGTAGCAGTTGAATTTGATAGCCACAAAACATGGTAATTCATGTGGTTTTGTGCCATTTCTATAGACCATTGTCTTAGGCCATTCTCCATGCTTACATAAACAATAACAAGTATTAGTTGCAAAACTTTTCCTTATAAATTTTCATTTTACATCACCTCCTCAACATTTCAACATCTTAACATGAATTAAATTTGAAGCATTTTCATGTGTATAATTGCAAAATGACACATAGAGGTATTTCATGCACTATAACTCTTTGTAATAGAACACTAGTGCTCGTCTTGCTTTTGGGCGACATCAATGCCATCGACATTGCCTTGTCTAGAGGAAATGAAATGGGTAGTTTCTTAACAAATTGGATGCTCTACATGGGGATGGGAAGAGAGGATCCAGAAAATGTAGGTAAGTGTTGTTGAGATGTTGTCTTTATCAGTTAAGATGAAGACAATAATATTGTCCTAGAGAAATTCCTCAAATTGGAATGACTTAGGGCCGCCACTCGTTGTAAATGTGAATTGTGGTCTATTTACCAATACCATTGACCAAGACAAGAGATCTAGCTTCGAACACTTTGACATGGGCACAATATCCTTCCTCTACCAGTATATGACATCTGACGTGATTTTGTGGACTACCACTACTCGGGTGAGTTGTCATTTTGACCCAATGTTGAGCACCCTCTTCACCTTCCACATAAATGATACTAGAGTTTTTTCTCACCACACAGAGAGACTCATCCCAATGTTAAACTCTCAAGTAAAGTCTGAGATGGGCCACACCACATCCAATAAAATCTTTATTCTGTGGGTTGCAATGTGGTAAGGGCACTTTGGAAAACATTAGAATCCCCTCATAGTCATGTACCACATTAGTTGCACATAACAATTATTAGACTTGTTTGCTTGTCTTTCACTTTAAGGTCGTGATTTTGTAGAGACAATATTTTATAGATATCAGAAGTAGAGGTGGATTGTTTCCCACTTGTTGAATCATCCCTTCCTCGATTTTTTTTGGAGCCCATGTGGCTATCTATGATAAGGTCGTACTTCAATGACCAAATAATTACATTCCTTTAAATGTGTTTCGTTTGTCACTATTTGTTCGCCCTTACACGAAATCTAATTTGGAACATGTCAATCGATGTAATTGAAAAACACATGCTTTATACTGATATTAGATTTTAGTTGTAAAAAAGTAACTTTGAAATATGTTTACATTTAAAATTGGAATACATTTTTATTAAATAATGTTTGGTTGTTGACACTATCTACATTATTGGGGTGTTAGCCTTGCCTTATTGGCCAATATTTGAAAATAATTATCATAACAATGTAACCCAAAGGTCAGGTTCCATAAACCATACAAATGGAAAACAATGTTATATCTTTTAGCTCTCATAGTTTGTTTTAGAGATGTGAGGTTATGAATATGGGTTCATATGAATTGAAGAAGGCAACATAGACCATGTGTGCAAGGCATATTTACTACTGAAAAATCCTTTTCCTTATAACATAGTTTTTGGGCAGCAATATCTTTGCATTCACTGTCTTCAAAGGTCCTAAATACAACAATTCTTTGTCCCACCTTCACTTCTTAATAATATATGATTTTAAAGAGCTTCTATGTAAGTGTAATGTCACACAACACAACCTCTTTACAACTCAATATGAGTTGCAGAAGCTTAAATCCAAGCTCCACACCACAACTACACAAGATGATTTGTCAGATGAATTGAAGGAAATTGTTGCGGGGCACAAGCTTTTGTTGGGTTATAATTGTATGTTCAACATGAACACCATTTACGCTCTGAAGGGGTATTTGTGCATGATGGAGGAGGAGCGATTGGAATACACAGACTACGAAGTTGGGAGACAGTTCCTCGACGATGACCATCTAGCACATGCATTAATGTTGCAAAGTTGTGAGCCTCTTCCCCGTAGGTGTTGCTTCCCACCAGCGCCTCAAAACTACACGGAGCCTTTCCCCTTCTTTGAAAGCATGTGAACCACCCATGTTGACTTGAGCATCTTGTGGATGCCCTATAACTACAAGAGCTACATCTATCTCATGAACCATAAGAATCGTAGGGACGTTTGGGTTGATCACAAGGACTACTTTAACCTCGCCTTCGACGAGTAGTTCGGGTGGATGAACTCCACCAACACCTTACACTTGAGCATCGACCAAGTGTTGAAATTAAATAAGGGCTCAATCTGGATCATTCTCAATGTCAGATGAGGAATAACAACCTTCACCATCAAAATGTCTAAGCACAAAAGAATGCTCAAGCACAACATGATGATCTTGTCAAGGTGGGTGGAATAAGACTTCCCCATATGCCTTTTGAAATTTGTGGACGGGGGAAAAAAAAATTCTTGGTGGAATGCGACATTCGTTTCGTAGGAAATGTATAGATGATTATATGTTGCCTCATTCCTCCTAGCCGTTTTGTAGGTAGAGTCTTCTGGACATCCTGGACGAAAAGAAAACAGTTGCAATCTTGTTGTATAGTTACCGACAGGAAGAAGAGAGTGTAATTACGTCTTGAAGAGACATATGACTGAGTTATATTCCATCAACTATCATATACACAATCAAACCACAACTATTAATATTTATTGTGTGTCAAAATTAACTGAATTCATTTCATATTGTCATAATTAACGACCAAAATAATCCTATACAAGAGAACTCCTAGCCATATAAAAAAACAAAACCTTATTAATAAGCTAATTTTAAAAAGAAACGTAAAGAAGGCTTAAAGAGCATAATACCACCATGTGGCACTAATGAAAAATCATCTAAAACGTTAAATGAAATCTTCATATTGGAATCACCTTATGTTATTTAAAGCTTACTAGGCATCATCACCTTAGGCTATTTTAGAAATTTTTACAATGGGCGATAAAAGGTTTTTCATGTGAATAGGGATTTGTAATACCAACTACTCACACTTATTTGTTAAGCTCTCCTTTTCATGAGTTCCATTTTTTATTAGTTTCTAAGGGAGGATATGTACCTTTCACATTGGTCTATTAGTTTAGCATATTTTAACCAATCATATTTTAGAAATTTTTAACTTATGTTAATATTTCTAATTTATGGATATGATGTAACTTTCCAATAATAAAATTTCGAAACAAAATTATTTGTCTCATTATGGAAATCTCTTTTTTAAGGATAACAATAAATTTTTCAATTTAAAAAAATATTGACATGTGTACTACATTAATTTGAGATGTGATAATGACTTTATTATTGGAGGATAGTGTATAATTAGTCAAAAAAATCAAAAATCGAATATATTGTTGCTAACAAAAAAGGACGGAGCGACTGCGGGAGAATGGAGGGAAAGATTGTGAAGATGGGGAGTAAAGGAAATGTCGAAGGTAGAGGTAGGGAGGGCACGCAGGCCATGACAGGGGGAGGGAAAGTCCACAGTCTGGCCACAGGGGATCTCCAGGCAGGTGGTGATGAGCATGGTAATGGTGGATGGGGTAAGAAGGGGGAGGAACAGTGCCCTAACCCTAGGGTTTTAAAATTTGTCGGGACTTCGTCATGGATAGGCGGGAAAAAAAATTGTAATAGAAGTGGCAGCGGCAGCGCTACAGGCCATCATGGTTCGGATATTTCCCGAAAGACTACATCTTTCAAAGATATACTCGAAAACAGCAGCGGATGATCCTCGAGCAAACAAACAACAAGTAATCTTGCCTACTTGGTTGATTTGGCTGAGGATATTCCCTTTGTAACCATCGAGAACCCTGAGGTGGAGGAATATTTCAAAAATTTATCAAGGGATGCAGTGATTGGTAGGTTTAATGGGCTCTGACCTTCCTCCTCCACTCTATACCAGTGGGTATTCAATACTCTAACCAATAAGTGTGAAATATCCCTCTGTTCTAAGGGATTTTTCATTGTCCATTTTATAGAAGCTGAAGACTATTAGCGATGTTTGACAGATGGTCCGTGGTTCTGGGACATGCAGGTTTATTTATAACTCCATGGTTTCCAGATTTCGATTCGAACACATATTCGGCTGCAAAAACACCTGTTTGGGTCAGGCTCCCTAATCTCCCCTTGCATTTATGGTATGCCCTAGAGGATATTGGTAACGGTTTGGGCAAGTTTATCAAAGAAGACTTGGATAGAACACATTCGGGTATGTGTTCATTTGCTCGTATGTGCATTGAACTCAATTTGAGAAAAGGATTACCGGATCAGATCAATCTTAAATTTGGTAATTTTCAGCATTGTCAGATCTTAGACTATGAGAATGTTGCATTCCAGTGTAGATTATGTAGAAATACGGGTCATCTACAAGCCTCTTATCCCTTCAACAAAAACCAAAATCTACAAAAATGATTGGATTGACCTCCTCTAGCGGTTGGGGCTCTGTTAATCCTAATTTGGTATCTGCTTCAAATTTTAAGGATGCTCTGAATGATCCGAACCCAACGAATAAATTAGACACGGGGAAGGAGGACTCTGAGATGGGAACTCAGGAAAATCACTTAGTTGCAGGTGGAACAAAAAGAGGACATACTTCGGAAAGTTCGGAATCAGATCAGGATTTCGTGTCTAATAAAATGATTGCTTCGGAAATTCCTAGTGAACTTGCGTTGGTTATCTCGACTAACCAAGGCAAGTGGTTCGAAGTAAAAAAGTGAAAAAACAAAAAGGGTAGAATGGGCAGCATTGAGGATTATTTTCCATTGCAAGGTGGGAAGTAATTTTTTTGTTTAGGTTGTTGTGGTTTTTCTTATACTTTTGTAAGTCATTGTTCAGATGTAGTTGTTGTTTACCTTTGGCTTTAAAAGCATGTTGTTATCCAGAGGATCTGGCCTCTGCTTTATGAATAGGGAACGGGTCCCTTCAACCCGCTTTATCAATTAAAAAAACAATCTTTCAAATCTAATACAATAGCATTCAAAATCAATTGAAAATATAAATAATTTCTTGCAACATATAAGGCAAGAGCTGGCCGTATTATAACTCTTGTTGTTATTTTTTTCATGCTTCACTTTTTTTGTTTTTACTATTTTCACGCTTCTATAGAGGGTATAATATTGCCACAATGAACATAAACAATGACAAGTAACAGACATGACGTAGATGTAAAATGGAACATGCAAAGGGAGGTAACTGGCTAAGGATAAAATTTATGCTAAATGAAAATGAATGGGCATTCACTTTCCTCCTATTATATCAGGGCTATCTACAATCACAACAATGTGACATTGATGGTTCCAGTTAAGTCATATGTCAATACACCCCTACCCTATCACAATCACCATCGATATACTATAACAGGAATCCTTTGTCCAAAATGTGCATGCTTATCAGCATAAAAAGTTGGTCACTTAGGATACTTGGCCATAGAAGCTCAACAAAAAAGAACTGACTGATAAATGGCCAAAAATTTACAAAGTAGTAAACATAAGCAACAAAACAAATTCAACACCTCCTTGAAGAGCAATGGTTGAGTTTAAAACTATAATCCTGCATACCAAAAGAAACATCGGTGACATTAAAGACCTCAAACATTTGTTTGAAAGGACCCTCAGCCATAACTTTTTATTTTTTGAATTTTTCAACCCTCAACAAAGCCCGTGAGGGTATAATGTTCATCCTCAAATTGAGGATGACCTTGATTCTTGTCTGAATCAAATGAATATGTTTCATGAAATCTCTTTGTTCCACATATTGAAAATTCCATTGGATCAATCTTATTTCTCCATTGGCACCCTTGAATCACTTTGTTGTCATGTGTCTATGTGGATACTTTACTTTTGAACATTGTATTCCCCTTTAATTGTCCTCGGTGGTCAAGTTTTTCTCCGTCGGATTGTCCTCATCTTCTGAATCTAGATGAGGATAGGTTTGTCATTCTTTGGGCTTGGAGGGGTGATCTTATTTCCTTTTGGATGCCCTTTGAGTTATGGGAAAGAGTTTTGTAAATGTCATGTTTTCTTGTAGATCTGACAATAAAAATTTGTGTTTTCATAATCCAGGGTCTAAGACTACTTTATGTTACCTTGTTTTAATGAAATCTTATCTGGAAATCCTTTGTTGAGATCTATCTTTGTGCATAAGTGAACAACCCCAAATCTTCTCATTTGATATTTGTTTTGATGTGTTTTCCAAACAAATTCCCAATACCTTCCAAAACTTCAGGATGTAAAAAAATGAAGAGGCAGATTAAGAAGATGAACCCAAACTACATTTTGGATACTATCATTGTGTTTGGGTTAAAATTGAGGAAGCATGGAGTTAAAAAGAGCCATGCTCTACCCAAAAACTGAATTCCCTCATTCAAAACCTTTTAAAATCCCTCCTTTGAAGGCATTTGAACAATGAATAACCCTTTGGAGCAGAAGTGGACTTTACAAAGCTTGGTCCAATTTTTGAAGAATAATTGATATATGTCTGAAGAGCATGGCCAAAACCCATTAAATCTATAAGATACTGCAATTTGTTGATGATATTGGCACATTTCTTTAGTTGTCTCACTTGAAAATTACCATGGCAGGCATCACATCAGTTTTATCAACCATATAAGGGTTTGACATCAAGTAAGAAAAATCGGTCTTTGCAAAGGAGACCAGATTTGAGGTATATTTATCCTTGGGTGCATCTGTAAATGAGGAAAGTTTTGGGGCATCATGTTTGGCACTATTATTTCTGACATTACACCTTCTCATTGCTCTCGTGCTAAACCTACCTACCATTGTGAGAGGGTGAGCCCTAGACTAAGTAGAGCCACATAACAAACAATCATGGTCATTCTATAGAAACCCTAATCACTTTCTCTTCCAACGTTATGTTATTCACTTTTGCTATAGTTTTTCCCCCTCTAATCATACAGAGACACGTGTAAATTATCAACTTTGGGTTATTGGTTGAAAATTATATCTCTAGATTTTTTAAATAGGCCTTTATCCTAAATTTTATTGGCCCAAATATTTTTCCTAACCTTATAGGACTATTTTCATTGATTTTTTAAAGATAAATTTGCCCTCAATTATGAAATAATGTTACGTCATATTTTTTTGTTAAGGTTATCTACATGATGTTTTTTATTTTGTTATTGAATAAATGCGATATTAATACACATCATTGTCTACAATGGCATGTGTGACTATTTGAGGCATGTAGTGTGTAGTAAGAAATGAAAATGTGTTTGCAATCAGTGTGGCATGTTTGTCTGATTAAAAACATTTGTATTTTCATTTTTTTGCATAGGGAAAGTTTGTGAGAGTGATATTTGAAAGTTGTGGTTGTTTTCATGGGAGAAATTATCTATAAACCTCTACTTTGGAAATTTACGAGACCACAAAAATACTCTTCCTACTTCCAATTTGCTTGAAAAAGACAGTTCTTAATGCTAGTGAATGAAATATGAAACTTAGAACTATTTTTACAACAATGAAAAGATAACAATTCAACTCACAACATAATATTTTATCCTAGAAACCCCCAATTTGAGGGAAAACTAGTCGGGAAGGGCAATTTCTCTTTCTTCCCAATATTATATTAGCTAATTCAAAGAAAATACATATTACAAAAAGCTGAAGTAAGGTAAACAATGTCACTTCCTCCCTTCTCTACTTGTTTTCTCTAATCTCACACCTTGCTTCTACAAAAAAATTCTAGCATCAATGGTTCCTTACTCACTTCTCTCCATCAAGTCTTCGATGATCCAATTCCACATGTTCCTCTTATTTAAATAGTGTGCTCCCCATGTCCTCTCATGCACTGAAAAATGGGAAGAGTCGTCCAAAGAAGAGACACGGTCCATACATTTAAAATATGCAACCGTTCATGGATTTATTTTTTTTGTTTTCATTAGTGACAGGACCGCTGGTGAACGCAGATTGGCAGTTACACAAATGCCGCTGTGGTTATGCAACCGTTGGTCTGTGTAAAGGGGTAGTTACACAACCGTCACTCTGCACAAGGCAGAGGTTCTGTAACTTAACAGTCTGCTCTCCTTTTTTGATTAATTTTCCTACTAGTTATGGTTGTTCTGATGAAGAGGTGTTTCTTTAGATCCCTATGGATCACACCTCCCCTATCCAGGAGGCTTTTGGTCCCGCAAAAGCTTAATGTGGGAGTAGATGAGGAAAAAATTCCCTCACTTTCTCTTTCGAGTACCATCGGGCTTGTCTTGGTGTCTTCCCATTGAGTCCAACCTGTCAAGATTCACGTGGACCTCTCCTCGTTTCTCTAACCTTCTGTTGTAACACTACATCCTCCTCTAACTCGACTTGTGAATATAAGACACAATATTCTATGGAAGGTAGCAACTGACATTCTTCTTCTTCATCAAGCATGGATGGCTCATATAGGTGTAAGTTTTCATAATTCACTACTGATTACATCCGCATGAAGTGTGGAAAGTCAAGTCTGAAAGCATTTTCTCCAACCTGCTCCAGTATAATGAAGGGTTCATACCGTAGTGGTTTGAGTTTCCTTGTTTGACGTTGTAGTCTTTCCTTTCTCAAGTAAATCCAAACCTTATCTCAAACATGAATTTTGTGTTCTCTACAATATTTATCATTTCTATCCTTATACTTGGCTTGATATTTCTCCAATTGTTCTTTCACCTTGAGATGAATTTTTTAGATCCTCTCAACGAACTTCATTGCTCTAGTCATTTCTGAATCATGTTTTTCCCCTTCTTCCTGTTATCCAACCACAATGTCAAGTGGATTGGTAGGTAGATACCTCAAACATACTTCAAAAGGTGATTGCATAGTGGATGTGTGTACTGCCCTATTGTAGGAATGTTGAATGTAGGCTAAGGACTTGTCCCAAGTCTGTGGATATTTGCTATTGTATCCTCTAATCAGTTGTACCAAAGTCATGTTCACCACCTTTTTCTTCCCATCTATCTTGGGATGGAAGGTTGTGCTTCTTTGTAATACGGTGTCCATCTTGTCCCACAAAGTAGTCCAAAACTTCCCTAAGAACCTAGAATCTCTGTTAGAGATAATAGACTTTGGAAAAGCAAAATGTGCCCATACATTAGCAAAGAAAAGTTCAACTACCTCACATGATTTTATTTGTCTTTTTACATGCCATAAAAACATGCACTTTACTAAATCTATCTACAACAACATATAGATATTCATGGCCATTTTTAGATATAGGTAGTCCTCTTACAAAATCCATAGAGATATCCTCCCAAGGACGAGTAGGGATCGGTAATGGCATATATAAACCTTCCTTTCTGATTTTAGGCTTGCTTGTACAACAAAGTTTACATCCTATAATAAATTTAGATAATTCTTATTGCATAGTGGGCCAGTACACATACCTTTACAAGTGGGCCATGGTCTTGCCAACACCAAAATGTCTTGCTACTTTCGAGGTATGTGCTTCCCTCATCAATAAAATCCTTTCTTTTTTGGCACACAAAGCTTCTCCCATCGATAAAGTAACCCATATTTGAGATAACAATCTCTAATACTCATCTTTTTAGCCCTCTTGGACTACAACTACTGATATGTCACCCCAAAATATATTTTTTGAGCATATGCCTCTCTGTAAGCTTCCTTCGTGAAGGGCTCAAAATGAGAGATAGTTTCCAAACTAGAGATCTTCTCCCGTGTGGGCAGCCTAGAAAATATGTCTCCCACCAAATTTGTGCTACCTTTCTTATACTTGATCACCAAATGGAAGTGCTAAAGGAATCCCATCCACTTGTAGTTCCTTGCCTGCTACAATTTAGACTGTGCTTGCAAATACTGGAGAGATTTTTGGTCAGTGTGCACAATAGTTTATTTACCTAATAAATAATGTTCCTTTTCTTAATTACTTGAACTAGTGCATACATTTATTTATCATATACTGAATATCCCTTAACTGTTGAAGTGAAAATTTTAGAATGATAACATACTGGTTTACCTCCTTGTAGTAACACTGCTCCCATAACATAATCACTGGAATTTGTCTCTACTTCAAAGGGCTACTGAAAATTAGGAAAAGAAAGTATTAGAGCATGACTAATTTTGTATTTCGATAACTCAAAAGCTTTATCTTGTTCCTTACCCTTGTCAAAACCCTTACTCTTTGTGGTCGTTGTGTGTGTATAGGTGTCACAATAGCAGCCACATGCATTATAATGCTCCCACAAAACTCTTAATATTTATAGCTCCCATTGGTGTTGACAAGTTATTGATGGATTCCACCTTCTTCGGATCCACTCGTAACTCTTCTCCTCTAACCACGTGCCCAAGATAGATAAGCGACTGTTTGTAAAATTCACACTTCTTCATGTTACATAACAATTGTTTATCCTTGAGAACTTGCAAGACTTGTTGCAAATGTGTTAGATGTTCCTCCCATGTGGCACTAAAAACTAGAATATCATCTAGATAAACAAGGACACATGAATCTATGAATTCCCACAGTACATCATTCATCAATCTCATAAACATAGCAGGTGCATTACATAAACCAAATGGAAGCACTAACCACTCATACAAACCTTGTTTTGTTTTGAAGGTAGTCTTCCATATATCCTCCTTCATTCTGAATTGGTGATAACCCGATTTGAGATCCAGATTAGTGAAGAACTTTACATGTTGAAGTTAGTCCAAGAGATCATCTATGCACGGGAGTAGATATTTGTTCTTTATGGAAATCTTGTTCAAAGCATGGTAATCGATGCACATCCTCCAAGAACCATCCTTTTTAGGCACCATCACAATAGGAAAATCACATGGTAAGGTTCTTAGATGTATTACCCCTTGGTCTAATAGCTCTTGGATTTGTTTCTTTACCTCTGTACTCTCTAATAAGGATTGCCTATACAACCTGATATTTGGTAGAGGAGATTCT
This sequence comes from Taxus chinensis, assembly GCA_019776745.2. Lineage (NCBI taxonomy): Eukaryota > Viridiplantae > Streptophyta > Pinopsida > Cupressales > Taxaceae > Taxus > Taxus chinensis. The sequence continues at coordinate 198,014,518 of CM034152.1, read as the reverse complement.
AGGAACAACTGAATATCATGCTCTACCCCTTGCTTTGGTGGTAACCCATTGAGAGGTTGGAACACTTCCTGAAAAGACTAAATTATGTTATCTAAATCCTTCATCCCTTTGTTAGAAATATCTAAAATTTTCACCCCATCTTGCTTATCTTTCAATAAAAGTAAACAAAACTAGATATGATTTTCCCGAATTAGTCTCTTTGCTTGGTTAACAATTACCATAGCAAGTTTTGACTTACGCTGGTGTGCCCGAATGTTGTAACTGACTCCATCTTTGACCCATTTTTATCGGGTATCCCTTCTCATGAATATATCATCTATGATATACAAGTAAGGACTCCTGAAAAACAACATAAAATGCATAAAGTGGAATTACATCAGCTTCTAATACATCTATATACTGAGAATTAATCCATGTGTCCTTAATTCTACATTCATGTGTCCTTAATTCATAGATTCATGCGTTATTCTAGATGTGACTCATGAAGACGTGTTGGTACATATCTTTATTGAGACCTTGCAAGGGCCGGCATTAGAATGGTTCCAACATTTACCAGCCGGATCCATCACCAGCTCGGCCACATTACGGACTGAATTCGAAGACAGATACAAGCCTTCAGAAGACGCATTCGCATTATTATCGCGAATCACTCACATGAAGAAGGAGGCCAATGAAACCATGTGTGATTTTATCACCCAATTCAATTCACTGATCAACCATGTACCGCCTGCCATGATGCCAACATTAGAGAATCAAAAGTGTTTCTTCTTGAATGCCATCAGTTCGAAAGTAAGTTTATTACTTTTACAGGAACAAATACCCACCTTGGTCCTTGCCCAGGCTATGGCCATTTAGATTGAGGACAACCTTCTTATTTCTGGTGAGTTAAGACGTGAGCCGTCAAAATCAAAGTCTTCAACTTCTTCTCAGGCTACCTCATTAGATCCAGTATTCCAAAAGATGGCCAATGACTTGCTCTGATTAAAGAAGCAATTGGCTCAAACATCATCTACGACTCCTTACCGGGATATCCCACAGAGGAACTTCACTCCCAATAGCACCCCCCAAAGGTCACGTTTGCTTGCTGCTTCACCAAGGTTAACAATTGAAGCCCCTCCGGTTAATGCTTTGGTTGAAATCAAAGAAGATGATACAAATTATGAAGAACCTTTGTCACAAGGCGAAGATGATCAAGATGTCAGTGAACCGACTAGAGACTCTACTATCGGGTATATGGAATTTGAAGATGAGGAATCTGATGAGGAAGAGGGTACCCAAGGGTATGTGAGCAGACAATCATATGTAATTTTCACTCGCTCGCAAGGAAAATAAGCAAAGGTTGCTACTGAAAGACAAAAGGAAAAGGCTATGGTAACTCTTCCTCCAACGATCGCTAAAAGAGGTAATACCCTTCCTACTTAACCTCCAATTAAACCTTTTGTAAAGAAACCTTTTCCTCCTGTTTCTCCTCCAATTCAGCCTTCCTCTAATTCCATAAAGACCAGTAATCCTCCCCCACAAACATGAAACGAAGGACTCATTCCTTCATGAGTGCAACCCTTGGTCGCATTCAATATAATTGATCACGCCAAAAAGACCAAGATCTAGATGTCTGAAGTTGAATACCTTCAGTCCAACCCAGAGCAGCTTGTAAGATTAACTAAGTATATCTAAAGTTAGGCTACAATCCCTCCTCCTATTTCCCCAAAAGGAATTCTTCCCATTCCTCCTGCGTCTCACATAAATGTTGCCTCGATTCTGTGTCAAGGAAAATTGAACCTTTTTACCTATCTCTCCTGATCAATGGTCATAAACTAAGCAACTGTATAATTGATTCTGGAGCTTCTGATAATGTCATGCCAGTAAAGGTCACCCATGCTTTGGGCCTCACACTTACTAAACCTTTTGGCATATGCTACTCCATGGAAACCAAACAGGTACCATTGATTGGTCAGATCAAGGATGCGCAGTTCGCATTCGCAGCATTTCCTGAGAAAAGGGTAAAAATGACTATTCTCGTAGCTGATATTCTAGCAGCATATGGGATATTGCTAGGGAGGAGCTTTTGTAAAGAAGTTGGTGGGGAAATTCATATGGACTGGTCCAAAGCCAGGATTCTTGTCAAAGGAGTGATGCAGACATTGGAACCAGAATCACAAAAGAAATATCTAGTCACCAATTCTGATGACCCCAAAGCTCAGATTCTTTTTGAATCATCAGGGATGGGGAATTACTTCCTGTCCACTGACTCAGATAGGATGGACATTCTCATCCAAAAGGAGGATCTCAACAAAGTATGGACATTGCAGTTTGATGGCAGTTGCGCAACAAGTGGATGCAGTGCTGGGGCTGTTCTAATATCTCCTGAAGAGGAGATTTTCCTTTTTCTTTCAAGTTGCAGTTCTTCAATACTGAATAATACTGTCGAGTATGAATCCTTGTTACTTGGCATGCAAGCTGCAAAAGAGAAAGGAATCAAGAATCTAAAAGTGCAAGGTGATGCTGAGCTAATTGTCAATCAGGTAAAAGGGATATACCAAGTAAAAAATGACTGGCTCAGACACTACCGCAATGCCGTATGGGATAGCATCGAAGAGTTTGACGCTTTCTCAATCAAAGTAGTTCCACGAGCTCAAAATGATATGGCTGATTCATTGGCCGTCTCAACGTCTCTCATGCTCCCCCACCCAGGGTTAAAAACAGATACATATACCATTGAGGTGGTTTTTCACCCAAGTGTACCAGATAATTCACAGCACTGGCAAGTGTTCAATGATGACAACCAACTTATCACTTTTTTGGAGAAAGCTGACAATTTCAAAGAACTTCATTTCGATGGATCAACTTCTGTGTGTCGTGAGTCTCTCACCGGTCAAGCACATGAATCTGAAAAAGAAACAGTGATACAGCTCAAAGGAAATAAGATTCCGAAAGGTTTGGTTTCCTTAGAATGATTATTTGATAATCATGACCGTTTTTGTCAAGAAAAAGTGACAGGATGATCCTTCCTCTTCTCAAGAAACTGAATCCGTCAATCTGGGTACTGTGGAACATCCTCATTCCATGAACATCGGGAAGTGTTGTACGCCCGAGGAAAAGTGAAAATTCGTTAAGTTGTTGAAAAAGTACATGGATGTGTTAGCATGGTCTTATGTTGATCTGAAGTCTTTCAAGCCAAAGGACATTCGGCACGACATTCCGCTCAAGGACAATGTCAAGCCTTTTCATCAAAAGCAAAGGCACTACAACCCCAAAATCTCAGGTACCATCCAGGCTGAAATTCAGAAGATGTTGGACGCAAGAATTATTTTTCCAATTCATCACAGTACCTGGGTTGCAAATATTGTTCCTGTGCGGAAGAAGAATGGCGAGATACGCATATGCGTGGACTTTCGCAACTTGAACCAGTCATCCTTAAAGGATAACTATCCACTGCCGATAATGGATCAAGTGCTACAGGTAGTAACCGGTTCAGAAATGTTGTCTATGTTGGATGGTTTTTTAGGTTACAATCAAATTCAAGTCACGCCTGAAGATCAGTTCAAAAAAACATTCACCACTCCTTGGGGTACCTTCACCTACAGCAGAATGCCATTCGGTTTGATCAACACCGGTGCCACCTTCCAATGAGCAATGGACTTTGCATTCAAAGGTATGATGGGAAAGGTCATCATAGTTTACCTAGAATGACCTGACCGTGTTCTCCAAGAAATGAAGTGATCACTGCGATCATTTAGAGCAAGTCTTGATCAGATGCCGAGAGCACGGGATTTCACTAAATCCCAAGAAGTCAGTTATTGGGGTCACCAAAGGAAAGCTGCTAGGACATGTCGTCAGCAGAGAAGGAACTAAGATAGATGTCGAAAGATTCAAGGCTATTCAGAGCCTTACTTTGCCTACAAGCAAGACTAGTGTTCACTCTTTCTTCGGAAAGGTAAATTTTCTTAGACGCTTTGTTCCTGATTTTGCTGAGAAGACTCGTCATATATCTAATATGATGAAAGGGTCCCAAACATTCTGATGGAGTGAGGAAGGAAAGACATCATTCAAAGACATAAAAAAAATCCGTTGCTCACACTCCTATTCTGGTGTGTCCCGACTTCAGCAAAGACTTCATCATGTATAGTTATGCATCTGCGCATACTGTATCAGCTATCTTGATGCAAAAGAACTCCGAGGATATTGAATCCCCGATTGCTTTCATGAGCTCTCCTCTTAAGCCTCATGAACTAAAGATGTCACAATTGGAAAAGCATGCCTTTGCCGTGGTAAAAGCAGTCAAAAATTTCCACTACTATATTCTGAATTCTCATACAGTAGTATTGGTTCCAGACACAGCTGTTAAGTCTATCCTGACTCAACAGGAGTTAGGGAGCTTATGAGGGAATTGGATCGCAAAGGTCCAAGAATACAATCTAGACATCAAACCAACCAAGTTGGTAAGAGGTAAAGGCCTGTGTCAGCTAATGGCTGAAAATAAAGACTCAGAGGTACCTGAAGAGAAAGTTGATCACGTTGATGGAGAACAAAATGAACTGGAGAAAGCGGATTCTTTTCCCATGGTTCTGTTTGTCACAACCAATGATGAATGGTATTCTGACATCACATTCTTTCTCACCTATGGAGAGTGCCCAACTCACCTAACCACTAAGGAAAAGTGAATGGTGAAGCTCAGAGCTGCAAGATATGTCATATGGGATGATGGATTGTACAAATGTGGAATTGATGGTGTTTTTCTACGATGTGTTGACAAGCCGCAGCAGATAAGATTGTTAAAGAGTTTTCACAACTCAGCCTGTGGTGGTCACTTCTCCTCATCAGTGACAGCACATAAAATCATCCAGGCCAGGTACTACTGGCCAACGCTATTTCAAGATGCAGCCACCTGGGTAGCAAAATGTGAACTTTGCCAACAGTTCATTGGCAAACCAAAGCTGGTTGCATTTCCCCTCAGGCCCGTCATCATCGACGAACCATTCAGACAATGGGGAATTGATTTCATTGGAGCACTCAATCCTCAATCGAGTGTTGGACATAGTTACGTCCTAACAGCAATGGATTACTTCACGAAATGGGTGGAGGCCATACCTGTCAAGCATGCCACTTCTGAAGTTGTTTGTAACTTCATCAAAGAGAATATTATTGTGAGATTTGGCATTCCACACAAAATCATTGCTGACAACGCTTCCAACTTCTCTTCACGGGAAGTTATTGGTTTTTGTTATGGATACGGAATAACCTTGGCTCATGCTTCTGATTATTATCCTCAAGGAAATGGTCAGGCAGAATCCAGCAACAAGAACCTGGTGACTATCATACGGAAGCTAGTTGATGAAAACCAGTGGTCCTGGCACAAGTCATTATACGATGCTTTGTGGGTGGATCGTATCACTCCAAAGAGGTCTCTCGGCATGTCACCTTTCCAAGTGTTGTATGGGATCGATGCTGAAATCCCTATCTCTGTAGAACTTCCTGCTCTGTGCTTGGCTCGAGCAATTGAAGATGAAACTTTTCAGAATTCTCTTGAAAAGAGGATTATGTACCTGAAGGAACTTGAAGAAAAGTGAGTAAAAGTGGTCGACAAGATCACTGAACATCAGAATCAAGTTAAGAGGTTGTTCGACAAGAAAGCTAAGCAGAGAGATTTCCAAGTGGGAGATCTCGTTCTTCTATGGGACAAATGAAGAGAACCGAAAGGTATGCATGGGAAGTTTGACTCTCTTTGGAGAGGGCCATACAAGATCAAGCAGCTCAATGGAGAGAATAGTTTCTATCTCTCATATCTGGATGGAACCGAGCTCCCACTTCCCTATAGCGGGCAGCACCTGAAGATCTTCAGGAAGTAGAGCTTGCTCTCTTCTTTGTACAGTTTGCTTTCGTTGTGTGTTTGCTTTTTGTTTTGTTGTGTGTTCCCTTCCTTCCCTTTTTGGTCACCCTTATTTTTGACTCTCTGTAACCCAATGGATAGGCACGTGGAAACATGGGATTCTCTACCCTTGATTTTGACTCAAAGATAGTCCCCAGAAAGAGCCAGCTGTTATCCTGCAAAATTGACAAGGGAAATTTTCAGGTAACCATACCAAAAATTCCATTTTGCTCCCCTGAAGAAGTCTGGTAAAGCTGAAAAATGGCCTAAAACTCCCTTTCAAAAATCAATCTTTTAGAACTTAGCCATTTTTAGCTTTTTTAACTGGCGCATTTTCACTGTGTCAACACTCTCAAAAACGTGCCTTTTTGAACTAGGCGTAGGAATTCTCATGTCAACATTAAAAATGTGCAACCCTTAGAAAGCCCTTTGGCACAGGAAATGTTATGTCGACATACCCAAATTTGTGCCACCTTAAAAATCCTTTGGCGCACTCATTGTTGTGTCAACATCATAAAACATGCAATTATTGGCAAGGCGCTGAAATGGTGTGTTGACATCATGAAATATGTGCTTAAGCACTGGAAGAGTTGTGTCGACATCCATAAGGTTGCGCTAAGGCACACTTTTTGTCATGTCGACACTCCCAAAGGTGTGCCAAAGGAAGTTGGTGAAATAATAAATGCCAGTTTTCCTATAAATAGGCACCCGACACCTGTCATTTTCATGATTTTAAAATTGAAAAAAGTGTTTTCTCTGCGCCTGTCAACCATCCTTGTCACCCCCGCATGTCATTTTTCAAGCTTGTGGAACCCAACGTCATCGTTTGTCCTTTATAAATCCGAGTAAGTGGCTTCTGTCATCCTTGTTGTTGTTGTGGTTTTTGTTTTTGGTTGTGTTAGGCTTAGGGTTGTTAAAAAAGATTAAATCTAAAAAAGAGGAACCTAACAATCTATAACCAACTGGAAACCCCTTTTCCTCTCCTTCCAGATCTACAAATCTGGAAGGCCCCTGCCTCTGAAGAAACCAAAGACTCATCTTTTCCTACCTGTTACCTTGCTAAAACAAACCCTCTCTTTACCATCTGAGATATCCAAAAGAGAGAGAAAGAGAAAGAAAGAAAATAAGCCAAGCTGTTAAACTGATTAAAAGCATGGCGCACTGTCCTTCCTTGCAACATCTACCAAAATTCACACCTTGGTGCACTTACCTTCTTGCAACATAACCTAAACCCACGCTCAGTTGAAATAACACTTAGCAGCTTTTTAAGGCACAGGCGCATCTTGTGCAACATCAACATTGGATGTTGTGTGCTGCAAATCCGTGCCATGCATTTTTCCCTTAGCACACTGATTTTTCTTGCAACATATTTCAAAGTTGAACTTTGGCGCACTCTAAACACATGCAACACAAACTTTTTCTACGCCCAGTCAAAGCAGTTTTTCCATGTAAGGCACTGGCACATTTCCCTTAACATCAACATGACATGTTGCATGTTGTAAACCCGCACCCTGCGCTTTACCCTTTGGCGCTGCATTCTGTCATGCAACACCTCTCAAAAGTGCGCCCTTTCTAAACTTGGTGCAACTTTTCTCATGTCAACACTAGCGCACCTTTTTCATGTCAACATCTTCAAAAGTGCACCCAGCAATAAAAGGCCTCTGCAACATGCTTTGAACCTGCACCTTGCGCCCTAAGCCTTATAATTACTCATTCTTCTTTCTACAAGCTTTCATTATGAATAACATGATGGTTGACATGGCTCTTCTGTGTTGGACCTCCTTGATTCTTCTTGTAGAACAACAACAGCCATCCTTGAGCTCACACATGTCTTCATCAAGCAAGAAACCAACAAAGTCTAAAGCTAAAGCGAAGCAGTCAGAACAAGAGATGAAGTACAAATATCAGAAAGTCAGGATGCCTGACTCATATGCAGAGAGCAACCTCGACATCAGAGACTCTGAGCTAGGGCATATTGATATGGATGACTTTTGGGCAAGGACCAACCAGGCAAGCAGTGGCCCATGGATGAACAAACTAGTGGGCAGTGGATTGCACTTTGCAGCTGGGCTACCAGTAAGTGCCGTAAATAATGAATTCATCATGTTGGTTGCCCACTGCTATAACAAGGACACTAGATGTGTCGAAGACAAAGAACAAAAGATGATCATCGACCTCACAGCTCGTCACTTTGAACTAACCCTGGGCATTCCTCATCACAGGCAATATGTAGAAATAAGTCTAGAAGACTGCAAGAAGGCCTGGGACGACAATGAGGATAAATGCATGCAAATGATGAACGAACTTTATCTAAAGAACAAGAAGCCGGTGAGTAGATGGCCACAGACCATCCACCGTAGTGACTTCAATGAGGAGTTGAGTGATACAATCACCTTCCTAAACAGAGTATTTGGGCTCCCTGATGCCCATTATTTCCACAAATGGATGCTGAGGTATCTAGAGACCATGAGCAAGAATGCACCTGATCAGTGTTTTGGCTGGGGTGAAATCATCAGCGACACCATCTCCCAGCAGCTTCAACAAGTTCTAACAACTGGGAAGTTCTACATGAATTCCTACATTGTATACGCTACAGATTTCGCAAGGTTAGCTCGAAATGGGGTATGGTCCCAAGTTAAAATATATGAATTCTACCCAGAGCTAAGGCTCGAGGCCAGCATCTCCCAGTTCTCAAGATTAATGATGCCTTCTTCTATAAGGTAATCTACTTGTTGAGGTTGAACATGAGACACGGTCGGACCAGCCCGAGTGTGATTGCTGCCACAAAGAAATGGGGAGCATTGTTCACACAATTCCCCACATTCACATACCTCAGAGCTGTGAATTTCGAGGGTGAACCAACAAAGCTACCAAGGTATGCAGGGCCAAAGCTGATCCTCTTGGAGTTGTCAAGGCAACTGATCACTTACCATGAGAAGTGCATGAAGAGAAAGAAAGGAGGAACTCCATTCCCCCTTACAGTTGGCCGATACACCTGCACCACACTTGCCAAAGATTGGGAGATGTATGCCAAGCTTGAGTTGCTAAATTTGAAGCACAACTTCCCAGCAAGGCCCACCTTCGAATTCCTCCCAAGGGAAAAAATTGATCCCATCCATGTTCCTGAGATCGAGGATATTTGGATTGACCTGACACATGAGATAGACATCAGGCGAAAGGATCACTCCGGGCTGGCTCTAGAGGAGATCGTCCACTATGGCGTAGCCATCGTCCCAAAGGGATTCCAAGAGACTGATCAAGAAATTGATCAGGTTTACCTTGACACAGATGGGGACGATTGGCCATTCGCAGAGGTCGACAGAGCCAAAGTGCCTAAGACCATTCAGGAAAGGGTTAAGCCCACATTGCAGCGCACCGAACATTGGTGCAAATAGAATGGTCTCACCTACCTCAGAGTAGATTTCACTACTTCTCCTTCAGGTAGAGCACCTCCAAGACCGGCCCAAGTGCCGAAAGGAAAAGGAAAGGACAAGGAGGGAGAATCAAGCAAACAAGAAGAAGCTCCTCAAAGCCCTCCTACTACTTCTGAGAAACAAGTGGTTGACCTGGTGTCTCCAGGTAAAGAAGAAGAGACAACAGAAGTTTCAACGGATACATCCACCCAGGATGTTATCACAACTACAACTACTGAGGTACCCACCATTCCTTCTTCCACTCCTCCTCTCATATCATTGAAGCATCTATTCCTATGGATGTGTCTTCTTCTCTCCCTTCCTTCCTCCCTTCCATCTCCCACCTCTTCCATCTTCTCCTCTCTCGCAGATCTGTCACCCAGTGTTCCCTCCATCCAATTACAGATCCCTTCCATTTCCATGTCCTTTTCTTCTCCTGTAGTAACTCTAGGCCCCACAAGCAGTAGCGCATTGGACTCCTTGTCGATGCCACCACCAAGTGTTTCAACATTCTTCCCTGAGGCCTCTACAGTTGCTTCCCCTTTCACTCCTGTTTCTTCTTCTATTCCCTCTACTCCCTCTCCCATAAGTCCTAGCTAGATTTCTGACCATCTAGGTCAGCATAAGAGAAAGGTTCCCATCGCACCCATGGACTTCTCCGTCATTCCGAAGAAGGGACCCAAGAAGCAGAAAGTGATAACTCACTTTTCTAAGAGCACTTCAGGGGAGAGAGTCATGGAGATTGCATACCCAGATCCCACCAAGGAAAAGAAGGATCTATCTCCTACAGACTTCACAGTGACTCAAGTCACAATGGGAACCTCATCTGAAAGCCTACAAGGAGAGGCCTTGTTTGCAGTGGATGCTCTCTACAAGAAGCTACAAGAAGCAAAAGAGGAGAAGAGAATACTCAAGGAACAAAATGAACATCTTCTCCAAGCATTGCAGAGAATGGGCAACGCTCCTCCTGTGACTGCCGCCGAACCTACTGAAGTTCTCAGTCAGGATAAAATAAATGAATATGCTAAGATTGGTGAACAAGGTGCAGCAGTATCCTCCTGGATTGAGCGAATCCTCAGAGATAGTGAGGAAATGATTAAGAAATTCACAGTGCTCTACCAGGATATAGATCAAGCAAATAAGGAGCTACAAGCAGTAGCAGGTTCCCTCTCTGAGGAGTTGGATAATGCCAGGTTGCAACATGAAACATTCCAAGCAATGGCTAACTGCTCAGCTGACGACCTATTGAAGGTCGGCGTCATCGATCACCCGTGGGCACATAATAAAGCTCTCGTTGCATTAGATTACCGGGTCGATCAAATGGAATATATCCTGGAGAGGATAGATAAAATCAAGGATGAAGCCCTGGATGCACGATACAACATGGAGCAGATAGTTACAAAGATGTCTCCAGGGATGCTCAGTGAATCATTCACCTTGAGGGAAGCAGACGATACATTCCAGCGCTTCAAGGCTATAGTCACTCAAGGTTTGGCACCAGAGGTCACTTTCGACCGAGAGTCAATCAATAACCTCTTGGCCTACCATGATTTCATTGGCTTCTTGATCGATGCATGCGAGGAGTTCGCCGGGTTACCTGACAAGCTCAAGAATGAAAAAGAAACTTGTGAAGTCATTGGCGACCATTTCAAAGGTCCAGATCATAATCAACTTCAGTCAATGATCAACAAGTTTATGGAATATCGAGTGCAGTGTCACATCGACTCTCCTGATCAGAAGCAAGACACTCAATTTAAGCAAAGAGATGATGAGGAGTAGTTTCTCCTCTTGTGTACGCTTTGATCATTTTTGTAAAAATATTTAAAAAGCATGTTGGCATTTATGATGACATCATCCATGTTGTACCATGGGATGTTGCCATCCAAAAACTTGCCCAAAGTCAACTTTTGACTTTTTAGATATTTTGTAAATATCTTGTAAGGTATTTTGTAAATAGTTTGGTTTGTTTTTGTCTTCTTTCCTCTTCTCCTTCTATAAATACTGGAATACTTGTTGTATTCCAGGTGGACATTTTTTGTATGAAAAAAGAAGTGAGGAGAGAAAGACTTTGTACTTTCTTGTAACAGAAGAAATATTAATACATATGCTCAGACTTTGTGCTCAATATATGTGTTATTTGCATCAGATCTTTCTTAAGTTAGATCTATGTTTTTATTCTGTTGGATTCATTCCTATTATCGTCATATGTTCATCAGTATTGCTTTATTTGTTTATGCAAGTAAGTTTGGCTCTGTTTACTACCAGCCCAAAGCATAAACCTTCTGACCTTTCTGTCTTGGAATTCATTTCTTTTCTTCCTTCAGATCTATCTTCCTCCATTCCTTCCCTCCTACCTTTCTATTCATTGTTGGAACTACCTCTACTGGGATGAGATCCCAAACCCCCTGAAGTTAGAATAGTGTAGATTTGCACAGATTCCTGCTTGATAGATTAGCAATAAACCAGTTTCACTTTGTTGTCTCAAAGAGGGGCTATGCCCTGCACACTGTTGGCCTATTTCCCCACGACCTGCCTAACCGACAAATTTTCAAACCACTTAAAAATTATGAGAGATGTTGTGAGAGACATTATCCTGACCTGAGAGTAATATAAGTTTAAGCATGTGGAACCCTGGTGGAAAAGAAACACTATAATTTTTAAGTTATTGGTTGGTTGGGGATACTATCATTATCAATCCAACTATTATTCACTTTAGAGAATGTGTGTAAAATTTTGAATTCTTGTTGTAAATCACCTATGGCTTGTATAATTAATTACAATTGTTGCTTAAGAATGGTGATATATTGAGAATAAGTGTCAAATGAGTGTGATTGTATTTTAGTCTTAGGGTAATCATCATATAAACTAACAACATCACTTAGAGGCCTATTGTTATTACATGAGCTAGAAACATGATCTTTATCTGAGTTGACATCTATAGCATGAGAATCAAAAGATATTTTTTTATCATTTGTACAAGATGCATCCATATCATTTACCAAAGGCATAACTTTAGGATCTAAAATACAATTATAATTTGTAAAAGAAACAACATTATATTTTATATAGAAGCATCATTACCATGTGTACAAGAAAAATTGTTATCATATGCATCTACGTTGTTATAAGAGTCATGCCCCATGTTATTAATACAAATACCCTCATTTTTATTCCAAATTCTAGGAGTACTAATATTTATAACCTCAGTATAGGTAGGAGAAATGGGAAGATGATTGCTAGGGTGACTAGTCTCCCACATAGAAGGGTAATTATAATCTTCTATATACTCATCCTCCAACCCAATGCTCAATTGTATCTCTATTAAATATTTAATCCATAATGTCATTGAAGGTTTCATGACTATGTGGGGGGATCCAATGAGATAACCCGAAGACATGGGTATGGAAATACATTAGAATAATAATAGACCTTGAATTCTGATAAAACAATGAGCAATAACATGTGATTATATATACAATTAGAACCATAATGGTAGGAGATTAAACCCTAAGGGTGATGAATAAAAAGATATGTTAGCATGATTAATAGATAAAGCGGGTTCACGAAAATGTAATATCAAAACTAGGTTAATATAATTAAGATATTGCAACTAAATATCTATAAATAATATCGTAGTAGTAAATGTAGATAAACAATCATAAAATTATGGCATAAGATAAATATTCCTTTAACACAATTTATAAATATAGAATATAAGTAATTAGGTTTAGGATTTTGAAACATATTCACCCAAAAATGGGCTCTGGTTGTGCGAAAATGATCTAGATTTGAATAAATGGAGTACATAAAGTGTTCCAGTGACACATATAAAAATTGAGAATCTACAACTAAAGGATGTATGGATTCCTCTTTCTGGGGCCAAATTCACTTGAAGAACCTATCTATCCTTTAGGGTTTGGTGCCACAATATGAATTTAGGGTTTGTTGTGATTGTTTCCATGGATATGGGATTTATAGCTAGTCTCTGGTGATAAAGCTCAGGTACCTACAAAAGTCTTCTCGTTGTGTTTAAAACCCTAGATCCTCCCTTGGCAACCTGAAAGGGGTAAGTACATAATTAAGTCGATCTACCTCAACACCCTTGTGATGATGAACACTGCTTACATAACACTAATCCAGAGAAGCCTCAAACCCAAGTAACTCCCCCTCTTAGTAGGTGTGTGCGAACATGTGAAAATAATTTAAGGCTACATGACATTCCCTAAACCCAAATGGAACAAGGTACAAATGATAATTCATATTGAACAAATAATATTAATCAACATGAAAATAGATGCATAAGATGCTCTTGAGATATTAGCTATTGAAAAATTGATGATAAGTCTCCCTTTCAAATGGTTTTAGATGAACCCTTTATCGTGCAACCGACACAAATTCAAAAGTATCAAAAGGTTGACTGATAGAGATTTGCATTTTAAAATTTTAAGTCAAAATGAAAAGAGGACAAGTTCATCATCCTAGGAAATGTTCATCAGCCAAATCTATCATGGACATAGTAGAATGACAAATAAACAAGTCCACAAGATTGGGATCCCCTAAAAACACATTAAAGTAGAAGAACGAAGACCAAAGTTTTTATGAACTATTATGGAAGAAGTAGAGAGTCAAAAAAAGTGGTAAGCATGCCAAGTAGTCCTTTTATTCGAGTTAATATACCATACACATAAAATCCCTTAAAAGATGTTATAAAAAGGGCATGCGCCACTTTGGGGTATCTACACATATATATCATTTATGCTTAATGAAACAAAATCATGTAACTTCAAGTGAAAAAAATACAAGTGCATGCTAAAACACCTACTTGTTCATGCACTAAATAGTCTTATAGAAACCTCTTGAGAGTGTTCAAACCTAAACACCCAAATAAATTTTTATCTTTCAACAAAAGCAACATGCTTTACAACCAGAGGTTATAAAGGATACAAAAGATAATCATTGTACATAATCACATTACTAGTGTCGATGATTTAGGTTACCATATGGATTGTGATTACTTTTTGGATGTTATTATTGACTCATTTGACTCCTTATATTCACATTCCTTGAGCTTATCACACTTTAATTATGATGATACATGACAATTGTATGAACATCTAGAGAAAACATTGACTAACATTTCTAACCTAATCCTATGTGAGCTCGATTACATGACTTATTATACATAGATGTCTTTTTTAATTCCTTAGGTATATTATGTTTGCCACCTTCCCTTGAGTTTTTTTTTTCCATTGACTTTTGCACCCCTCAGTTTAGGATTTGTTTAATTTGACAAATATTTTAAAGTACAAAACACACATTTTTTTGATACATGATTACACATATTTACATATTTGTTTATTAATAGAGGTACTACATATACATTTAGCATGCAAGTACTTATCATAGTATTCTTTGAGTTAGATGTGGAATATACAAGCTACATATGATCATAGATTTAAACATATTTCTCAACTTCATTTTATTTGTACCTTAGGGTGGCATCCTTTCAATTTTTGGGGACATGCCTACACTAGGGGCATCTTTCACAATGTTTCATATTCTCTTTTCTACTTTTCACAATCATATTGAGGCATATACATTACTCATACATATCACACTCTAACTTAAATCTCGTGTCTTTATATAGATATTGTTAATTATTTTACATAATTGTTGCATTGTGTGCTCTCTTGTGTACTCCTTATTTCCCTATAATTCTTGCTTGTGTGTGTTTGTACTTATGTGTTCTTATGCATGGATGTCATTTTATGTTGTGTTTGTATATAATACTATGTTTGTCATGTCAATGCCATTTACATGTAATTGATTTCTTGTGTACTTATAGATTATGTTGTTTGTTTCAATGTTTTAATTTACACAGTATGTGGTTACACGTTTATAATTATTTATAGTATGTGATATTATATGCTAGGTGTTGGCAATATTTTATGTCACTTTGGTTATTTTATTGATTTCAATGACCCAACCCATGAAAGTGGCATAAAATTACCTAACCATGGAGAGATCACCTATCACTAAATGATAATGTTATCTTCCTATGCATTTTAAAGGGGTAACATCCTTGTATGATGTGAGTATTTATAAAGTTTTTTTATACTTTTAACCAGAAAGTACCTGAATGGTGGGAAAAGACGAGAATGGAGAAAATAGAGAGGTAAGAAGATGGAAGGGAGGAGCCCACAACAAGTTAAACATAGAGGGATTTTGGGACAACTCAAGGATAGTAAAAAAATAGGGAATCCCTCTTTATCACACGAGAAAATGAACATGGGAAGTATCTACAAAAAGAACAAGAAACACCTAGAAGCACATAATATTCACCATTTATGGATTACTAATGTATGTCATAAAGTACACTTGCACAGATATGCAATAGAAAGCCTATAAATCCTAGCATCACTTGTAATACAAATGAGTGGAAAGGTGGAAAACATCCAGCCAAAAATAACTAAACATGAATTCGTGATTGGAAAACATCCACACCATAAGATGAAGTCTTCTTCCAATACTCATATCCTTTATTCATGAAGTGTAAAATTACATTGTACATACAAAGTTGCAACAACTCTCTCCATAGCTAAAAGAGGAAAAGAGATATTCCCTTCTACAATTGATCTCAAAATGTTTATAGGAATTTACAAATGACTCTTCATATTTTAGGTGACTTTTCAACTTAAAGTGAAATCCTAATGAATAAATAGAAACTCGAAGCAGCCTAAGTAACTTTTACAAAAGTGATTTCACAAAGGAGAAATATGATTGGGGGGAGGGAGAAGCTCTAGTTACTATTGATCCAATCATCTACTAGCACCAAGGATAAATTCCAATGAAGCATGTTTTAACTCAATGTGATCTCCAAAATATCCTTGTTTATGTCAGGTCAACTTTTGGTACTAATCCTCTCTTTCAGTTGCTGAAAACTGAGTGATCAATGTTGCCTTTACTAGTGAGGAGAAAATGGTCAGAACTTGATCTTTCCACAATTCATCTTTAAAAAATTTCCAAACCATACTATAAGGATCCATTCCTAACAATAAAGGCGTGAACAAAATTTTACGAGTGTTTGAAGTGTGAAAATTGAGTTGTGCCTAAAACATCTTTTCCTCTGTGCGGTCAAAACAATAGTTGGAAGATGGTTTCTCAAAAGGGTAAAAAAGTGGTCTTAGAGCTCTAAAACCTCTGAAAATTTAACCTTGGTTCCAATATATTCCCATCAAATAGAATGGTGCTAAAAACTAAGCCCATATGTAGAAGTTATGGCCCTGACAACATTGGTGACCATTCCATGGTTGAATCTGAGCACAATCTCTCCATAAGAGACAATTTACAAGGAGAGGAAGGTGATAAATGTGTTTCATGATGTAAAAACTAGAAAGAATCATCTTTATCCTAATTAAATCCTTTGGGTAATGATTTTGAGAGAAAATGGGAGCAATGTGTAGCAATTTTCAATTGGAATCTCCCAGTGAAATTGGTGGCAATCCTCCTTACCAAATGGAAGTTATGAGCATTTTATTATTTGGAACACATGTGGAAGCCATGAAAGTGCAATTTCAAAGCTTCAATAACACAAAAAATAAATTTGAAGAGAAGAATGAATTCAATTCATATTTTGTCCCTTCATTGTTGGGAAAGTTACTTAGAGATGCTTGTGAGATACAATTACATTTGAAGAGGGAGCAAAATTGGAATTTTTTGAATTTTTTTCAATAGATATGGTAAAATATGATAAAAAAATAGTCATCCATATCTACTAAAATACTCAACCTCACCATATAAGAGATAGATAAAATGAAAGGTGTTTTCAAGGGGAAGTTATGCTCAAAATTTCAATTCATTTGGTGTGCTAAGTCATTGGGGAAGAGCAAAAGGATTTTGGGCAAACTAGAGCAAAAAATGGTTTTCATGGCTGGAAAATAATTTCCCACATTAAAAACAAATCAGTTTATCATTCAACCCCAGGTTTGGTTCTTCTTAAAGGCATTTTCAAATTGAGCATTTTGGCAAAGTTTCATGATTTTTCCTCCATGGAATCAACGGGGGTGAGAAAAATGAGTACTTGACAAGCTAGGGCATGGAGTTTCTTTTCATGGCTTTATCAAGAAAAAATGAATGTCATGATATGTTTTCCACTTGCACTTTTTTATTTTTCTATTGGGGAGATTTGGAGGGAAAGAAAAAGTTTTAAAAATCACTTAAGTGGGATGGAGATTTAGAAGGGAGATTGCAAAACTCAAATGCAAAGTGAAATGCATGGAACATTTAAAAAATGCACCCCAATTGGACGAGGGCATACTTTTGGATTGCTTCATGCAATTCAAATCTCTAGCCACAAATGCATGAAGGCCTAAAAAATGTACACATTCCTAGAATGGCATGCAAACGGGGGAAACATGAAGGGAAGAGCAAGTTTTGACTTTTTGTCAACAAAAACCTAACCAAGGTACTATTTCTTGTAATAAATATGTCAGCATATTTTTATGAAGGTTTGTTGAAGGAGTGTTCTTGTAGAAAGAGAATTATGTCATGATTCCAAGATGTTGAGATAATGTTCTTGAGGTCATTTTGTTGTTGTAAAGTGTCATTATTTCTTTATTGAGATGTGCTAGTAGTATGATTGTCATAAGTGATATGGAAAGTGTATTAGGTTTGTCTAGTCCATATTCATACATCATAAATCTATGAGTTGCTTAATGTTGTCAAGGCATAGTTGTTGTAACTTTCAGTGGCATATCTTTGAAGTCCAAAAATGTGTTGGTTAGTACTCAAGACTGGTATTCATGTGTCAAGCTATTTCAAAGGTATGAGATAAACACTAAGGACTTCTGTGGAAAGGTTAAAGGCTCATCAAATTCATGTAAACTTCTTGATGGATCTCCATATACAAGTTCAATGGAAATAAAGGATGAGTGCAAGAAAAGTCATTAAAGTGACTGTGAAGGAACTATGAGCTCAATTGCATGATACAAGTAAAGATACATGTTGAGGGTGTTAGTTGTGTAGTCTATATGTGAAGAATCAAGTTTTGTAAAGTGATTAGGACTGTGAAAGCTTGAAACAATGCTCTTCAAGGTAAATCTACAATCAGAGTGGGCTGCAAGGTTGTGTCCTTAGTCATAAGATCACGAGGTCTAGTTGATATGAAAAAAATATGTTATGGTCTGCCTCTAAGTAATCTATGTTCAAATGAAGGAAATTAAGTTCTAGAAGAGCATGTCAATTCATCAAGGGAATGGAAGTGGATCTAAAAAAACTAATGAAAGGTAAAATCTTGTTATGATTGTAAGTAATTTTCCTTTTACAAAGAAAATCTGGGCATGAAGCACAATATGTGGTCTCTCCTAGTAAAATGTTGACCTACAAGTTAGTAGTAGGTATGAGGAGCATCATGTTAATGCATTGAAAATGGTAAGGACTCAAAATTAAGTGTATGAGTAGAGGTATGGAATTGAAATGATCTTTGACCTCTAGATGAGAGTTACAAATTCAAGGGAAGCTTGAATGCACTTAGGAGAATGTTTTCAGACTTAGTATGATCTTCAGTTGATCCAAAGTATCTGATTTGTCTATAGTGTTCAAGGAGGTCATCATGATTGTGTATAAGGTTTGTGGGTTCACATTTTCATCTTCAAGGATTCTTAGGAGTGAGATCTTATTTCATTAGCTCAGTATAATTATCTATGAAGAGTTGTATCTTGAGTTAACTAAATGGTAATAAGGGTTGTTGTTTTCTCATGAAGGCACAAGGTGTTTTCTTCAAATACTTTAATCTTTGCAATAGTTAAAACAATGGTTGTAGGGTGATATTTCAAAGGATAGACAATGCCTCAGTCTTGAGGTGTATTCTGTTGGCTCAAGATGTGTGTGATTGTTCTAAATAGGGTGTCAAGATGCATGAAGTCCTGAAGAGAGTTTGTATTGATTTGTTTCTATTCCAAGATGACAATGCAAGGCTTGTAAGGTCAACCTCATGAAGAAGAGATAAAATTCACTAACATATGTGTATGAAATTTTAAAATTTAGCTGTGACTTCAAAAATATGGGGAAAAAAAGCCCTGGCTTGGATCAAGATCCTACATTTTCAAGTTGTTTTGAACATGACAAAATCCTTGAAGAAGACTCTTAGGTAGAGGAGATAAATCTTAGTTCCCATTTAGACCCAAAGGTGACCATGGTTGATAGATTGATAAGAGATTCCTATATATCAATGAAAGAAGTTGGTGGGATTAAAGTCCCTACTAGTTCTTTATCAAGTCTTTAAAGAAGAAAGAGAGTACTCTTCATTATTATAGGGATGTCTACAGGTTTGAATATGGTCTTTGAAGAGTATAATACAAAGATATGTCTAAATTATTGAAGATATAAAAGGTTACTACAGTGAGCTATGAATTCAAACTTTAAAGTATAGAGGTCTGTACAAATAGCTTTAAGATTTAGAATGTGATTTGGGCAAGGAAACAAATGGAAATGATTTCCTATAGGTTTGTGATGAAATTTTTGAGGCAGGGGGAGTCAAAAGATCTAACACAAGATTTTTGATACATGAACAAGATTCCTTTCAGTTCAAAGAGAGTATTAATAAATATATCAAAGTTGCTAGAATAGTATGATGGAAAATTTCAAGAATTATCAAAGATATAAGGTACTGCATAGTATCAAAGTAATGAGGATATGGAAAAGAAATCTGTGTACAGTGTATAAGAAGCCATTGAATGAGTTTTTGCAAGGTATTATATGAAGCTTAAAGCTGAAAAAGGGTTGAAACACTATCAGAAGAGTGTCTACAAGTCATGAGTGGTAAACAAAGTCTTTGTTCTAAGAATAAAAGTGCCATTTATGAGTAATTTACTGCATCTAGGATTATGAAGTGATTGAAAGTTGTGAAGGAGGTTTGTAATATTAAACAATGCTATCTATCAGTGCTATGAATGATTGATAAGATTCCATAACAGGGTACAAGATGTATAAGAAAACATCAAGACCTCATAGTGAGGGTTTCAAGGTAATAGTAACAGTTAGAGGTCTATAACCATGAAGTGGTAACCTTGCAAAGTGTCCTTGAGGAACATAAGATGTTTGAAGCTATTAAATGTGACTCTCAGGACAAAGTTAAGAACATATAAGAGATACTGAGGCATGAGAAGGTATGTAAAACTCTTGATACTAAGTTTTTCATCACAATGTATGGGTTTAGACCTATAGATAGCTTTTTAGGCCCGACATAAGGTCTAAAACAAGAATATTGGTAAGGTCAAAGGATAAAAATGATTGTTCCCGTCATTTTGACATGGTATATTTTGTTTCAGTAAACTGAAATGAATCTTCAAGGTATCAAGTGGTGTATGGTGTGATTGAAATTGAAAAAAAACAATGTGATCTAGGTTTATGAATGCTCACCAAGACATGGGGAGTTGTTTTTGGCTTTGTATCGGGAGATTTAGGTATCTAAGATGTTTGGCAAAAAAATGATGCTTGCAAGAGTTTTAAATACAAATGATAACTCAAAGAAGTTGAAATAACTGAAAAAGTGCTTCAGGAACTAAGGTAAGTGATTGATTCATCCCCAGGCCATGGAAAAAAGGTATGTGCTAATTTTTTTGAACTTTCAGAGAGTAATAAGGTGTATGAACTCAGGGGATACTTTTAAGATTGTCTTGTTTGATTGAATTGAGTCTATGGTATGAATAAGTTTGTTTATTTTGCACTGATAAAGTTGTTTAGGGACAATAGTCCCAAAGGGAGTTTTTGAAATCCTAAAGACAAGTTTGAGTTATTGTGCATGATAATGGCCTAGAAAGAGATGTTGAGTGAAAATGAAGATGAAATGGAGGAGTATCATGCTTAGGGGGAGATTTTTGGTCAAGTAAGTAAAGTTATGCATTGTTTCCACTGTGTGTTGTCATTTTCCATGTTGTAGTGTCAATGTAGCCTTTGTCATAGATGGTAAAGGGGAGAGAGGCATCCGAAACATGGAGTTGAGGTCATGTAAGTGTGTTTGTCATATGTTTGCCATCAATGTTTCTAAATGATGGTTTCCATCAATTACAAAGAGGGATATTTTTGGCCATTGTGTGGTTGTGTTGTCATTGATGTCAACCCTATATTTATGAAAAATGATTTCATGAGTGTCAGTGTCAGTCTCCTATATGATTTCATTCAAGTGTCAAATATGAAGGTTGATTGCGTGGTGTCAGGATTTGGTCCTAGTGCTTCAGTGTTGTCTTAGAGCATGGTTTAGTGAGCTGAGTCATCTATATGAGCTCTCTTGAGGTGATTTTTTGATTCATTAAGGTAAAAAATGAGTCCATATTATGTTTCATTAGATATATATGGTTCATGCATGATTATCATTATGGTTAGTTTATGGTTAGAGTCAGGTCATTCCAGGCTTGTTTCTAGCCCTGGAACATGCAAAATGAGTTGGAGATGTGAGATTTGGACCAAATGTTTCTTGTTTAAGCATGGTAGAAATATGGTGATGGTATAACTGAGGTATGTATGGTGAGTTTTGAGGTTTGCATTCAGTGGTTTGATGCATTCTATGAGGTCCTTGGGAAGCAACCATGTGAGAAACATGTACATGTTGGCATAGGTAAGTCACTATAGATGGAGAGTTTCAGAAATATTTAGAGATATGTTGTGATTATGGAAAGTTATAGGATGTTATCATGATGATTCATGAAAATTTTTAGGTCATTATGAAGAGTATTTTTGAAGATATACGAGTTTTAGTGAAACCGGGTAAGTTTTAGTGTGATTTTAAAGAAAATTTGGAACTTCTGATGCTCGTTGTGGATTGTATGATTTTCATGGGGATCTGATATCTTTGGAATATAATTTTAGGTAAGTTATTAATGTTTTTAAAAAATAATGAGGTTGTTTTATTGTCACATTTTTATGAACAATTGTTAAGAAGATAAAGTGGTTTGAAACCCTAACTAAACCGTAGTTAGGAGTAGCTTGCAGAAGAATGAGTATATCAGACCTGTTTTGATTCCTTTTGAGAAATTCATGATTGTATTTTTTAGAGGACTCTTTCAGGTTTCCAGAAAGGTATGGTATAGCATGTGGTGATATGTGGGACCCACCTAAAAATGCAAGTTTATGAAGAGTTTCAGTTTTAGGAGAAAGTTGCCAAATGAGGTATGAACTAAATTGCCACTGTGTGATGTACATGAGTTTTTATTGATGTAAAAAGAGTTTTCAGGTCGTGGGGATGTAATTACATGGTAAAATGAGCTTCATTTAGGTTGGTTGGTCAAAGGGCAATTTTGGGGCAATAAAAAATAGTCTTCAGTAAAATGAGCATAACAGAAGCTACAGGTAGAGTTAGGAGGTGATTCAAGTTGCGTTGGAAAGATAATTCAGATAAAATTACATTATTATAAGGTTTAAATCATAATAATGTATTTTTTTATGGTTTAGAGGTCAATTTTTGGACAAGAATATTTTTTGCTATCTAGGACATAAATGTTCTTGCTAAAATATTGAGTTGTTTAGAGCTTCAAAATGGTTGATTTGATGATTTATATCACCTAAAACATGAAGAGGGATAAATTTGGAATCCAATTAATTAATTTGGAGGTGTTTAAAGGGTCAAAAAAGGTGTTAACCAGTTACTTTTTGAAAACTACTTTTTGGGCAACATGATTTGGTGAAGGCAAAAGTTGATGTAGTTCGAACTAGTGGTTGTTACATGACTAATAAATTTATTAGAAGTGTTATAAAGGTTATAAAATTTCCATAAATTTTTCACATGAAATATTTGAGTTGGTTTGAAGAGATATTGAGGCCCAAAGTCAAAAGCAGGGTCTTGAAGGGTGTTGAAAACATGTGTTTTAAGAAGTATAAGAAGCAGTGGTCCCATTTAATGAAATAATATGATTGGTTAATCAAAATTGTGACCATGTTTAAATTTTAAATGATGTATTACTCATGTTTTATGAATATGGTAGCTTGAATAAGCATGTTTTTGGAATGAGGGGATTTTTGTCATTCCAATGCAAGAGTTTTTTTATGATTTTTAGTGCATGAACGAAGTGTTTTTGCTAGGATGACCTATATGGGTCACTTATGAATATTATTATAAAGTTATGAAATTTTTTTAATGATGCATTTTTTGAACCAAAGATGTATGACCGACCTACTTTGGGTTAGAATAAATAAAATCATATAAAAGTGATGTTTTGGGTTCATTTTTGAGCTAATGCTCTTAGAGGGAAGAAGTACGACCTAAAGGAGAGTGATTTGTTGGTATGTGTGCATGATTTAAAGGATGAGGAAGAGAATGATAGGTTTATTACTGATTTAATACATGAGATCAAGATATTAGAGCCAAAGAAAGTTCAAGAGGAAGAAGATAGAGCACGTTTGATGCCTTAGGGTATGAGTTAGGGTTTGTGAGCTGAATATGTGATCTCCATTAGTTGTGGCAGAAGAAAAATTCAGAGATAAAACATCTTCAGGTGGTTAAGTTTGTGCTTGGTCATCCTAGGGTGTTGTAGCCTCCTTGTGGAGTTGGTGCTTCACTAAATTAGGGGTTGGTGCTCCTTATAGGGTTGGTGCTCTACTAAACTAGGGGTTGGTGCTCCTTGTGAAGTTGGTGCTTCACTAAATTTCTTTGTTATGAGTAATATCAAAAAAATTTCAGTGGGTTTTATTCCCCTTGAGGGTTTCCCACATAAATTTGGTGTTCTTTTGTACTCTTTTTCTCTTCTTCTTGTGTATGGTGTATTCAATGCTTAACTAAACACACATATGGTTGTTGTATGGATGAATGGTTATTTTATTAGTAATGAATGATGAATGGAAATGGTTTAAATTTTTAATAGACTAATTCACCCCCCTCTTAGTATCTTGTGCTTCCAACATGTCCAATTAAAAAGTTAGGTGGAAAGACATCACACCCTGAGCAAAATTTGAAACATAGACAAGCCTATAGGGCACATAGATACATTTACATCTTGGAGATGTTATAACACCATACCCATTTAAGAGAATTATTGTTCTTTGAAGAACGTGTGGTTCACTTTCACAATAATACTTTATCTAATAATTGTGTTGTGCTTGGTGTGTAGTAATAATTTTAAGTATATAATTTTGAAAAGAGGGGGTTATCTAGTATTATGTACATCAAAAAATTTGCTAACTTGGAAGCGCATTTTTGAGGTAAGAGTCTTGTGGTTGATGTGATAGAATTTTCTCACTTTGCAGATTACATCCTCTTACTCTTTGGTACTAAAATCATGCCTTATCAACCTTCTCTAATTTATGATCGTGTTGATGTATCGACATCTCACTCCTTTCAAGTACCAACATTGCTAGAAGTTTCATAGTTATACTCTGTTGACCTTCTCTAACTTATAGTTTTCATATAATGTAAAACACAATTTTGATTATATCATTACAATAGAAACCTAAAAATGGTAATGTCGCCTTTATTTAGTGTTATTTAATGAATTTTTAGTGCGTTTGTATATTTTTTAGTATTGATATAAAGTAAGCATTATTGGTGTGTTTTTTCAAATTTCGATGGCTCTCCCTTCTTATCTCCCAAAACATCTCATTTCTCTCCCATGATTCCTAATACCTATATCAGGAGCACCCTTTATTTCTCTATCCCCTTATGCAAGTCTTTTTTAAGTCAGGGTGCAGTTGTCCCCCTCTCTCTATATTTTTCACTTCTAGTTGTTAAAGGTTGGTTTGCACCAACAAGGTCATACGTTGAATTCAATAAACAAGTGATTAGGTTCATTTGATGCACATAAAAATTCTAAGTAGACACAAGATAAATATAAGAAATTATTATAGCATTATCATTGTCTGATCTATCATTCTATTGTAGAGCACCATGGAATCCCTTGAAAATTTCATTTCATTAATTATATATTTTCCAACTATGTAATGTTTATTATGCACTCTTTCATTTATCAAAATCTTTATTATCATTGAGGGGCCTCATAAATAGAAAACTAGTTGGTTCACACTAGTCACCAATATTAATACAAAACCCAAATACTTTCCTTGCCCATTTTCATGTATTTTAGGTCATAGAGCACAAACTAAAGTGAGGAAATAAAAGAACAAAGGAAGGAAAACACTGTATTCAAATTAGTTTTCAGTTGTCTCTCAATAGCCTCTCACTTTCCAGGAGTAGTGGAGGTATTCTAGGCACTTGTTACAAACATTGAGGCATTTCTGAAATCATGTTAGATAATAATATTTTCTTGAGTGATGTGTTTGAATTGTTTGGAAATGTATTTCTAGAGTCATATCGAGACAATGGATCTCCGACGATAAGATATTCAAGATACACCTTATTAACCCTATGAATTTACCTTTCTAGTTGATTTCACATATTAATTTAATATTGTTGTTTTTATTTCATTGTATTTAGCCTGATTGAATTTAATTCATTTATTTGTATTATATTGTTGTGATCCTACTTTTTGAATGATCCTTGGGTTTTCATCTTTAGGGTGAATCATATTCCCTCTCAGGTTTGTTTCCTTTTAGTATTTCTAAGTTTATATGTCATAGTTGTGACTATTTTATTTTTCTTGATTCTAAAGGGTATTTTAGTATTTATCATTGAATATAGAAATAAGGCCTCCTTGTCCCTTTCATTGTATTCCTCATTAGCCTCCTTTGTCATTTATTCCAACATCATCATTATTTTCTTCATCTCTTATTTTAACCCCAAATATTTTTTTATGCATATCATCTTCCAAGAGACATTAGGGAGACACGAATACTCTCTCATTACTTGAATAATGATCTTATGTTTCATTCTTGTAATTGTTTCCATAAAAGGCCTCAAAACCTATTTTTTTGCTACCCCTTGGGATTCCAAAAGGCACACCCTAGCTCTTAGGATTTCCAATTCTCGAGCTTGTTCAAATATTTTTCTATGTGCTATAGCCAACTCAAAAATATTTAGACATTGAACCGACTCCAACCCTAATTTATTCAAAGATGAACTCTTCCTTATCCCTTTACATATACGCTACCTTAGATCCTTATGAAATATTCCTCCAATGATTTATACTCTATTGTAGAAATAATATGAGAGTGTGATACGATCTCCACTTATGTATTCCTCACTTCTTCTATAGTTCTTCTCCCTTTCATGATCCTAAATCCTTCATAAAATGATAATAATGTTGTATTATTATTCATTTTAAATAATTCATAGTTATGATGAATTGATTGATGTATGACTTAGTAAAATGAAATTAAAGTTGATATTTTTCATTTGTACTAATTATAAAAACTATAGAATTTATTATTGTTTATATTATATCTTTACACTATATTAACCATGTATGTTAGTTGTATGGGTGGTTATATGATATTTTCCTAGTTATGAATATACCCAAAGGAAGAGTATAATTTAAGAGAGGAAACACTAGATGCAGAAGACACAACCATGTATAGAGGAATCACACACACATTGTTTTTGAATTATTTAGTTGTTGCATGGGTAAAAGAGTGAATAATATCACTTGGATGCTTTAGCTATGTTATCATTTTTATTTGTGTTGAATTATTTCCTTTTACATTTTAATGTGTTTATATGAATTATGTGTCTTGTCATCATGTCTTTATGTATATGTAAGAAAATTACTTATATTTATGATTTGAGTATTTCTTAGGATTATGTTAGTGATTTGCATGAGTAATTGGGTGCATAATTGGATTTAACAAGTGACTCTTTGATCAAATACACTTGCATTATATACTTATTGCCTTAAGATTCATAGTATGTTGGTTTATGATCTTGTTTTATTTCTATCTAAAGAGGCATTATAACACCTTTGGAGGATAATATATCTCTTAATACATGCATTATCTTGAGTTTATAACAAGAAATCTTAACATTTAAATGATCTTTTGATGTAATTGTAATTAGGATTCCCTATTACAGGATTCTTTAGAGCACACAACCCTCAAAATACTTAGTGGAATGGTATGTATACATTGCAAAATATAGATACTCAAAAAATATGGAACTTAGAACCATAAAAATATTATTCAATCATAAAATACATTACATGGAAACAAAATAGTACCTCACTTGTGAGATTCTCAACAAAAACCAGATCCTAAGATATTTAGTCGCTAACTCATAGTATTTGCAAGTATAACACTATAACACAAATCATACACTAAATTGAATGGTCTAAGTTGAAGTATCATTTACCTGGGAGTCATCACTAACAGAAGAGTAGTGGTATGTATATATAATGCAAGACCCACCTACTGATAATATCACTTCAAATCTAAAAGTGATCCATAGGACACTAACGCTCATATGAAACATCTATGCAAGATAGGGCCCAAATACACCTCAATGAAAATCGAGTCCACTCTATGGTTATAATAATTGGTGTTAGGAAATAAGAGATAAAATATGCGGAATAATCCCTCACATAATCGCAATAGTAGAAAACTAATATGCAGAAATTATTACAGATCTCAAATAAAATTGTAGAATAACACGACACAAAGAGACAATATTTAACGTGGTTCACCCAATTTGGGCTACGTCCACCAAGAATCACTTACTCAAAATTTATTACAAGTCACCACTCTCTCAATACAATACCCATATCCGTTTGGAGCTATGCTCAACAAACTCTACAGAATTCACAGTCGAATTCAAAACACATCTGCAATACATTTACTTGTACATCTATCATATGCATAAGACCATATAAATAGACAACTACTTAAGCAGTTTTACAAAACCATGGGTATCAAAACCATGGGAAAAACCCATCCCATAAACCTATGGGTCAAAAAACTCGCCCATATGAGAAGAGCACATTTCCTGATATGTCGGGTGCATTTTTTGAGGCCAAAAAAATTTACGCCTAAATTTTTTTTTTTTCGGGGGCTGCGCCCCCGAACCCCTGCTTGGGGCGCAGGCCGGCCCCAAACCCCGACGAGGATACATGAAAAGTGTACAATACTCTTAGTGTATAGTCTTCAACACTTTCACACATGAAAACAAGCTCCACAACCTAACAATTGGATTAGGTAAAATCCATGTTAAATCATACCATAATGAAGTATTTTAACTTCACAAGTAATGTGCCATGTGATGAGCCCCTATTTTGTCATGTTTTATCCTATGTCAAACCTTGTTTTGTCATGTCATCATTCTACACTATGTATAATATTGTCATTTTGTAATTAATACTTTTATATGTTTTGGAAGGAAATATTGTGTATATCCTTGTTATTTTCATCTTGTTGTTGCTTCTTCAAATATGGTTCAAAGGGATCTTTATGAGTATTAGAAATGCATTTGGAAATCATATCTTAAAATCATCATAGGACTCAACTACAGACCAACACATGAATCGCTTATGCACTAGCACAGGACTCACTTTATAGCGTAGGAATCACCCTTACATGAGCGCATGAATCACTTAGAGTACTAATGTAAACTCTCTTGGAATTAGGAACTCATACAAAAGAGGCAAATGAATCGGATGACGAAGAAACAAGTTTATGTAGTTGACACACCAGTTTATATGATGAAATGTGTACTTCTATCTCAACCTCCACATGGATTATGAGGACCATGCAATCTCAACTTAACACCAGTGCTCAAAGATGCAAAGTAAACAATCATAACACATAGAATTATAATCATCATGATTATAGGGAACCAACTTGAGATCTAAAATATCTTCTAATGATGATTGACTATTTCAATTAAGAGTCAATTATGGATCTCATCTGCAGTTAATAGGGTGAATTTGATCCAAACACAACATGGACTAATCCTTCCATGATTTAAATTCCTTAAACAATTAGTTTTTGTTAGAGGTATCTTCTAGTAAAGTAGTTTTTATTAATTTCAAATAACTAGTCCTCTTTCAGAGAGGCTAGGATTGATCTAAAATATAAAAGAGCAAATGTAGTAGGGGAAAAAGTTAGTTCGATTGATTATTGTAAAAGGAATTCGTTCATTCAATAAAG
This sequence comes from Taxus chinensis, assembly GCA_019776745.2. NCBI lineage: Eukaryota > Viridiplantae > Streptophyta > Pinopsida > Cupressales > Taxaceae > Taxus > Taxus chinensis. Next base: position 197,985,226 of record CM034152.1, on the reverse strand, counting down.
TGTAGATTCATGGGAAAACACTATTTGTGTGACTCATAACTTTAAACTAGATCAGCGGGAAGGAAAAATGGCCACTCCTCCCCAATGTGAAGGGATAAGTTCCTGTTCATTTTCCTTTTATTATTTTTCATTTATTTATTAATTAGCATCACATTGTTTTCAATAATTTTAATTATGCATTCAATAATCTTTTGTTATCAATCAAATTCATTTATTTATGGCAATTAGTATAGCATTTGGTTAATTTTGTTGTTGAATAAATACTGAGAATGATTACAACCATTTCCTTTGTTACAAATAGCCATGGATACTGCCCTGGACTGATAATCATAATATAACTAAAGTGTGAGTATCAATGACGCTCGTCACTTTTTAGTGTTGTTGCCATGGATTTCTCAAGGTGTTATCAAAGATTAAGGTACTAACTGGAAGTGCTTCCTGATTTCCTGGTAAGTTTCCATTTAGAAATTTTATTTCCATAACTCTTTCTTTTGAAGCAAGAAGACCTTGTAGTGACAACAATATTCTTTTGTACTTTGGATTATGTGGAGCACAAACATTTAGTTAATCATTGGTAGTTAGGAAATTTCCCTCAGTTTGGTAGGATTTTATGTTTATACGTAGAGACCGTAGAGGTAGATTCATTAGAATTAATTTGCAAAACCCCCCTCAAAACCAACCTATGGAACAAATTGTTCACCAAGAAATGATGGCTGATGAATTAGAAAACCCCAATGGTGCAAATAATGGAAATTCCTCGATTGGAAGGACATTCAACTATCCCATATAACTGGATCCTAATTATCAAGCTCCCATGAAGAACATATCCCCTTCAATTTTACAAACCTTCAAGGGATTAGTCTCAGAAGATCCTGATCAATTCCTATTTGAGTTCAAAGTCTTATGCCAAACCTATGATTATACCTCAAATACCCAGAAGCTCAATTTATTTCCCTCGATCTTAAAGGACACAACTATGAGATGGTTCATGGGCTTAACCCCTAACTCCATCCATAGTTGGCAGGAGATGGAAACATTTTTTTTGGATAAATACCAAGACTACTGTAGGGTGAGAGATAGAAGGGAATAAATTTTTAGGATTCAAAAAAAGGAGGATGAGAGTGTGGAGGACTATCTTGATCAGTTCCTCTTCCTTCATAGGAGGTGTGGTACTGGTTTGGATATTAATCTGCTCAAAACTTTATTCCTCAAGGGATTGGATGAAGACACACATGAATCCTTCAATCTTATGGGAAAAGGAGACATGAACAAATTATAATTTACTGATATCATTTTCCTCTATAGGAACTACTCCCGAACTCGCCCCAACCTTCGTAGAAAAGAAAACCAAAATGGCTAATGGCGATATATCCAAACTAAGAGAAGAGATTACAAATTTGAGAACATACCTCTTAGTTCAACTTAATACAACTATGGATAGGGAGAAATCCGGGAACACAAATCCTTTGTTCATCTACTTTCTGAGATGTAGGAACAAGCATGGGCTTAAGGAATTGTCCCTTAGAAAAAAACAACATCTTTTTGTCTGTGATCTAAATCATGCCACAAACCAATGTGGATTGTTTCCCTTGCTAAAAAACCATTTAAAAGAGAACACACAAGACGAAGTTGAGTTAAACTATATGGCTTAGAGGCAAGAAGGAAATTTTCAATCAAATCAAAACTAGTCCTATGCACTAAAAACACAATGGGTCCAAAACCAATGGAATACACCATGGCCATACCCACATCCTTGGGATCAAAAAGTCCCACATGAATGGATTCCTCAATGGAATGCACCACCAAGTTATTATCAACAATCCTAGACTCCAAACCCAAAAATTCCACTGTTTCAACAGTTTAATCCTCAATTCCAACAACAGTGGAATGTACCTCAAGGATCAGGGAAGAAATATTATAACCAAAGAAGACCCCAAGGTCAACAAGGCTTTGTTGACTGGGCCTACAAATGCTACCTCATCTGAACAACCTGCCCAACCACAGATTCCAACTCAAAATGTGGTGAAACCCAAAATTGTGAGGTAGGGTAACCCAACATACACCGTGGAATCAAATAAGAACACCATAGTAAACTCTGTGGATTGTAGAAACATCTTGCTGCATGTTAGGGAAGGTTACCTCAAAACCTTCATCTCATGTTATAGAAGAAATCCTTGAAGATAAAGAAAAGCCAAAAGAAAAACGCAGCCCAGTACTTGTTGTTGAAGAAACACCCCAACCAAATACATTGATATTCCTTTTCCATCCAAACTCTTGGAGAAACACAACACTGTAATTAATGAACAACTAGAGTTAGAGATAATTCAGGGACTAAGGAAATTGAGTATTGGGTTTCCTCTATTACAAGATCTTAAAGAAATTCTAGAATTGAACAAAACCATCAAAGAGCTTTGTTTTAAGACTCCAGGAAGAAGAAAGAATCAACCTAAAACCATCCATGTTGATGGAAAACTTGGCTAGTATACTGGAAGGGAATATGACCCCTCCTAAATATGGAGACCCTAGAAGTCCTATTGTTATAGTTTGCATAGGAAATGTGCAAATCCCAAACATCCTAATTGACTTAGGAGTTGTTATCAATGTGATGACCACTAATACCTTTTCCACATTGTCTCTCCTTGAACCAAAATCAACTTCAATAGTTTTACAAATGGCAGACCAGTCTATAAACAAGCCAAAAGGGATTATAGAAGATGTTACCATAACCATTGAGTCCTAGGATTATTCGGTAGAATTTATGGTTATAAAAACTAAGAATAGGAAGATTAGATACCCTTTGATCCTAGGACGCCCTTGGTTAGCTATTGTTTCCACCCTCATTGATTGCAGAATAGGAAATATGGTGATTACAAATGGGCACGATTCCAAAAATTAATCCATCTACCCAGCCACAAAACCTTTTACTACAGAAAAGAAATAATGGTAGAAGGATAATGCAGATGAATCAGAGGACATCATTTCATCTCTGGCCATGGTCATAATTCAAGAACATTTAGATCAAATTCAGGATGGTGACCATGAGTCCTGCGCTGGTCAGAGTATAAGTCTTGTGCCTGAGCATGAATCTTGCACTGGATTGACTATTATTCATACTACAACTAGTGGAACTAAGAGATGACATGATGGATGATGAAAATTAGCCTATCATCTACCCTTTTCCACGAAATATAGACTTGACCAAGTCTGTCTTTCAAAATATCACTGTTATTCACATATTACTTCCCCACAGGTGCCCATTGAATGCATTATTGAGAGAGTATCTTGTTGTAAATTCTCTCCATCCAAACACCAAACAATTACCTATTTTCCTAGGGAAAACATCAACAATCAATAGTTGGTTGACTAGTCAGGAAGATAATACCCTGTTTAAAATTTTATGCTCACATCCTCAAGAATTTTCTTGGGAATATAGTGACATGAAGGGTATTCACCCCAGTATTTGTACACACCACATTTACACAATTGATTCCAGACCAGTCAGACAACCAAAAAGAAGGATAAACCCTGCCTTAAGAGACATTGTAAAAACTAAAATTGAAAAACTTATTAAGGTAGGATTCATTTATCCAATCTCAGATAGCCAGTGGGTTTCTCCATTAGTTATAGTTCCTAAAACGAATGGGAAATGGAGGGTCTTGTGTGGATTATAGGGAGTTAAATAAGGAAACTCATCAAGATTATTTTCCATTACCTTTCATTGATCAAGTCTTAGATAATTTGTCTGGAAAAAGGTATTTTTCATTCCTCGATGGGTTCAGTGGGTACAATCAAATAACAAGTAGCACCAAAGGATCAAGATAAAACCATTTTTACCTACCCATGGGGAAAATTTTCTTATAGGGTATTACCTTTTGGTTTATGTAATGCTCTTGCCACTTTTCAAAGAGCCATGTTAGCAATCTTTGCTGATCTCACTCATGATTGTGTTGAGATTTACATGGATGAATTCACTGTTTATGGGGAAACATTCTAAGAGGAAATTGACAATCTAGAAAAATTCCTTTCTAGGTGTGAAAAACATCAGTTATCATTAAACCATGAAAATGCTTATTTATGATGGAGTAGGGATAGTCTTAGGCCATCATGTTTTAGCTGAAGGAATCAAGGTAGATCCTGACAAGGTCAGTATCATTGTAAAACTCCCATCTCCCATAAACCAAATAGAGGTGAGAAATTTTCTCGGGCATGTTGGCTACTATAGAAGGTTTATTTCAGATTTTAGTAAGATAACTTCTCCATTGTTTTCTCTCCTAACTAAAGAATCTGAATTTGAATGGACAGAGGCATGCCAACAATCCTTTGATATTATCAAAGACAAATTGATAAATACCCTAGTATTAAGAGGCCCAAATTGGAAGCTCCCCTTCCATATATAAAAGATGCTTCCAATGAAGCAATAGGGGTTGTACTTGGACAACAAGAAGAAGGAGAAACAATGCATGCTATTTACTATATTAGTAAAAACCTCTCCCTTGCTGAAAGGAACTACACCACCACAGAGAAGGGATTTCTTGCAGTTGTTTATGCAATTAAAATTTTTCACCATTATATCACAGGTTATGAAGTGATTGATCACATTGACCACTCTGTTATTAAGCATCTAATGAATAAACCTTTAGTGCATGGACGGATTGTAAGATGGATGCTGTTATTACAAGAAATTAATATTAAAATTATTGACAAAGCCAGGGAAATCAAATGTGGTGGCTGATTTTGTTTCAAGGTTAACCATTTCAGGAAAGGAAGAACATGTCAATGATGATTTTCCAGATGAACATTTGTTTGCAATTTATATTGTCTCTCCTTGGTTTGCAGATATGGCTAAGTACTTGGCTACAGGGAAGTTCCTAACCTTTTTCACACATAAGAAAAGAAATAAATCAAACAAAGTGTGATTTATGCATGGTTTAATGGATTTCTTTTTAAATGTGGACTTGACCATGTTTTACGCAAGTGTGTAGCTGAAGATGAGATCTTTGATATACTCAGGGCATGTCATGATGAGCCATCAAGAGGACATTATTCAGTTAAAAGAACCATTCACAAAGTCTTGGGAGCTGGTTACTATTGGCCTTCCTTGTACAGAGATGTCAAAAAGTATGTGTGGCAGTGTGATCAATGTCAAAGGATGGGAAAGCCAACATTTACATATGAGATTCCACTCCAACCTCAAGTTGTTTTAGAACCATTTGAGAAGTGGGGATTGGATTTCATTGGACCAATTGACCCAAATTCTCAAGGGAAGGAGTACATTCTAGTTTGTATAGATTATGTCACCAAATGGGCTAAGGTGCAAGCTCTACAATATGCAAGGGATGAAAAAGTTGCATATTTTTTATATGAACACATCTTTCAGAGATTTGGGCACCAAGATCCATTGTTTCAGACCAAGGACCACATTTTATGTTAGGATTAATTAGTTCCTTTGTGGCAACATACCAGCTTAAGAAAAAGAATTCATCACCATACCATCCACAGTCCAATGGTCAAGTAGAAGTTACTAACAGGGAGTTGGAGAATATCCTAACAAAAACAGTGGATATCTCAAGGAAAAATTGGGTTCAAAAGTTACCTGAAGTAGTGTGGGCCTACAATAATACTTGGAAAATAACCACAAGATTCACTCCTTATGATTTGGTTTATGGGAACAATCTTATTCTTCCTATAGAATTTGAAATTCAGACCTTAAGAACAACTATTGAAGTGGGAATTGATTTATCAGAAGCACAACAAAGGTAAGGATTCTTCAACTAAATGAGTTAGATGAGATGAGATTACAAACATTGCATCAGATAAAAATCATCCAACATCAAAGGAAAGTATGGCATGATAAACATATTAAGAAAAGGAAGTTTCAAAAAGGAGATTGGGCCCTACTGTTTGATTCAAAGTATAAGGACTTCAAAGGAAAGCTACAAACAAGATGGATGGGTCCATATCAAATTGAGGAAGTTTTCAACAATGGGACAGTTCAGCTAATTCCAATTGATGGTGAGAAGAAATTAATGTTGGTTAATGGCCATAGATTGAGGCTATACCATAAACCAACATCTAAAGAAGAATTCTAGAACATGCTACAAGAAAATGGAGCTCTGAATTGTTTGGAAAAAGTCTCTTTGTCTAATTCAACTCAGATCTAGGCTAGTTCTCATTAAATAAATAGGAGATGGCTGAAAACTAGAAATGATGGCCATCATCCTTTGAGGTATTGACTAAAAACCAGAAATAGTGGTCACTACTTCTAAAAAAAGAGAAAAATTTGAAAAAATAATAAGTGTAGGTGGCTGAAAACCAACAATGGCGGTCACCACCCTTGAATCATGTAGACAATAAATGAAGAAAAATACGTGGAGGGAGGATCAAAGAGACATTTAAATGATAGCCAACAATGTGACAAGTGAAATTAATCAGGTATGCATTATCACTCTTTTCTTAAATGTGGTAAAGTTTAATTTATGAGATGATCATTATTGTGCTTGTGCGAATTGATGACCTCTCTCATTCCCAATGCCTTCCCATAAACCACATATCCCAATAAATATCCATCCATCTCCATATTAATCTCCTGCATGTACCGAATTACTCCTCATTTATTGTTGTCATATTGGGATTTTTTAAAACTTTCCCAAATCATGTTGTTCTATATATAACTGTTTTGTCTCCCCTGTCTCTTTCCAAATTTTCACTTCTGTCATTTCACTATTGCGCTACTACCAGCTCCATTCCTATGTTTATGCCCATTTCTGTGACATTGCATCTCCATTGTTTTTCCCCATTACTTTCCAACCATGCGCAATTAAGTTGCTTTGTTTTAAGAACCAGCCATGGGAATTATACTTAGGCATGAACCTAAAAATTCAGACTAAATTATTGGCTGATGCAAAGTTAGTAGCAATTTTTGAAAAGGTGGGGTGGCTAGAATTTATGCTGGCTTACGAAGAGTTCAATCCAATAATGATAGAGGATTTTTCTGAGAACATTGAGGAAGGACATGCCACAGTGAAAGGTAATAAAATCTATTTCAGTCCTATTATTATTAGCCATATTTCAAGAATGCCAAAAGAAGGGAAATTAGTTAACTTTAGGACCCTCTATTATGAAATTATTAAGAGATATTCTATGGGGAAAAATGAAAAGTTTGAAGTAGTTATGGAAAATAAAGGAAAAGATAAGGGAATAAAAATAGGTACTCTCCCTGAGCCCTGGGTGGAGGTAGCTAAGTGGATAATCAAATATTTCACATGTGAGGGTCAATATGAGGTCATTTTAGGCCCTGTTTTAAGAATTCTTATCCACCTTCACCATGGCCAAGGTAAAACCCATAAAAAATTAAACTTGCCCTAGTTCTTATTCGATTTTGTCTCCTATGCTACTAAAAAATTCCGTTGGGGAACTTTTTATTTGAAATTCCAAGCCCTAATACACTTAATTTGCAAGCATCATTTTATCAAGAAAATACACGGCCTTAAGAAGTGGATGAAATTCCAGAAAATGTATGCCCTAGAACCTACATTGGTTCTAGAAAGAGGGCCTTCCACTTTAGAATGGCCTAGGAAATGCCCCAGGACATCTAGGCCTACTCAGACCCTCAATGAACCCCAAGCAAAAATTGTTCCTTCTCAAGAAGAATAGGAGGCAACTGTCCATCATGCAAACCTTACTCCAAACACCTATGTCTCCTCCTCATTCTGTATCACCCTCTGTTCCATCGTTTCTGAAAAAGAAGTTGACCAAACCCCAATCACTGATCACTAACTCTCCCCATTAGGAACAAGGTAGAACACCCTTGATCGAAGGAGAAGCTAGTTCCCCTCACGATTCTGACATAATCATGCCACAAGTATTATATCTTTCAAAAATCTAGTATGAACTACAACATGCCCAAGAAATAATCACTCACCTATAACTCCTTCTATAAGCAAAAAGAGTCCAATTTCTCTCAGAATGGAGTCTAAAAAAGAGTAGAAAATCCAAAGCTTCATCAAACCATAGAGCAAATAATAAGAGGCAACTCTTAAACTTCAACATGTATTTAGAAGGAAAAGGAAAAACAGATTCATTTCCTTCAAACCAAGACAAAAGGAGTTAAACACATCACTTACAATCTTGCAAGAAAATAGGAAGGAAACAAAGCCCTGTGCCTACCACATAAAAAATAACTTAGACATAATTTGTGTTTCCTCATATTATTGTATTGAGAGGAATGGATAAATGGATGACAAGAGTGTTATAGCCTCAGGGGAGTTGCTGAATAAAATAAGGTTTTAAAGGAAGAGAAAAAACTGCTTCAAGATAATGTGCTTAATATTTGTTGATTATATGATAAGGTCCTCTCATGTAAGGCCCCCTTATAATTTCTATGCATTGTTTTTAAAGGAACAATTCTTAAAGTGGAAGATTTATATAGTTTTTTCTATGTTGGATATAGAATTTGATGATGATAAGATGTTTTTTTGGAGCATACACAACGTAGGAGATAATGTTGTTAAGAATCTACTATGTGAATTTTATGTTCATAAATTCCTTCTCCCTGAAAAAATTGAAATCCCAATTAATCTATATGTGGGAGAGGTACAATTAAGGGCATTTATCTCTACCTTAAGGCATCAATCTGTATGGAGGGAGTAGAGGGAACATACTGTCTGAGAAGAAGCTAATATAGGCCTCTTAACGAGGCATGATCTTCCTACCCCCATCTGATTTCTTAGAAGGTTTCAATCTCAAGTGTATCATTTACAATTGGTGGAAAGGTATACGTCAATAATGAGAACTTGCATATCATCTTTCAGGGAGTAGATACTCCTAACATTTAATGTTAATTTCCTTGCTTACCAGTTGAGATAGTAACCACTTCAAGAGAACTATAAGAAAAAGGAGGTGATTTCCCCAACTAACCTCCACTAGTCGTTGAAGAGGGCCAAGGACCTTTGTAAGATTATTCTAGAAATGCAAGAAAAATTGATTGGAATGAGATACATACCTCCATTGGTGATAGCACCTATGCCACACAAGAACTCCAATGGGCATCAGTCTGAAACTAGTTATAAATCATGGAGGGACATAGTTGTCAAGTTTTTTGGTTTTTGTAACACAAAGTTAGATGTGACTTAACAAACTTTTGCCAATGAATATAATTGTCAAGAATCGTTGAGAACTTGAATAGGTAACAGAAAGACCTTCTAGATATTAAGTGTGTGGGATTTATGAGCCCCTGTTTTTCCATGTTTTATCCTATGTGAAACCCTGTTTTCTCATGTCATCATTTGGCATTATGTATAATAATGTCATTTTGTAATTAATACTTCACTATGTTTTGGAAGGAAATACTGTGCAAATCCTATTTATTTTCATCTTGTTGTTGTTTCTTCAAATATGGTTCAAATTAATCTTCATGAATATTAACAATGCATTTGGAAAGAATATCTTAAATTCATCACAAGTCTTAACTACAGACCAACACAAGACTCTCGCTTATGCACTAGTGTAGGGTTTGCTTTATAGCGTAGGAATCACCCTTGCACGAGCACAAGACTTGTTGTGGAGCACATGACTCATCCAGAGCACTAATGTAGAATCAATTGGAATGAGGAACTCATGCAAAAGAGGCAAATGACTTGGATGATGAAGAAATGAGTTGATGTAGCTGACACACCAGTTGATATGATGAAACATGTAATTCTATCTCAACCTTCATATGGATTATGAGGACCATGCAATCTCAACTTAACACCAGTGCTCAAAGATGTGGAGAAGACAATCAAAACACTTGTAGACTTATAATCACCATGATTATAAGGAACCAACTCGAGATCTTTAATATCTTCGGGCACTGATTGACTATCTCAATTAATATTAAATTATGGATCTCATTTGCAGTTAATAGGGTGAATTTGATCCAAACACATCATGCAATAATCCTTCCATGATTGTAATTCCTTAAATAGTTAGTTGTTGTTAGAGGTATCTTCTAGTAAAGTAGTTATTAATTTCAAATAATTAGTCCTCTTTTAGAGAGGTTAGGATTGATCTGAATATAAATAGCAAATGTAGTAGGGAAAAAAGTTAGTTCGATCAATTACTGTAAAAGGAATTCTTTTATTCAATAAAGTGTGGATTCAGGGGAAAAATCTACTTGTGTGACTCGTAACTTTAAACCGTACCAGTGGGAAGGAGCAAGGTCCACTCCTCCCTAACATGAAGGGATAATATCCTATTCATTTTCCTTCTGTTATTTTACATTTATTTGATTTATCAACATTGCATTATTTTTCAGCACTTTTAATTCTGCATTCAGTAATCTTTTGTTATCTATCAACTTCATTTCTTTATGGCATTTAGTATAGCATTTGGTTAATTTTGTTGTTGTATAATACTGAGAACGATTCTGACCATTTCCTTTGTTGCAAATAGCCATGGACACCGCTATGGATTGAAAATCATAACATAACTAAAGTGCGAGTATCAACGACGCTCGTCACCATGTTTGCATCATCTCACATAATATTATGCTCTGAACTAATCCACTAAACTATTTTTCACTATCTCAATATAACTCCAACGAAAATGAAACTCCAAGGGTATATATGTGATATTGAATGGAATACATGTCATTAATGTGATATCTTAGAAAATATTGATTTCTTACAACACAAAAAATATGTGAATCTATTGTGCATTGTATTAAAGTCACCTTCCTTTGCACCAAGTGATGAAACATCGTGCCATCAATCCAATGCTTCTTTTTACCTACAAAAGTTAGTTATGAACTCTAGAAGATTTTGTAATCCTTGAATACTATAGAAATGTCCCAACCACTCTAACCTAATAATACATGGTTGTATCTACAGATAGCACGGAAAACTATTGATATTATTATACTATACAAACTATGCACAAAATAAAAACAAATCATTACTACTTTAAGGATAGTCCACGTGCTTCCTTGGTTCGGATCTCATTCTCTCGTTTCATCATTTCGCGGTTTATCTGATTTCCTCGGCCTCTAAGCGGGCTTTCGGCTGTTAGGTATTCGACGCCTCTCATCCCTGTGCTGAACCCGGGGCGTCGCTCTAGGGGATTTTGCGCCCTCATTGCATGCTTTCCCCTGTTCTCCTTTTTACTGTCGGTTTGTTTTTGATATTGATGGAAATACATGGCATTATGTATCTCTGTAGAAGAATATTGATTTCTTACAAAAACAACAAACACTATTTGAACTCTAACTGGAGGGAGGGGAGGGAAGTGCATGCTTGATATTCCATCACCTTTCCTTTTTCCCATGCCGGCCCCGTGCTTACCCTGTCTTGTCCACCTCGCCTCCCTCTATGCTATGTAGTCAATTGTTTCGGGGCGTTCCTCGCTTTCTTGTGTCATGTCGAGCCTGGCTCTGGCGTCGGTTTTTTCTTACCTTGGTCCCTTGACTCTCCTCGCCGTGGTCGCCGCAAGCGAGTCGCGGCTAGTCTAAATGCGGACTCGAGAAGGGCCCTCAGGTAGGTGCTGGGGGGACCTCCGTTATGGTTTTTAGTCGCTTTCTCCCGTTCTGACGTGCGGGCCGTGGGGGGTTCCTCACGGTGTGCTTTCTTCTTTCTTTGCTGTGCGACCTCTAGTCCACTCGTTTGCCCCCCTCTGTTCGTCGCTCCTCCGCCGGTGCCCCCCTACTCTTCGCTTCCTGGATATCGAGTGTATCTGGTCATGGAGATGCTTGGGGTCCTTTTCCCTTCCGGGAGCCCCTTTCCCATATTCGGTTTGGTACGCCGGTCCTTTCCGAAGGTTTCGCCCCACGGGGGTCGCTTCATCCCCCCCCCTCCCTGAGGCCGTCGTGTCGATCTGACATTGGTCCGGCCCGTCGCGGACCCTCTGTCCTGTCGTGCCGTCTGGGGCTCGGGCAAGGGGTCCGACCTCCTTTGTCGGCCGCGCCACTCCCTTCTCCTGTTTGTGGTGGTGCCCTACTTGTTCCTCCCCGCCGCTTCTGCCTCTCTCCCTCCTGCATCCCTTTCGTCACCCCTCCCCCCTCCTCTTCGTGTGGTGCTTTCTTCTTTCTCCCTTTTAATACCGTTTTGTCCTCCATGCCGCACAAGGTGTGAAGTGCACGGACCAAGGCAAGTCCTGCATAGTCGGATTCGGATATTGTGACTAAAGATGTACCTTATATTCTCTCTCACACCTCTGTGCTTTATGCTTATAACCATTAAGCTGGCACGAGGGAGGTTGTTTCTCCAACATACACTTTCTGTAATAAATATTTGACTCTGAATTTTAATCTTCACTTCCTCATTCATCATACATCTCATATTATGGATATAAATTTTCCACATTGAATATAGGTGAAATATAAACCCCTATGATAAATCAATTTCATATGCATTCTTCACAAACTTATGTAGCACTTTGTATCTTCCAATTTCCTTCACTTTCAATTTATTATAGCCCCCCCTTAGAAACTTATCCTTTTGTAAATGTGTTAATACCATCTCTCCTAGTTGATATTCAACTTCCTTTTGTTTTATATTTGCATATTGTTTATATTGTACTAAAATTATCTTCAATTGATTACATACATCCCTCATATACTCAATAAAATCTTCTACCTCCACATTCATTATGTTTTTAATTTTTATGTCATGTAACTCTATAATACCTCTTGGAATTAAACCATACACATATTGGAATGATTTCTTTCTTCTTCTCTTGTTCATTAAATTATTATACACAACCTCACCTTGCGCTAGAATGTTAGCCCATGTACATGGCTCATATTCAATAAAACACCTTCCAAACTTCCAAAATTCAATCAATGACTTCTATCTGTCCATATATGTGGAAATCAATTGTAACCTTGTGTTTAGTTTCTTCCGAAACATTCTCTAGGAATTCCATTCATACTTAACATCCCTATACGATAAAATTCTTCTTAGTAATCCATACAATCTAACAATTTCCTTGAAAAACAAGTTAGCAATATTAGTTGTGTCATTAGTATTTCTAAAAGCCACAAAATGTGTCATTTTCAAACACATATCTACTACTACAAACATCCCCTTTCTAATTTTTAGGAAAATCCTAAAATAAAATCCATATTGATATCTTTTGTGATATTCCAATGGTCTCTCTAGGATAGGTAACGACTAATGGAAATATCCATTTGAAAATTTCCCCTTAGCTAACTAACATAATCTACATTTTTGCACATAATTACACACATATGAACTCATCCATGACAAAAAATATCTTTCCTCCAATTGTGCATATGTCTTTCATAGCCAAAGTTCATTTGATGGAGAAACAAAAATGAGAGAATGAGGATCATACAAGATAACACAGACATCAATTGAGTTTCACTCGAATGACAATGTGGTGAAGTTTTGTGAGGGAAAAAAACATTCAACCATGAAATGTGCATGTAAAGAAAAGTTCTCACTCATCTCATTCCACATAGATTTAAAGAAGAAAGGGGTACAAATAAGGGTGTTGTGTAGCCCCCAATGTATGATAATCATACCTCCTTAAGTGGAGAAGAGGAGTTACATTCCCAAATGGAAAGTAACTATTAGTATGACGCACTAACGCACACTGAACACGTATGACGTAACAATGGAATCTGTCATAACCCCTACGAAACCTAAGAACCTATGACCTCACTTAAGTGGAGATGACTCACCACAGTGATGTGGAAAATGACACACACCAACACCCCCACACCCCTTCATTTTAACTTAGGATGATGCAGAAAGTAAGAAATGAGAAATGGGTCCCAACACCTAAGCCTGATGAGGCACCCATGAACCAAAAAAATCTCAAGTAGTGGAGGAAAACCCAAAGGGAAAAACATCCACAAAACGAGATGAAATAATCCCCTAAAAATCTAAGAAAGATGCATAAAATGGGTCCTAATAACTGAGGGCTTGATAAGATACCCGTGTACAATTCTAATCTCTCTTGAAGAAGATGAAGAGAGGAGAGGAAGGAGACAAGAGGGATTATAAAATGATGTGAATTGCATAGACAGATATGAACTCTACAAACTCTAGGAATTCTCCAAGAAGAGTGTCGAGTGACGTGGTCCTCAACCAATGTAGATGAAGAAGATCCACTTGCACATCAAACAATGTTCCCACCCTTAGGAAGGACAAAAATGGAGTACTGGAAGTCCGCTCACTCCACAAAGGAAACTGAAGGTAATAGTATGAATAACTCTAAATCTGGTCCACGGAAATGTGGTATAGGTCTAGCAAATGAATGCACACAAACCAAAAGTAATGCCACGAGCATAGAACTATCAGAGTGAGAGAGAGGAACATCTTCCGAAAGGACTCCCAAGTGAAGTGAAGGAAAATCAACAACCCCAACAACAGTAGGAAGAGGAGACAAAAGAAAGGTTGGATCAATGATGACATCTAAAAAAGTGGAAGTGATAAGAGTCGTAGAAGGGGTACTCCCAACAAAATATATCAAAGAATCCTTTTAAACACCTGTAGAAGGATGAGAAACTCCCTATATTACATCACAAGTAGGCAATACGAATAGATGATGAAGGTCTCATAGATACTCATCCTAAAGGAGGTTGCTCGAAAAACCAGAAGAGTGATGTCTGATGAGGTATGAATCATCAACTGAAGGAGGAGGAGTGAAAAGGGCCTCACACACTGGAAGTGGAAAGGAGGCTAGATGCAATGATGGTATGAGGTTGAGGAACAAGAATTTCCCCGATGCTTTTATGGGAAGGGAGGAGTGTCAAAATTATATGAAATGTAGCCAAGATGAGGAGGAGAGGAGTCCTTAGTATTCCTCTCGCCATCAGAACTAGAAGAACAATCATTATCATCAGGGATGGAAAAAAGTGAGTCTATGTCAGCAAAACTGTCATCACATGAAGAAGAGGAGATAACTATATTAGCAGAAGAAGAAACAACTGCAGTCTATGAAGGGTCTCCAAACAAGGACTGAAATATTATCTAGATAATGTGAGGAGGATCTGAGTCTGCCACATAAAGGTGGAGAGGTCTGGAGACATGCAACATAAAGTGAATAATAACATGGTCGTAAGTGTTAAGGTAGTCTTCAAGATGATAAGGATCATAAGGTGCATGAACTGGCCCATACAGAAAGAGAGAAAGGCCCTTGTGAGTAAAGTACCATTATATAGAAGCAAGCCATGATGTATAGTTCTCTTTACCAAGAATAAGTGGTGGAGGCTAAAAGTGATCCCATGAAGCTCAAGTCTAGAAAGAATATCCTCCATGGTGTGCATCTAAATAAGTGAAAAATGCATGAAAAAATGGTGCAAGAGTACACACAAGGTTGCAAGATGTCAAGAATGTGTCTGCATGCAATACAACACCCAAGAACAATGATAAACCCCTATTTACGACACTTTATAAGTAGTGTGTTGATTACAATAAGGTGTGTTTATGCGACATGGGATAGTTGACCACTCACCTTACATTAGGTGACAAATCACCAAAGAATGGAGGCCACAATAAGTCTTATTCAGAAGCAAAGGAACAACACGTAACCAATCAAGAAAAAAAGAGTGTAAGCAAAAAACAAGGGTATAATACTGTCTCAGTGTCAAGAGAAGGTATCTCACATTGCAAAAAATGGGCTCTCTTGTACCGCAAGGTTGTGGTAGATGCGCTCAATATCCACAGGTGAATGAAGAGCACTACAATACATGATGAGCTTAAAAAGATGTCCTGAAAAATCCCCAATAACCCTATAATGAGAGCCCAAAAAAAAATCCTCCCGTAATGATGAATTTTGATTGATTTTCCCTTAATTAATGATTAATCTCCCTTAGAAGAGGGGAAAAAAACTAACAAAAAATCCTAACGAAGGGGTGATAGAGCAAGGTCTAGGCTGAAGGGTGAGCTAACTCAGCTCGGGTGAGCTAATGGACGAGTTGATCTCATGGGAGAGATGCATGGGTGATTTGTAGCCAAGTTGTGTTCCGAGCTAGGTGGTGAGCTCAGTCAAGCTTGTAGCTAGCTACTGAGTTAAGTGAATGAGATGTGGTGAGTACAAGGAGCTGATTGCATTCAAGTATTGATGCTGTTCCAAGGGATCTGATGAGTTCATGAGTGGAGCTGACGACATGTAAAATGGTTGAAAAGTGGCAACTGTAGTTGAGTCATGTCGTCATCGAGATGCTGAACAAGGGATGACGCACCAAGGGTAGGAAACGAGTGTACAGGTTACTTGGAGTTATGCACTGAGTTGCAAGGGAGATCCAAGACTGGAGGATTACACAAGTTGAGTTCATTAGAAGAAAACCATTGAATGCCCCAATGATGAGCTAGGAGGGGCTCCACATGGTCAGTGATGTCGAGTTTGGTGGGGGCTACAGGGAGAGTAGAAGGTGGAGTCATAGATAGCATGGTGACTGAGGGGTAACCACATGGAACTACAAAGTGGGCAAACATGAATGATCAGGAAAGAAGAGCCATCCTGAGTGCAATGCATGTATGGGTAACTAGAAAAAAGAAGCAAACATGGGTGGGGTTGACAATGAAGTGAAGGTGGAAGTGGAGAGCCAATCAACGAGTCATGATAAACAACAAAAGTGAGATGAAAATTAGTTCAGGTAGGCAAGGATCAACACTAGTATTAAACAACGAGAATGATGAGCATGGAGATCCCAAATGATAGGAATGAAAATCCAATTAGGTGGCAACGACACAAAAGCACAAGAATGAGGTTCAATGCAAAGAGGCTAAGCACAGATGAACCAACCTGAGGTGATTACCATGACGATGTAGAGTAGTGAAAGTGAAGTAGGGATGAGACGTGAGGAAGCTTGGAATACACAATAGGGAATCCATAGGAAATGTTTCAAACAAATGAGGCCATCAGAGGTGGACTGTTTGCAAGGTGAACTACAGGGGAGCTTAACATAGGACCAGGGGTCTCATAGAAAAGTGATAGAGCAATACAGCTCTCAAATGAAGCCAAGCTTGAACACAACTCATCTACACAAAAACTCAAACAGATGAACACTATGGTCAAGCTAATGAACCTCTAGCACTGGAATGTGAACCAGTATGCAGGAAGAAAATTTGAAATAGAGGATATGAGCAAGTGAGCTAGGGAAAGCCAGCTCGGTTTTCAAATCAGTAAAGCTGGGGCCAAGGTAGGATCTCAAAATGCACCTTTCCCATCACCTAAAATCTAAAAAACCACGTCAATGAAATGCATAAACCCCAAATCTATCCATTACTCTGAACTTACCAATGAAACTCCATAACATCACAAATCTTGGAAAACCTAGGAAACCCTATAAAACCACAAAATTAACATGGATCCTCTGAACAAGATGTGAACCATGAAAAGAAGCATATCAAATGCATATAACACAAGGATGGAATAACAAAAACACTTGCACAAAACTTGTACACTGTGGAAAAACTAAGAGTAGTAGGGCAAATAGTTTCCGAAATGGAGAGTAGCATAGTGATCCCAACAACATGCTCTGATACCATGACACCTCCAAGTAAAAATGTGATAACACGAGGATCGTGAAGGATAACTATGGGGGAGTGACATCAACCGAGTTGTACTCAAATGGCAGTGGTGACAAAGTTTCATGGGGGAGTGAAGCATATCAACCATGATATGTGCATGCAAAGAAAAGGAAAAGGGTCACATCTCATTCACCATCTCATTCTGCTCATAGATCTGAAGAAGAAATGGGTATAAATAGGGGTGTTGTGTAACCCCTAATGCATGGTTGTCATACCTCCTCAAATGGAGAAGAGGAGTTACATTCTTAAAATGAAAAGTTACTCCTGTATGGCACATTGATGCACACTGATGCATATGACAGAATCTATGACGGAATATTTCATACCCCCTAAGACACCTAAGACCTATGACCTCACCTAAGTGAGATGACTCGTCACGTGATGTGGAAAATGACACACACCAACATCCTTACCAATCCACCACTATATTTCTCTTTCACCAATTTTTTACGCATTGAACCTCTTGGTATACATTATTTTTCTCCTTTGAATAACAATCCATCATGTATGTGAAATTATAATCATGGGAGTCTATCTCCACCCAATGATGTTTTACATGCCTTCCATCCCTCACTAAAGTCTTCATCTTCATCATAAAGTGTCTTAATCGAATCAAATCCTAAAACATCAAATCTTAATTCATTCAAATGCTAAATCCTCCCACTCAAAGAATCAACTATGATATACTTGTTTCTTTTACGTTTCAACATAAATGAATATATTTGTGAAATTTAGACCTACTTCATGTGTCTCTGGTTTAGTTTATCCTAACTATAGATGAGTTGTAACTCTTGATTATTTGTATATAAGACAAACTCATTGGGTAATAAATAATGTCTCAATTTCTTTAAAGCTTTAACTATTACATATAACTCTTGGTCATATATATAATATTAATTCTTTGCATCATTAAGTTTCTCACTAAAAAATGTGACGGGTTTTCCACATAACTCTATTGTGGTTCCACTTACGTCACAATATAATTAAAATTTTTATTAACCTTATGGTAGTACCAATGTTGATTACATAGTTGTCTTACATTTCAACTACTAGAAAATACTCTTTCTTCTATTATCTAAAAAAAATCATTTTATCCTTCCTAAAAACATTTGTAATTGCTATGTGAATTCCACTAAAATTTTGGATAAACTTCATGTAAAAACTTGGCAGACCATGAAAACTTTGTGCCTAAAAAATGACTCTAGGTGATGGCTAATCACTTTTTGTGCATACCTTTTTCTGATCCATTTTAATCCTTCTTTAGAAATCACAAATCCAAAGTATAATAACTCTTAGTTCTTGAAAATACACTTTTTTGGATTAATGAAAAACTTCTAATCTCTTAGCTTCATCAATACCTTGCACAAATGTTACAAGTGATATTTTATTGTCTCATTAAAAACAATATATCATCTGAGAAAACTATAAGAAACTTACTAAGATATGATTTCAAGAATTCATTCATTAAACACATGAAAGAATTTGGTTTATTTTTCAACCTAAATGACATAACCAACTATTCATACAACCCCTCTCAAGTTTTGAATGCTGTCTTCCATTCATCACCTTCTCTTATGTGGATCTAGTGATATCTTCTCTTCATATCAGTCTTAGATAAATACTTCACGCCACTCAAACAAGCCATCAAATCATCCATATGTGATAACATAAAATTTTACTTGATTATGATATTATTTATTGCTGGACTATTTTTGCAACCCTTTATCCAATAACTCTTGGAATTACTTTTTCACCTTTGAATTTTTTTGTGCTCTTAATTTGTATGTAGCTTTATTTGGTAGACCCAATCTTGGGATCAAATCAAACTAATGAATAATGCTTCTCATAGGAAGTAAACCTCAAGGTAGATCATTATAAATAATATCCAAAAGATCACCGAAAAAATCATTAACTTCTTACATAAGTGTTATTTTCTTATCTTCAACCTTTGTAACCAAATTCTGCATGGGATTATCTATAAGAAAAAATGACCACTTTATTTTACTTCACTCAAAAATGACTTACATGATATCAACGTCACATTTGAATTTTATTCTACATCTTCAAACATGTTCTTAAGTAGACTTGAATCACATTTCACTCCATCTTTTTCCATTAGTGTATGTGTTCGCATGAACATCATGATGTTCCTTACATTCAAACTACCAAGGCCTCCCCCATAAAAATATGACAAGTGTATGTATGCATTATATAAAAAATAACCTCATCTGAGTATTCTCCTATTTGAAAATTCACTAAGAATTGTTTGTTTCCTGGCATTTGATGACCCTTCAAAAGAAATGAAAATTTAAATATAATGGATTATGATGTGATATATTATTCAATTTCAATTTTCCACCATTTATTATAAAATAATGTTGTGGATACTACTACTTTCAATGATCAATTTATTATACTTGCCTCTTAATTTGTATATTCACTTGAAAAATATATTATGTTATGCTAGACCATCCTATTCTTTCGTAGGATTTAATAACACCCTCTTCATCCTGAGTCACTCCCATATTTCAAGACCATTAGTGTGATAATATAATACAAAAGTATATTCATTTTCTTGTGCCATATGCCCATTCACATTTCTACTACCATGTAAATATGTGTGAGGAAACTCAAACACTCTAATTCCCAATTCTCCACATGTGAAACAAGTTACAGTGAATCCACATTCACAAACTCAACCATAAGATGCTCTACACTAGAGTTGCCTTATCCTATTTCATGTTATTATCACATTGTGATGTAACTTAATTATCATTTATTTGTAGATGTTCCCTTGGCACTACCTTTTCCTTGACCTCACATAAATTTAGTTTTTACTTATGGAGTGCCTTACTGTTGGTGTACTAACTCTTCTTCTACCTCTAGATCACATTGATAGTATTCCTTAGTAGATTGTATCCTAATCATCCCAAATTTGTCTCAAAATTCCATATGCAACCCATTCATATAAAACAACATCATTTCTGTAACATATTTAATATGTCCAACTCTAGCATTCATCCTCTAAAATTTCTCTATGCAATCACTTACACTCATATCTCTATTTTATAAATGATGTAACTTCTTAAACATATTCATATGATGATCTTGAGAAATGAACTTAACCTTTATATTTTCCATAAATTTATTCCATTTTTTTATCCTTTCTTTTTCTATGCAAAATATCCCGATTTGTACATTTTCCCACTAAATATATGCACTACCTTTCAATTTTGCTCGAACAATTTTGATTTACCATATATCCTCCAAGTTCTCATACTCAAAATATTTTTCAAGATTAACGATTCAATCAATAATATATTTAGGATTCAATCTATAAGAGCGATTAGGAATATCAAATTTTGGTTTACTTGTCATTATTGCGATAACCTTCATTAATCTATACTCATGTTCTTCTATTTCTTCCTATTCAATTTCAGTTTCTTCTTCAACAACATCAACATTTCTTACATGATATTTAATAGCAACACCTCATCATTTGTCTGTTTCCTTCACTTCTAGATGATCTTTCATGTACCTCATCAAACATGATAGATCTATAAGTTTGGGTATTATTCCATGAATAACTCCTCCTTATGGGGTTCTAAAATGATTATTGTTTCTTTTTATTTCCATTTCTTCATTAAAAAGATCCTTTATGCTGATTTCTGTCACATCTTCTATCCTAATCATTCGCCAAAAGATGTCTTAAGTTATCTTAGGACACAAAATGATCATGTTATTCTACACCTTATCTGCAACTATCACTAGAAGATTCCTTTAACTACTTTTTACTCATACTCAAAAATTTGAAAATCAACAATACCAGATGATACCAATCCTTGATACCAAAATTTATACATAAAGATACTTAATTGATGATGGATTTAAAATAGTAGAACCTCAAATTTGTTTCGAATCATGCAGTCACAATTAGGGTTCCCTATTATGGGATTCCTTAGACCATACAACCATCAAAATATTTGGTGGAATACTATGCATAAAATAAACGACACAAAAACTCAAACAAAATTATGGAAATCTAAATCACATCAATATTTATTTAGTCATAGAATGCATTACATGACAATATAATAACTATCTCATAGGTGATTTTAAAAAAAAACTCTAGATCCTAAGATCTTTACTTACTAACTCGACACCTTTACAAGTATAGCTTTGCAACATTAAACACACATTGAACTAACTAGTCTATACTATAATATCATATGTGTGGGATCCATCTCTAATACACCATTAGTGGCATGATTATATAATTCAAGCACAACCTATTGACAATATCAGCTCAAATTTATGAGCGATCGATATGACATTAACATTTATCCCGATTCTTTATACAAGATAGGGTCCAAATACATCTTAATAAAAATTTATTCCAATCAATCAATTCATACCAAAGTTTCATATTGATAGGTTATACACCATGTTTGTGCCATCCCACATAAGATTCTTCTCTTAGCTTCTCTATTAAATAATTGTGCATTATTTTAATATAGCTGCAATGACTTTGAATTCTAAAGGTATATGCATGTCATTGAATATAATAAAGATGATTACATGATATAGTTAAAAAATTGAAGCCTTCTCATGCAAAAAATAAGTGTCTCTATTGTGTACTTTATTGAAGTTAACTTAGTTTGATCTAAGTGATGAAACCTTGCACAATAAATCTAATACTCCTTTTGACATGCAAAACTTAGTTATGAAATCTAGAAGATACCGCGATCCTTGACAAATACTTCTTGAAATTTCATAATCAATTTATCTTCAAAATACCTACATGTATCAATAGATAACACAAAGCACTATTGGCATTTTTGTGCAATAAAAACTATATGAAAAATACAACACAAATCAATAGATTCTTTTTTGACATTTGTAGTTTATGTTTTTAGCCACATGATAGGGAGGGCACTTTATCTATAGCCATAGGAATACTTGTAACTCTTATCTATGATATAAATAAAAGTGTGAGGGACCCGTTAATCATCTTTTATTAATAAAAAATATAATTTCTACCTTACCACACATGTAGGAGGAGATGAAACATTACAACAGACACTTTTATGGAATAAGACTAAAAAATATGTAAACAAACTCTTGGGAAAAAAAACACTTTTCATGGAGCATAAAACAAAGACATGCCCAAATGCACTTGTGCAAAACTACACTAAAATTATTTTTTTGGTGCAAGATTTTTGTAAATGTAAATTCTCCTACATCATATTTTACGAATGCATTGAATAGGTCATGTGAGGAGGAAAATTAAGACCACATGTTTTGTTTGAATAGTGATAAGATTTTCCATCTCCATGATAAACCCCCTCTTTTAAAACTTTGTCTCTACTGCTGATCTTGTCAGTGACGAGGTTGCTAAGCTTCCTAAATCCCCTTACCCATTTCAAGATGACAACACCATGCTTGTTGAAAACACCATTAACATCCAAATCGATGATGATCCATCCCATGTAGTCATGTTAGGTGACCGCTTCCCCCATCTACATGATAAGCATTGTGAAGTACTTCACAAAAAGGAGGTTTTTGCTTGGGGATACTATGACATGCCCAAAATTGATCCTAATATTGTAGTACAAAACACCATTACTTATCCCCATGTTGTGCCCATCAGGTAAAATATTATCAAGTTTCCTATTGAATTTAATAGCCTATTTCATAGAGAGCTCGCATTAATTCTTGATGGAAAAATCATCCATCCTTTTGAATTATTTTGAATGGGTATCCAACATCATTAACATTCATAAGAAATTCATGTTAGCCATCTATATCTACATTGAATTTCATAATCTCAATCTGGCTTTTCCTAAGGATACTTTCCCTCTTCCTTCCATTGACACCATCGTCTATGCCATGGTATGCTATATGATGTTATCCCTCATGCATAAATTTTTAGGATTAAAAAATAATCCAAATAGCACTTGAAGATCAACATAATATCAAATTCACTATTGAATCAGGTACCAATTGCTATCTTAAGATGCCTTTTGAACTTAAAAATTCTGGACAACCTATCAACGAGCTATGAAACACACATTTCACAATCTTATACAAGAGATCATCCAAGTCTATGTGGACGAATTTCTCATCAAATCTCAACACACATAGGATCATTCCCATGACTTAGAAAATTTTCTCCAATGATTCTATAAATACAAGGTCCACCTTAACCTGAAAAAATGCATCTTATGCGTCACTCAAGGAAAACTCCTAGGATTACTTATCTCCAAATGTGGGATAGATATGAAACCTACAAATATTAAATCCATCCTTAATAGGTCTCATCCTACGTCTATACCTCACATCCACACTTTCTTAGTGATGTTTGGGACAATCTGATTTTTTGTCCCCAAATTCACATATTGTACCCATTTGACCAAAAACCTCCTAAAAATGGTCATCACACTTGAATGGACCAAATATTGTCAACAATCCTTTGAGAAATTGAAATTGGATTTTCTCAATAATCTCAAATTACAACCTATGTCATTTAATTGACCACTTATTCTCTATACCTCATCTACTCCTGTATTTTTTGGGCAATGTTTTCCTAAGAGGAAAGAAAAGTTAAAGAGCACAATCTATTACATTAGTTGAGCTCTCCTTGACTATGCAACTCACTGTACATCTATTGAATGAATTTTCTTGACCATATATTTTGTTACCACTAAGATTCACCATTACATGATCCATAAAACCACTTATGTCATTATCCACACTAATCCCCTATGTCATTTCTTCTTCCATCTTGTCCTCCTAATGGATTTTATTGATAAATGGATGACACTGCTCATGGAATTTGACCTACACATCATTACACAAAACATTATCAAGGGTAAAATCATCACAAATAAAATTTATGATGCTTCGATACTCGTAACCCAACCCATTTCAGATGCACTACATGATGAGGACGTAATAATCTTTGAAGGAATGAATCAAGCCCTTATAATCAAGGATTGCTACTATAGTATCACTTTTGATCTTGAGGCACAATCCCTCTCATCCAACGATGAGATTATTAAGCCCAAAACTATAAAGACAAATACTAAACCTCAATATGAAGAAAAAACTATTTAAATCCATGAATACAATTTGATTCTCCATTTTGATGGAGAAAAATGTATTTAGGGACTTGGGGTAGGTTGTGCTCTCATTGACCCATCAAACAAGACACTTTATTTATTTGTTTGATTCAAGTTCAATATTACTAATAACATGACTAAATATGAAGCTCTTATTTTTGGCATGAAAGTTTCCCTTACCTATAATATCACATATCTCTACATTATGGGTTACTCCCAACTTGTATGCAAGTTAGTTGTGCCTACCAATGCCTCATGGGGGAGAGGGGTTTCGTTAGATCGAAAAATGGGAGACCCACTCAACAGGAAGAGTCCATGCTATTTGATGTTGGGAATATCTTCTATGTATACTATAGTTCAGCCCCAAGGGAGGCTAGAAATAGTAACAATGGTCCTTCATGCTAGGTATCGGGCCCATACCCAATCCCTCAAGGTGAGGGTGGGGCTATTCATGTCCTGGTTCCCCCTGGTACCCCTTGAAGGGCATACCAGTAGTCATCCAAAACCTATGTGTAGTCACAAAATCACACACTTACTATTACATTAATACCTCCAATTATGTTATTTTATATATCTATCTCACTTAAGAAAAGTATTCACTAATGGTCTATTCCCTAGTCATATCATTTGTTAGTTGGTCATCATCGTCATTTGTCTTGCACAGTTGTCAGTTATTTGCACAGTTTCAGTTATCTCTCAAGGAGTCTCAGGTGTCGTTATTTGGTTATTTGTCATCTCTAGTCTTTGAATAGGGTGCCTGGGGTAGTACTGGAGCACCCGTGGGTGCCCGGTCCTTATTTTTAAGTGCTTTGGTCCCGACAACACTTGCATCTAATTTAGAGTTTTGAGGTTAGTATTTTTGGTTTGTTGTCTCATTCTCCTAGGTACTAGTCGACATGTTGGGTCATTAGTGTCAAAATTTGAGGAAGATATCCCTATATAGGAATAACATACCTACTATCTTATGTGGGGACTATCTATTATCAAGAAATAGCTATCTATGAAGGCAAATGACTAAATTTGGGCATCACTTACATCTGAATCACACAAGCATAGGAGAAAAGGGTTTTGTTCATTCTATTCCATCCACCATTTGCATTTTACATGTAGTTATTTCCCCCTATTTCTGTGTCATCGATGCTAGAGCACCCTAGGCACACAATTGTAGACACAAGCACACAAAACTACATTGAGTCTAGAATGTAGTACAATGCTTAGTTGTAAGTCCAATATTGTGGCATCTAAGGTTAGTCTGATCCCTTTATATGCATCTTTATTTTTTAGGGATTTGATGCTTTGTACGGGGTTTTGCAGGTAGATATTAATCATAGGTTTACAATGACACAAGTGAAGGTATTGGGACAACCATGTGACAAAGATAAAGATATTGTGAAGATCTAGCACACTATCTGATTCAAATCCTGAGATTTTCTACATACCAGAGCACCCACACTATAGACCAGGGAGTCCCAGTCAGGGTAAATCTTCACCAACTGCAATTTTATGGGTCATGTCATCATACTCTGCTTCGTCTGCACATCATCCTGTTCAGTCCTGATTCACAATAAGGTAAGTCATTCTCATGTTAGTACCTTATCTCTCCTATTTCAATATTTCATTTTGAGTAAATATCAAATAGAATTATTTAGCAAGGATCTAATAGCCTTTACTCGTTGCACACAATTTTATATGACTACTTGTGATCCTCCTTTTGATCTTTCAAATAAAACTTTAGATGATTCCCTTATTGATTACTTTTTTAGTATTGACAATCGCTCACTGGTGCATACTGATACTTCTTCTACTTTGGCCACTGATATAGTTCCTTCTTATGATTCTGCCACTTCAAACATTGCTTCTCATGATACATCTCATAATAGTTTGCATGCTCCTTCATATTATGTTGATGATCCTATTGATAACATTCTTAGCAACATTATCATTTCTGAGTCTCTATTTGATATTGGTGAGGCAAATGACAGTCATGGTTCTCTTTATTTCTATACTGCTGAGTGTGACTCTCCTACTCCATTATTGACTTCTCCTGAGATTGCATCTAGCACTACGAATGAGTCACCTCCATATATAACTTCTTCTTCTCCTACTTTTTCATTTCCTCTTGTTACATAATCTATGTCTCCTTGTCCATTTTCTCCTATAGATGTGTCTCCATCAGTCACCTCATCTCTTAAGGATGTTTCTGATGCTAGTCCCACCATTGCTATGGATATTCCATACATATATCCTACTATAGCTTTCTCGGCACCTACTCTTAGTGTTCCTTTAGCATCAAAATCTCCCACATCACCTCTTGATATTCCTATGATCACTCATAATGGAAAATTACAGCCACTTAATACATTGTTGCCATCTTCCAGCATTCCTTCACAAGATATAATCTCTCTCATGCATGCGATAGGTCAGTTACAATCTCAGGTTTAATCTCTCACTTTAGAAAGTAGGGATTACTATGCTTCTATTGACAAAAATTCATTACATGGTAACCCTATCCCAAAGAAGATTCATAATTTTGCATTCTCTCAGGACTTCATCATGCCTACTTTCACATGTTTTGATGGTACTGGTGACCCTCATGTTCATCTTCTACATTATCATATGGCTATGGACTCTTATTATGATGATCGATTATTTCTTAAGGTCTTTTGCTACAGTATTATTGATGAGGTGTTACAATGGTACACTCATCTCCCCTTTGGGTCCATTAGTAATTTCTATGACATGGATGACACTTTCCTCCATCAGTTTATAATAAAAATGGGCCTAAAATTACTTATTATCGTTTACCTACTCTACATCAAAGCTTATCTTAACCTATCAAGGATTATATTTTACGATTTAATGCTTGTACGCATCAGTTATTATTCTAACTCATAGATCTTGAGAACCAATTCATCTTCTGTTGTGGTCTAATTCCTCCACTCAAGCAAATATTATAGTATGATACATGTGAGTCATTAGTTCTTCTATGGTATAAAGTTATTTACCTAGAACAATACCTTCTCTCAACCCACATCATAGATCATCCACACATCTCTATGGCTATTGCCTCATCTAGTTCTTTGTCAGTGCCTCCAGTTGAGCATCCTACCTAGTCTCCAACTTTACCTCAAAATCAAAGCAAACAAGCTCAATCCACTAAACCACAAAAACATACCTATTCTCCGGCTATGCAAAATGATACTTCTCCTACCACTCCACCTAGGTTGTGTGAGCCTTTATATTTATCTCATCACGCTTGACCACACAATGTGCTATGGGTTTTACTTATCGAGCAATTAATTCACCTACCCTCTAACAAGCATCATTTGTATCACTAATTACAACATCAACGTGACCAACCTTATTGTAATTATCATCACATAAATGGCCATAGGGTGATTGTCTTGTCATTCATGATAGATTGCAACAACTAGAGGATAAGGGCATCCTCTCCTTTGACTCTCGCTCATGTGAACAATCCATCTCTCCTCTCCCTCATCAGATATTTTCTACTATAATTGAGTCATCTCCTTTATTTGGTACTCAGGCCATGATACGCCCACCACCATAGTTTGTTACTCATACATGCTCTCCACCGCATCCATACACCACTACATCATCACATCCATTGCATTCATTTCATCCATCGCATTCATGCTACCCCTTGCATCATGATGCTCCTTCACATTGGTTTCCAAAACACTCCACTCTTGTGCATCCCACCACAACTCCATATGGCATTCAGTTTGGTTCATACACTCATGCTTCTTCCATCCCACATGCTTTCACCACTTTGTGCCGCCTTGGTATTTGGAAGGTGATTACTATCACCCTACCCCCCAATGACGCACTTGTGTTCTTGTAGTTCTTACATGACTATTAAGGGTCTTTCTCTAAGAACCTTTCACCACACACTTAGTCATTC
This sequence comes from Taxus chinensis, assembly GCA_019776745.2. NCBI lineage: Eukaryota > Viridiplantae > Streptophyta > Pinopsida > Cupressales > Taxaceae > Taxus > Taxus chinensis. Next base: position 197,956,643 of record CM034152.1, on the reverse strand, counting down.
ATCTAACGCATCCAATAATTTCCTAATGATGTACTCTTGGTTTCCAAGGTTCATTCTTGACTGCTGAGGGCTCTTAATTAAATGAACCTAAACATCCATATGCTAGGGTGAATTGCTACTTTCCCCCCTCCCCATCATGTTAACACATCATGATTACATTACATTATTCTGACACACATTCATCATAACATGTTAGTTCGATAATCATACATCATCTATTTTAACATTCATCATCATGCTAACTACATGTTACAAAACTCTTCACTTAGATCATTATTCACATTTGTTATCTATTGCACATCCTATTTTCCACTATTGCACAAATATTACATCAATCAACATTAACAACACTAACTAAAATCATTGCATACATTCCAACAATAATCACCAAATCATACAACATCGATATAACATAAAATAATATCATCGCATATAAATCACTCGTGTCCATACATATGTAGCAAATAAAAGAATCATTGGGGGAAACTCCCCTACACCATATACAATGATACCAATAAACACTTGTCATCGTTATCACTCTTAGGTACTGCGAGAGCCTTAGAAATAGTTTCCTCACCACAAATGTAGTGTCACTGTTCACAGCCTAGATACCTCTTCACTTGCCTACGTAATAAGGTGTCATTCGTAGACTTCTCTGAGAACTGACACTGTAAGTCCATGTATTGAGAAAATACATCTTGCGCTAGGGGACCACCACATAACGCCTCTCTGGGTCATCAAGTCTCCTCACGTACCTCATCCCTCTCGGATAACAATACAATACATGTTGCTTCCTCCATGACAATAATCTCAAATAAATGGGCATGCTCACCCGCAATCTCATCCACTCTCTCAAGTATGCCTCCACCAAGTATATCGGTCAGCACATTCCGTGTCAAGGTGTGGATGGATGTTTCTACTATTAGGGACTAATACACATCACCTACAAAAAAAATAACATAACACATTAGACAACCATCACTAAAACATAAACAAACAACACCATACATAACACAATCACCTATAGATACTTACGATCTCATATAGGTGTGGCCACATCATCGGGGTCATGTGCTTCCCCCTTTCCTCCTCTTCCTACATTTGGTAACCCCACTGGATCTGAAAATAATGGGAACAAAAAGACCCATTGATGTGCCGCTCACCATGTGTGATACTCCTCTATTCTACCAGCATCGTCTGAGTCTCTCACCTCTATCGCTACGTCTATATCATTCGGAACGGGAGGTACTAGCTTCTCTGATGTGGGCCCTGGTCTAGTTCTAGCCCTCCTCGGTGTCATAATAGCTCTCAACCATATATATGGCTCTAGGGGAACATCTAAAGCCATACCAAATTGACGAGTCACCCTCTCCACCTGGAATAGATCAGACACACCTGGGAATTAATCCTCTAACCACAAAGTCCTTCGAATACACCACAACTCCACAACATCCTTGGGTCATCCGCTATAATCATGATATTGCCTCCATGTAACTACCTTGGGCCCCATTCTGTCTATCACTACCCTGTAGGTATCTGTATCCATCCTACACTTGTGAATATTGACCCACCTCCTTACATATATCTTGGGTCTAGCCCACTCTGCTCACACACCTCCAACTAGTCTCAACACTGCTATGTTATCATACACCCATATGTGTAATAACACCGAAGCTCCAATCCGACCTCAGTTCTCATCATGAGTAAATCGGTACAAATCTCTATATAGGTGGTCAATAGACACTACGCCCAAGCATATCTAGTAATCTCCTCCTCTATACACCAACATATATCATGCATCTATAGATGAAACAATAACAACTATTATAAAATTCCGTAAGCACGAAACACCAGAACTCAAAATAACACCCAAAATAATATGGGCCTTGACAGGTACTTGAGTCCCGACAAAATACCATCTTGGAACTCGTATCTACCTCTCAATATCCTCTAATGGAATCACCTATAATCTCTCTGATAACAAAAAACTGCAATATACGATACACATCCTCTAAAGTCATAGTCATCTCCCCCGTAGGCAACCAAAATGTGCAAGTATTTGTACACAATCTCTCGCATAGTGAAGTGAACATAGGCATATTATAGGACACATCCCCCATCCATGTTATGTTCCATAATCTAACATGGTCCATCACATCCCACTCATCATCTAATAGGCCCATCCCAAGAAAAGTACTCAAATGACGCCCACTGTGGAACTCCCTCAAGTGAATATCCCTCTGCACACTAAAAAATGACCATAAACACAACACTAGAACACTACACAAACATAAATGAACTTGCTTATCACATTACTATATAATACATATCTATTTTTTACCATTCTAGGCCATATAGAAAAATTCTGGACCAGGGCGCCCAGAAGTAGGACACCAACACCCAGTTCTGGGCACTCCTATCCCAAGGGTCACTAGTGCCCTCACTGCTATTGTCCAAGTCTAAAATGTAGAGAAAATTAATATTCTCAAATTCAATAAATATGACTATCACACCATACATTGTTTTAAAAAACAATGCACTTAACAACTCCGCAGTCATGTGTGGCGCTACGATGGTATCCACTCTCTCAAACCGACTAGGATGCACTGCTCTCACTTGTGGCATGTTAACTCACTTTGTGCTCAATCTCACAATCACACAAACAAAAAATGAAGTGTCTAAACAATTTTTCACTTCACTAATTATAGTTACTTGTTCACCTACTTTACTATAGTCATTATTTCACGCTTATTCCCACAATTAATACACACCACACTGTTTTTGTCATATCTTGAGCGTTTCTACTCTGATTTCCACCCTGTTTACAACATTATTTTTAGAATTTTACCTACCACCATAGCATAAACATTACACATGCATTATATCTCCTTGAATTTTTCTTCCATCCACTTCATACACATTTTTACGATTTCTATCACTTTCTATCTATTTCGTGCTTACTTTCAGCTTGATGTTCATTCTTATCATCACTTCCCCTTTTTCCGAAAGGGGGGAATATCATTGGGGTCATCCTATAATCCCCCTTACATTACCATGTGATTAATAAATATTACCAATCCATCATTTTTAAACATTTACTAATTCACCGCGTGACGTATCACCATTAATTCCCCTAATGACCTAATTTGGGGGCAAAAAATATATAATTTTTCTATGCGAAGTTTCATCACTTCCCCCTAATGACCTAACCTAGGGGAAACTAGCATAAAATATCTCTATGAGTAATCAATCAAATCAATCAATCGATCAACGAATTCAAATTTCTAACAATCAAAATCATATCATTCAATCAATAAAAATTTAACATAATTGCCCTCCCAAATGTCCTAACTTGGGAATCATGTGTGGCCTCCTAGATGACCTAACTTAGGAGATTACATTCATTGCCTTCTCAGATGACCTAACTTGGGAAGCTATTCATACATTTTGTGTTTTCTTCCTGATGACCTAACTTGGAAATCATCTTACATTGTGTGTTTTCTTCTAGATGACCTAACTTGGAAGCCATTACATTGCGGTGATACCCATGGAGTGCGAGCAAGAGTGCCTTTCCTATACCACTCCTATATGGGTCAACTGTTTGATCAAAATTATCTGGATCCAAAAACCACAAATATTTGATCTGAGTCCATATGCAGTGGCTAGATCTTGAGGATCCAGTTAGAGATTAGAGAATAAAATACTTTTCTCCTACACTCTTCCTCTAGCGGCAGGATGCCAAAATCCTATGGTCGTTTATTTGTATACATACCTTTGGGTTGGGAACATATCACTCCATTCCCCATCTCATCATCATTATACACATTAGAAATCATCATACATTGCAATCATCACTCTCGTTTAGTGCACTTCATAATACTAGTATGATTTTTGGTACCTTGTATGGATCAAACCACTGATCCATGGTTCGACACGCTTTATAGTTCTTTCAGCACATTTTTACTACCACATCTGCATGTTCTACTGCAACATGGGCTTCTTCAGATTTCTCTTAGGTACGCATCTCTATCTACTTTATGTTACCAAACTTTTTCTCACCAACATAAAGTGGGGTAAATGTAGTCACAAAATCATGCACTTACTATTAGATTTATACCACCAAGTATGTTATTTTATATATGGATCTCACGTAAGAAAATTATTCACTAATGACCCAATCATACTCATTGTTAGTTAGTTGGTCATCATCGTCATTTGTTTTGTATACTCGTCAGTTATTTGCATAGTTTCGGTTGTCTCTCAGGTGTCATTATTTAGTCATTTTTCATCTCTAGTATTTGACTAGGGTGCCTCGGGTAGTACTCGGGAATCCCGGTCTTGGAATCAGTTGTGTCTAATTTAGAGTTTTGAGGTCGGTCTTTTTTGGTTTTTAAAGAGATCCCTATATAGGCATAAAATACCTACTATCTTATGCGGGGACTATATACTATCAAGAGCTAGCTATCTACTAAGGTAAAGGACTGCATTTGGGCATCACTTACATCTAAATCACATAAGCATAGGGGAAAAGGGTTGTATTCATTCTATTCCATCCACCATTTGTATTTTACATCTATTTATTTCCCCCTAATTCTGTGTCATCGACGCTAGGGCGCCCTAAGAACACAATTGCACACACAAGCACATAAAACTACTTTGGGTCTGGAATTTAGTGCAATGCTTAGTTGGAAGTCAACCATTGTGGAAGCTAAGGTCAGTTTGACCCCTTCATATGCATATTTATTTTTTAGGGATTTGATGCTTTATATGGGGTTTTGTAGGTAGATCTTCATCATAGGTTTACAGTGGCATAAATGAAGTTACTGCGACAAAGATAAAGATATTACAAAGATCTAGCGACACTGTCAGATTCACATCCTAAGATTTTTTGCAGACTGAAGCACCCACACTACAAACCAGAGCACACAAGCACCCTAGTCCTCCTCCAAGCACCCAATCTAGGTAAATATTCACTTACTCCAATTTTATGGGTTGTGTTGTCATACTCTTCTTCATCTACACATCATCCTATTCAGTCCCAACTCATAGTGAGGTAAGTCATTCTCATGTTAGTACCTTATTCCTCCTATTTCAATATTTAATTTCAAGTAAATATCAAATATAATTATTTAGCATTTACATTGTACTTCATATCAATTATTTCATTATTGTTACTAGTTTAGATTAACTTAAAATAACACGAAATTCAATATTTTAGTTAATCACTATCCAGCTCTATGATAGGCTGACCTACCAGATCTATGATAAGGCTGGGAAGTGATAATATAAAAGCACATAATGAAACCATCCAAGAACTCATATGAAAATTTACTTCTTTCACCATTGAATCTATTCCTTGGGAACATAGTTCCTTGGTTGAATCTGTAACATCATCTGCTACTCGATTCTAACCTCATATGGATATCCCATAGGATTAATACACGGTCCCAATCCACAACTTTTTTTCCATAAAACTTTATATCTAGGCTACTCTTATTTGTCACATAGATCACATTCCTACTTCTAGCAGTCTGTGGTATACACACATCATCCAATTAATCCAACATCAAACTTACCCTATTGACTCTAATTATTGTAAGCACACTATAATCCACAAGAAATATCTAAAATACGTCATGAAATAAAACATCATGTATTTTCATCACTTTGAAGGGTGTTATGCTCTATTGTATATTTTAGGATGAAGTTAATCCTCTCCTTGAAGAGGTGAATTGGCACCTATGGTATACATTGTGGCGGCTCTGTCATAGACTGTAAATGCCTACACATGGGATACTATTTTCCTACATTAGAATATGACGCCCACATGAATGCAAGAATGTAGATACATAGTGTATTGAGGAATAAGTTTCAGTTGTAAAAATAATAGAATTTTGCCAGTGTATCAAGAAAAATGAGTGATTGAAATTGTTAAGGAGAGCTACGGAGGCTATGGAAGAGTGACAAGGGAAGAATTTTGGACATGGAACTAAAAATACACCTGATGTTTTTCTATACCTATTGAAAGGTTGAATTTTATTTTTCTCCTACCTTGTATAAACAATAACATGAGCATATTGTAAACTTTGCCATATCTTTTCAATAACAAAAGTAAAGGGACCCTACGACCATATTTCTAACTAATTGAAAACAATTCCAAATGTGTTTATACACTCAGGTATTATTTTATTTTAAACAAGTAAATTTCATTTCCTAGCTTAGAGGGGGGAAAGTGTAAATAACTAAATTTAGTAATTTATCACTTGCTAATATTAATATTGTATTAATCCCTAAATCATGACTTGTGAACCTATTCCAAGCCTAATTTCTATATCCCTGGTCATATTGCAAGACTTGTTCTCCCTATTAGACTACTTTGTCACACATTGAAGCCTCCTCCATTTTATGTTTCATTAATCATTGGAGGAAAATTGGTGCATAATTGCATGATTGATTTGGGGGTAAGTAGTTCTGTAATACCCAAAAAAATAGCTGAGCAACTGGGTCTCCAGTATGAAGTCTTCTCTAGAGGAGTAGTACAATTGGATGGGGCAGCAGTGACCACTGTTGGAGTCATCAAGGATCTGAGCCTCATTTGACATGCCTACCCTAACATGACTATATTGCAAAGTGTACTAGTCATAAACTTGCCACCACATTTTGCATTGTGTTTGTCCAGGGACTTCACTACCAAAATTGGAGGATATTTGTCTACTGACTAGTCGCATATGATCTTTAGAAAAAGGTATGGAGTGAAGGCCACAATCAGATCCGAGCCCATAGCAGATTATCACATTGAGTCCTATGTGCCTAGCCTAATCAATGCAAATTGTTCGGCTTTTGATTAGGACCTCCTAAACACTTATGAGGCAGATACCAAGGTAGGGTGTATCCTTGACCTAACTCTCGACGAATGGGCGATCAAAAGGCATGCTTTTGACCCCTATAAGGAGATGGAAGAATATGAGCTAGGATTCTACTGCCTGCATGAGGAGAATCATCCTCTTCTTAACATCATTAAGCCAAAGCACAAAGATGACAATGAAGTATGGAAATTGTTTCTTTGATGGTTCGAGGAGAAAACAAGGAGTTGGAGGAGGGGCTATGATTTTGTCCCCCCAAGGTATGAAGATACTACTCAGCTTTCCATTTCTAGATTTCTTGCTTCAAATAACACTATAGAATATGAGGCTTTGGATAGGGATTGTATTGGGCTAGAAGACGAGGAATCAAGAACCTGGAGGTGTTTGGTGACAGTTTCCAATCAAGTAAAAGGACAAAATGCTGTCAAGAATGACCTGCTAAAAAACTACAAGAATAGGGTATGTGATCTCATTGAGGATTTTGAAGCCTTCAACATTGTGTCCATACCCAAAAAGGAGAACGAAACTGCTGATAGGCTTGTAGTAGTTGGAGCAACATTTGATGTAGTTAAAAACATCAAAAGGGACAAAGGACATCCACATATCCATGTAGTTGTGAGGCCAGCAGTGTCAGATAACAACACATGCTGGCAGGTGTTCAAGAATGATCAACATATCATCAATTTTTTACAAGAGGAAGCTGAATTCTTAGCTAGAAATCAAAGCAAATTAGAGCAGCAATATGGAGATCAAGTAGTGCAGCTGCATACAAACAAGCTTCCCAAAGGCTTAGTGACATTGGAGTCTATCTTCAATCCCAATTATCAGTTTCGAAAAGAGAAGGCTAATATATAAATCAAAGGAGAAGATTTAGAGTCAATTCTAGTTGGAGAAGGCAAAATGCTTCAAATTGGCAAAGTGGCCACCGAGCAAGAAAGGTATGAATTCATGCAACTTTTCCAAGAGTTTCTAGATGTATTTTCTTGGAGCTATGAAGACCTAAGAGGGTTTAATTTGAAGTTAGTCCAACACACAATCAAACTAGATCTAGCTGCTAAGCCCATTAGGAAAAAGAAGAGACCAGTCAATCCACATATTGAGACTCTGATGAAGAAAGAGCTGAACAAGCTGATAAAGGCAAGTATCATATTTCCAATCAAACATTCAAGCTGGGTCACAAACTTGGTCCCAGTCAGGAAGAAGAATGGACAGATTAGGTTGTGTGTTGACTTTCATGACTTGAACAGAGGTTCCCTCAAAGACCACTACCCACTCCCCTCAATGGAGAAAATCTTGCAGGTGGTGTCTGGATCAGAGAGATTCTCTCTCCTAGATGGCTACTTAGGATACAACTAGATCATGATGAAAGAAGATGATCAGTTCAAAATGGATTTCACCACCAAATGGGGCACCTATGCCTACAGAAAAATTCCATTTGGATTGTCTAATGTTGGAGCCACTTTCCAAAGGGAAATGGATATGGCATTCAAAGGGATGATCAAAAAAATAGTGCTAATCTATCTGGATGACATTACAGTGTTCTCTAAAAACGTAGCAGACCACCTTTTTCACCTAAGGCAGGTGTTTCAAAGGTGTAGGAGATGTGGGGTATCATTGAACCCTAAAAAATGCATATTCTTGGCCCATGAGGGCAGGCTTCTAGGCCATATTGTGTTAAAGGAAGGTTTCACAATTGACCGAGAGAAAGTTGAAGTAATAAGAGCATTTCCATTTCTAAGCCATCAAAAGGCTCTTCAAATCTTTTTAGGAAAAATCAATTTTGACCACATGTCTGTACCAAACTTTGCTGCCCTTGTCAAGCCAATAATGTTGATGTTGAAGAAGATTTTGGAGTTTAGGTGGATAGCTAAAGGAAAAGCAAGTTTTGAGGCCATCAAAGAAGCTATATCACAAGCCCCAACTGTCATGAATCTAGATTTTTCTAAGGACTTCATACTATATGCCTTTGGTGGCAGTGACACAATTTCTGCAATCCTAGTACAATAGAACAAAGAGGATACAAAGTAGCCAATTGATTTCTTCAGCCAGGGTCTGGAAGATTATGAAGTGAGACACTCCATCGAGAAACAAGTACTGGCAGTGATTAGAGGTTTAAAGAAGTTTAAGCATCTGGTTTCAAACAATAAAATCCAACTGTTAGTCTCCCATGCAGGAGTTAAAGACTTCCTTCTCAGTAAGGATCTGAATGAAAAACATGCAGGATGGATCACTCATGTCATGGAGTATGACATTGAGATCAAGGCTAATAAGTTGGTCCATGGGAAGGGATTGTGTGAACAACTTGCCTCAAGTCAACAAGATGAAGCAAACGGTAAGGAGGAATCTATTTTTGTCCTGCAGAATAGTCAAGAGGAAGAAAATGGTGATGTGCCCACTCCTTGTTGGACTCAGAACATGGCGCACTTCCTTCAAATAAGCCTATGTCCTCCAGAAATGAGTAAAACAAAAAGGATACACTTTAGACTACAGGCCATTCCATATGTGCTCATTGACGACGTCTTGTTCAAAAGGGACATTAATGGCATTTTGGTAAGGTGCATTGGGACAAATTAAGTTGAGAGAGTGTTACAAGAGTTCCACGATGAAGCAGCTAGAGGCCATTTTTCTCCATGGTTGACAGCGCTTAAGATCATGAAGGTGGGTTATTATTGGCCTAGGGTGTTTAGTGATTGCTATGCATTCTTCAGAGGAAAAGAAAGGCTAGCAACACTTCCATTGCACCCAATTTCAGTTGACCAACCATTCATGCAATGTGGATTGGACTTCATTGGAGTCATCAATCCAAATTCGAGCCAATGCCACAAATGGATTCTGACAGCAACAGACTATTTCACCAAGTGGACCGAGGCAGTGGCACTCAAAGAAGCTAATGAGTCTAACATACTAGATTTCTATGAAGGGATAGTGACCAGATTCAGAGTGCCAACCAACATTATATCAGACAATGCATTTTCATTCATAGGTTCCAAAATCACAGGATGGTCTGTTAAGAACGGGATTTACTTGAGCACCTCATCAAATTATTACCCTCAGGGTAATGGCTAAGCAGAGTCCATAAACAAGAACGTGATAAATATTATCAGAAGGGCTCTGGATGAAAATCAAATAACTTGGCATACAAAACTCAAATCAACCTTATGGGCTGATAGGAAAACACCCAAGAGATCTACAGGTAGCTCTCCATTCAAACCTGTCTACGGGAAAGAGGCAATGTTTCCTATATCACTTGAGTTACCAGCATTAGAACTCATGAATACCCTGGAGATGTCTAGTTTGAACCAGTGGACATCAGGCATGCAGAGTTGATGGAGTTAGAAGAAACCAAAGAGCATGCACTTCAAACAATAGAGAAGTATCAAGCCTCGATCAAGAGATGCTTTGAAAATAAGGCAAGAACAAGGACCTTCCAGGAAGGAGACTTGGTTTTGAAATAGGACACAGATCGGGAAAAACTAGGAAGGCATTCTAAGTTTGATTCCATTTGGAGAGGCCCTTAAATGGTCACAAAATGTAAAAGTAGCAATGCTTTCCAATTGTCTACATTGGATGGTGAATATTTACATATTCCAATGAATGGAATCTATCTTAAACACTGCTACTAGAAGGAAAGTTCTCACCTTGTATATATTAGTTTAGTTTCTCATTCCTCTAAGTGCTTGTGCACATTGTTTTGTTGTAGTTTAGGTTGCTTTTCTCCTAAGTGCTTTACACTCTCTACATGTTCTACTTGGAACATGTATGATTTCAAATTTTGTATATAGTTGTGGTGCTTTTTTGTTGCTCTTGCGCAGCCCATACGAAAATGGATGAAGCTCCGGATCAAAGAAATTTTCTACTCTTAGAAACAATCATTTCGAAATCTCTTATGAAAATTAAGAGTGCAAATAGTTAGCCTCGTGAATCAGAGGTAGGATCAGTATCAGACCATTGTTCTCGACTCCATGCCCAATAGATATAACAAGGAAATTCATCTTTTTATCTAACAGGCAGATACCCTTATGAGTCACCAAATTGTTATCCATATGTTTCCCCCCAAGAAAAATATTGAATCAGAATGACCCCGCACTAAAAGAACCTAAGAAATCATGTTCAGTTCCTGCAAACAGATTACATGGAGACTCTATAATGGAAGTAGCAAGGCCTGTAAAGATCAAATAACCATGTGCAAGAGAAATTTAGAAAATAGCTCTATCGAGTGAATCTAGGCCTTAAATATATTCTACATGTTATAGGTGGGCTCGAAAATAGAATAACAGGGTTAGAGGAGGATGAGGAGTGTCACAAAGAAGCTAGGAGAAAGAAAGGGAAGAAAAAACGAAGATCCGAAGTCTTTGGGTTCAAAAGCAGTTTAGAACAAGTCTAGAAATTGACTAAGTATGGAGGAAGCAGTGGAGAGAACCACGTGTTGGAACGACGCCTCTCCAAAGTTGAGTCCAAAACAGGAGGCTCAAACGAGCGCCAGGCCTCCACGCGTCCAGAGCCCCAAAAGTTTCACGGCCGTTGAAAAGTATTTGACTAGGTAGGAAGGTGCCAGGTGTCGGTTCGGCGCAAATCCAAGATGGGAGCCCAAGGTGAAGACTCAAACTCATGCCATCCCTCCATGTAAAAAATGGTCAACAAAGGTCAAAAGGTGACAGTGCAGGCCTCAAAAAGGCTAAGTATGGAGGAAGCAACAAAGAGAACCATGTGTCCAAGTGGTGCACCTCCAAAGTTAAATCCAAATGTGGAGGCTCAAACAAGTGCCAGTTCGCCACATAGCCCAAGGTTCAAAAAGGTAAAGGGAGGTCGTTGAAAATTCCAAGACCCACGGAGGCTTCCAAGTGTTAACTTGACGGTCCTTCAAAGACAAATCTTGATCGGTATTTCAAGCGAGTGCGGAGCCTCCATGCGTCTAGTCTCTTCGAAGGGTGCAGAGTCGGGTTAAATAGTCAAGGCATAGTGGCAGGCCGGGGGAGAGTGCCAAGTGTCCAAACGATGATAACTCAAGGGTTGAATAGAGAGAGGGTTTTCAAACAAGTGTTAGACTACCGCGTGTCCCCGATCAAGAAATATGACCCCACTGAGCAAAGGACTTAGCAGAGAAACAAATAAATTGAGCAAGCTGGCAGAGGAAGCCACATGTCAGCCTTGCACCATTCCAAGAGCAAGATATAGAGGCCACCTTCAGACAAGCGCTAGCCCTCCACGTGTCCCATATTAAAAAGGGGGCCCATTTTTCAAACTAGTTTTCCCGCCCTTTTGTACGGACCCGATACAAAATTTGAAGGGGCATATATTTCGACTCAGGGCTCGAAATATTGCAAATCTAACACCATTGGAAATATATCAGCCTCGCCCATGCCATGGAGATTTGAAAATTTAATTTTGGGGAGGTTAGGTAAATAAAAATGGAGAAATGTCTTTAGGGCCATTAATGCGGGATCTATCTACCTCAACAACCAGATTGGATTAAATCTACTCCGCTGTTTCCTCCTCTTTCAAGGTGCCGAACCAGTGGTTGATGCATTCAAGGCATATTTGGAGGTAGATTTTATAGGAGGCTTTAATAGCAGTGGTTGAATTTCGACCTGCTTTTCCTACTTCTCTCTCTTTCTTTCTTCTCTTTGATTGAATCTATAAATGCAGGGTCATAATTCATTGTAAAAGGTTGGATATTCTTTGTTTTGCAGGCTCCCCTTTCTTTCTGGCAAAGGGATTCATGGGGTTCAGACCTTCCATTTAGATTGAAAATATGTTTCCTACCTTCTCGTCATTTGTAATGCAATGTATCAATCTGTAGAGTAATAGAACATGTTTGTGATTGATTTTAGATCCTTTCTTGTCTCTTTTGCTTTCATGTGGTCTTTCATTATAGATCTGGTTATTTGTTCTTGGTTATCGTATGTATTTTGTTGGTTTGTGTCTATCAACAAAACTATTGTTCATCATTCCTTCGGTGCATCACCTTATAACTTAGTTTGATTTCTTGTATTCCTTTTATCCATGTCTCCTTGGTAAAAAATAGATTAGGATTAGGAATAAGTCCTCTGCAAGTTTCCATGTATGCACTTGAACAGAGGAATAGGAACCAACATTTAATCTAGAGAGTTTTTTCCCATTTACAAAGTCCTGCACTTTTGGGAACAAATCAATGTTATGTGAATCACACCAAATGAATCTACCTTAAAAAATTAGATCTGACGACTCATTTGGGAGTGTTGTGATTTTGCACTAACAATTTCCACCAAGAATTGGAAGCAAGGAATCCGAGACATGGCTCATAGAGAAGATCCAGGTGAGACTGGAGAAGAACCTTTCTACAAGTTGGAGGAGAATGTGGGAAATAATTCCTTGTCTATGGGGAAATTGGATTCCATCATGGGATTGCTCATTGAGAAACTTTGTGTTCCAAATGAGGCACTAGGATCCCATAAAGAAGGTATTTATGAGTATGAGGAAGAACAACCCCATGCCAACCCAAAACCTCCTTCATTCAAAGCAGAGGTGAATATAAAAACTCAACCTTATGATGGGGACATGAATGCCGAGAAGATAGACCATTTGCTAGCTCAACTTGAGGTATATTTCTGTTTGTATAAAATCAATGAGACTCGGTAGATTTCCTTTGCAAGGTTAAAATTAGCCAACCATACTTTAACTTGGTTTGAAAATTAAGGTGATTCTTTGGTTGTTAAGAAACTTCCTCCAATTACTGAGTGGGATGAATTTAAGAGGATAATCAAAAAGTAGTACTATCCTATTTGGTATGAGGAAAAGAGATGCATGTATTGGTAGTACCACATGTAAAAATAAGGCTAGAACATGTAGGAGAACACTAGTGAGTTTTGGAAGAATTTTTTTCAAATGAGAAAATATGTAGTAGAATGGGACCTTCTAATGAAGTACATTAGTGGAATCTATAGCCACTTAAGGATACCAATTCTCTTAGCCAAGCCGATAGATGTAGACGAGGCTTGTTCTCAAGCCCACTGTTAAGAGATGGACAAGAAGAAGTGTTCATCTACCTCTCAACATGCTTCAAACAAACAAAGTGAAACCAAGAAAAAGGACAAAGGGAAAGGCAATAATAATGCTACTTCCATTTCTAAGAAGGATACTAAAGTTCATTGTGGTCCTTGTAATGTTGACACTCATTTCGAGGAAAAATGTTGGAAGCTGTACTTGAAATTACATCCCTTCATAAATAAGAAAGATAAGAAGAAGGCCATGAATGCCCTCTAGGGAGAGGAATAATTTTGTAGTGAAGAGGTAGATGAGACTATGTGTTTTTCCTTCATATGCAGAGAGGTATGTTTGGGTAGTAACAATGCTATTTAGGAAAAGGAACTAACTATGCTTTTTCATATAAAAATTCAAGTGAAGAAAACTAAGGTGGATACTCTTTTTGACATATGTTCTCAAACTAATTTTTTCAGTAAAGAGTTAATACACATGATAAATTTGGAAACTTACAATCATCTAATCCCATACTCATTGGGTTAGGTAAAGAAAGGTGTAGACATCAGGGTTACCAAACAATGTCAAATTATGTTTGGTATTGATAAGAAATTCATTGATGAAGTAACTTTGGATGTTGTTCCCCTTGATGTGCGTAGTGTAGTGTTTGACAACCCATATTTGTATATCAAGGATGTTATCTTCACGAGGAGATCCAACTGGTACCATTTGGTGAAGGATGGTAAGATCTACATCATTTCAGCCTTTACAGAAGACTCGAAGATATCTTTGGTAAGTGTCAATGAAGCAAGAAAGCTTATTAATGTCAGTGGAAATTTTTCATTACTTATTTTGAGGGATATGCCAAAAGATGAGGTTATTTCATCTAAAACAACTTGTAGCATGTTTTCTAGCAAAGAGGAAACACATATAAAAGAGTTGGTTCAATAGTTCAAGGAGTTTTCCAAGATCCTATAGGGCTGCCCCTGATTAGGCCAATTGAGCATGAGATACACTTGCTACCTGATAGTCCACTTACAAAATTGAGATTATACATGTAGTATTTGAAAGATGCCAATGAGATAAAACTACAGTTACAGTATTTTATTAAACAAGGTATAATCCATCCTACCACTTCTCCATGTGGTTCTCATATTGTTTCAGTACTTAAGAAAGATGGTTCATGGAAAATGTGTGTTGATTATAAAGATTTAAATTAAATAACCTTAAAGAATATGTACCCTCTTCCTTGCATTGATGATTTTTTGGATCAGTTACAACATGCTAAATATTTTTCTAAGCTTGATTTGAAATTTGGGTACTACTAAGTGCAAATCAAGGAAGAGGACATCTGGAAAACAACGTTCAAAATCAGGCAATGGTTATATGAATGGTTGGTGTTACTGTTCGGGATATGCAATGAGGTTTATGAATTAGGTAATGAGGTCATCTATTGATTCCTTTGTCATTGTGTATTTGGATGACATTATGATTTTTAGCAAAGCTTTTGAAGAGCATATTGACCATTTGCATAAATTTTTCAAGTTCTTAAGGAGAACCGACTAGTGTTGACTGAGAAGAAGCACTTTTTTCTCAACATTCACTTATATTTTTGGGACATGTGGTTGGATACGGAGAGTTGAGGATTGATTACACTAAGATAGAGACCATTCTGAATTAGGCTACACCATCGATTTTGACCGAGGCTAAGAGATTTATTAATATAGTTCAATATTTGAGGAAGTTCATCAAAAACTTCTCATCCATAGCAATTCTGCTACATTAAGTGAAAACAGAGGGTAAGGATTTTGATTGGGGTAAGAATTTTTTTTTATTTCGAGTCATTTAAATACAAGATTATTAATTCTCCAGTTTTGGAATTACCTAACTTACAACTGCCTTTCAAAGTGGAAATTGATATCAGTGACTATGTTATAGGAGTTGTCCTGCTTCAGGGAGGTAGACCCATATGTTATCATTCTGAATTGTTTCATAGTGTAGTTTTGAATTATTTTACATATGATAAGGAATTTTTTTCTCTTGTACAAGTGATCAAGAAATGAAAACATTATCTAATGGGTAAAGAAACTATTATACACACAAATCACCAACCTCTTCAATATTTGCAAGCACATAATAAACTTCAACAAGCTAGACACTATAAATGGATGGGGTTTTCACAACAATTCCATTTAATTATAAAATATAAGAAATGTGTGACTAACAAGTTAGCTGATATGTTATCTAGGCATCCTTTACTTTTAGCTATGGGCACATTAACTCTTCTTGAGCCTTTTTTGTGTGAAGCATATGAGGAAGGTTATGAGAAGGATATAAATTTTAGAGAGGTCCTTTAGAAAAATCCTCCAAAGGAAGGATTTTCCCCTAGGGGAAAATACTACTTCTAGGACAGTCTGTTTTACAAGAACGAGAAACTTTGTGTTCCTAAGGGGGAAAGAGTTCAATTGTTGAGGTAAGCACACACATCTAAGGTAGCTGGTCACTTTAGTGTGATAAAGACTGTAGCACACTTACAAAGGTAAGCTTATTGGCCAAACATGCAAGTGGAAGTTTCTAAATTCATCAGGGGTTGTGTTTTATGTAGTAAAAGAAAGCCTAATAACAAGAAACTGGGGTTATATATGCCATTACAATTACCTTCCCGAACATGGGAAAACATCTCCATGGATTTTGTGGGTAGTTTTCCTACTTCCAAGAAAGGTCATGATTACATTTTTGTGGTATTATACTGATTTAGAAAAATGTTTATTCTCATTCCTTGCAAGAAGACCATCAAACAGTGATGCAACTAAATTATTTTTTGCTAATGTGTGGGTTCATTTTGGTTTTCCTAATTCTATTATTTTAGACAAGGACTCACGGTTCATAGGAAATTTTTGGTCTACTTTGTGGGAGAAAATGGATACGAAGTTGAAGAGGTCTACCAATTTTCATTCACAGATAGATGGGCAAACATAAGTGGTGAATTGTACCTTGGTCTAGCTCTTGAGAGGGTATAACAGGAAATATCCAAGGACTTGGGATGATAACTTGGTATATATCTGACATTCTTATAACATGGTAGTTCACGTGTCCACTAGTAAGACTCCTTTTGAAACATGTTTTGGTTATTTTCCTAAAAGTGCTTTTGATGTTGTTTTGATATTACCATGTAGAGACAATGGAAAAGTGGAACTAGAAGTGCAAAAAGATGTGAAATTCATTAAGTAAATTCAAGATATACACCTTAAGGGACAAGAGAGGTTGATAGAGTCACATGACAAGTACAAAGAGCAACATGATCAACACATGAGTGAACATTCCTTCCTTGTTGGAGACAAGGTATGGTTGTACTTGAGTAGAGAAAGGATACATGGAAATGCTAAGAAACTCAAGCATCTTTGCTATGGCCTATTTGAGATTTTGGAACAAGTGGGTAAGATTACATTTCTCTTGGATTTTCCTCCTTATATGAGGATCTACTTAGTTGTGAATGTTGAAAATTTAAGTCTCTTTGAGCCCTCCATTTTGGATGAAGAAGAAGAGGAAGTGTTGTTACCATCTATTGAGGATATTTCTCTAGAAAGACAGCTGGAATTGGAGGAAGATGTGGTATTGCAATGGAAAGAGAGGTTGAAATAGAGAGGAGTGCGTGATAGGTGGTTGATTGGGTTAAAAGGCTAGTTTCCTACCAAGGCCAAGTGGTATTCTAGAGAATATGTGGTGAAGAAATTTTCTAACCTCATCAATACTTAAAGCTTTTAGGGACTTAAAATCCTCAAATATGGAGGTATGATCCAAAAATGGATATGAAAATACACAATTCTATGTATTCTCCTTATTTGACACTTCCAATGCATATTCTCATCATATTATTAGTTTAGGAGATGGTCTAGTCAGGATGAGGGTGATCTAGACACCTTCAAATGACATCAGAGGGTCATCATTGGTCTGCTTTGGAGACTTTCTAGGAGATAGTGATGTAACCACCCTGGTGGTTACGTAACCACCTCTATTCATAGAGAGGTGGCTATGAAACAACCACATTGGTTACGCAACCATGGTCTACAGGGGTGAGTAGTTGTGCAACCACCACTCTGTGGTCATCGGCAGTCATGTTCCCGATGATGCTAAAATGGGAATTTGAGCATCTGTAAACACTTGGACTGCCTAGATCGGTTCATTTCACCTTTACCTCCATCCTTGGGTAGATAAACTATAAAAAAAAATTTGTTCTTCATTCTAGCAAGTGATTTTGAGTAAATTCAAGTGTGAGAAAAGAGGAGGAGTTAGAGTTCTTTCTTGTTTTGTTCATTAACAGTGAGTTCTTCATTGTTGAGGATTGTAAGCAAGAAAATACAATTAAGAGGAGTGTTAAATCCTTCTTGAAGGCCAATATTTGGTAGTAAATTTTTATTTTTGAGAATTACATAATGAGAGGGAAGTAATTTTTTACCGACTAGAGTTTTTTCCACCTTGGGTTTCTCCGAGATAAATTCGTGTGTCTCCTTTATCTTCTATCTCTCAATTTATAGTATAATTTTAAATGTTTCATGCATATTATATTGGTTAAAAGGAACTTAGTAATTTTCCCTTCAAGTATCACTAGAACAAGATTTATTTATTGTTAAAAAGATGTAGTTTATGGATCATATTGGTCTAGTGTTGAATCCTTCTTGAAGGCCAATCTTTGGCAGTAAATTTATATTTTGGAGAATTACATAGTGAGAGGGAAGCAATTTTCTTACCCAATGGATTTTCTCCCACCTTGATTTTCTCCAGGATAAAATCTTGTGTCCCCTTTGTCATCTATCTCTCAATTTTCAGTATAGTATTGAATGTTTCATGCACATTATATTGGTTAAAAGGAACTTAGTCATTTTCCATTCAATTATCACTAGAACCAGATATGTTTATTGTTAAAAAGAGGTAGTTTATGGATCAGTAACTCACAAATTTTTTCTTATTATTCCAAAATATTCCATTAGCCATAAATTTTTACACCCTTAATAAAATAAATGAGCGTTTGATATGAGTTCATCCCTTATCTATTAGTAGGTGTAAGAATGTTATAAGTAGAAAAATTTGGATTAGTTGATCCACATTAACATCACAACCCATAATATAGATATTAATATATTTTATGATGATAAAACAATGAAATGATTATTTGAAACACAAAGAGGGATGAGTAATTAGATGATTAGTTAGGTACAAATGTGATCTAGGTGTGCAGAGTGAATCTACATGATATTCATCTTTGGATTGTGTCTGGAAAATGGTTTTGTATGGAACCATACAAATTCTACTAGGGCATAGTACAATTTTGTCATGAGATATATGGTTGTAGACTAACATATGTTAGGGTTTTATAACTTTTGGTGCTCATGGGTGGCTTAGAAATATGCTTCATTTTTTATCACTAGGGCTCATAACTATGCAAACCATTCTTGTGATGACATAAAATAGATAAGACCATATATTACCTAAACTAGCACTTCATGAACATAATTAGATAACAAAATAATAAATCCATGTTTGGGTGGAGTTAGATTGACCATGGCATTAAACCCTCACTAAACCAATCCATGCATTTTACTACATCTACTTGCAAGTAGGAGTAAACTCCATGTAGTTATCTGAGTGTAGGTATAATTGTGTACGAAAATATAATCTAACCCCTATGTTTCCCTTGCATTTCTTGACACAAAGAATAATAGGAATAACTATAGATAGAATAGAGATGTACCTTGTGCAAAAATGATATAGTGTGATTTTCTTTAGATGATAAACTGATTTCCCTTTGTACCTTAGACCTTTGACAATGCTTCATGTGACTCATTCTTGTTAAGACTTAGCTTTAGGACCTTTGGAGGATTACGATTTAGGAAGTACAACTCGTGAACTTGGTTAGAGTGATTCAGGCCTATGCGATGGCTATTCTAAGAGATGTGTTGTTTCTTAAGAAAGATTTAGGATAGCTTTGTGTGCTTTAGAAATGTAATTTACAATGTATGCTCTTGAGAATGTTAAGTGAATTATTAAGTGAATTACACTTGTTTATATATAATTTTTTAGGTTAGGTATCATATTAATACCAACCAATAGGATAAGAAATGATCCATAAAATATATTCAAACTAAGAAAAAAGTCATTAGAGATTGGTAGAGAAGACGGTACAAGTTGGCCAAGACCCTAGTACAAACTGATCCCCTTATTTTATATCAATCTTATAAAAATCAAATAGGAATATAGTGGTTAGTGTCCTCTCCATTTGGGAATGTTGTACGGATAAGAAATGAATTATGTTCAACCAAGATTCTAAACGAGATACTTGAAAATGATATAATGCTTTTGATAACTGCAACTAAGTGAGTGAGCAAAAAATCAATGTGTAGTGTTAAACAAATTATGCGAGAGAGATAAGGATATGTTAATTAGGCTTAGAATAAACCTGTAAGTCATAGTATAGGAACAAAGCCAAAATTTTCATTTCTAAACAATAAGTTGCCAAATTTATGTGTCTATATTTTACCCCTTTAAGTGGGAAATTAAAAAATTGCACACTTAAAGAAAAAACACACCTAAGTGCACACACAAACTTTACCTTTTCTCATAATTTGTTCTTGTGTTGGTGGTGCCATGCTCTATGATGAAACCTAAAACACAAAGTGTAGTTAATGTCCATAAATAAAGTGAATTGTACCTCAAATGTGACCATTGTATGCAACTTTAAATATTGAATTTGGCACATTAAAGTAAAGGGAAAACACATGAAAGGAGTACACTTGTTCACTTTGCTGAGGGAGGAGCTCATGATCTTATTGTTCTTGGAGATTCTTCTTTATATTGAGTTGTTGAAGGATTGGGGGTGATCTTTCCCCAATTTTTTCCAAAGGAAAAGCTAGAGTACGAGAGAAGTTTAGTACACTTGACCCGACACCAAGATGAGAGGTATTGTATGAAAATTTTCCCAAATAACCCCAAAGGAAAGGAAGAGTAGTATACATAGTATCTATCCATTAATATGATACATTTCCACCCCACAAACCACACCATTATAGACATATCTAAACCCAAGTGTGTAATAGTGCAAATTCAAAAGAGAATTAAGTACATATCATGCCCCCACTATGTGTTGTAAATAGTGTATCAATTGTATGCAAATGCTAAATAATGAAAAAGGAGAAGAATACTCATTCCCCCATACCCTATATTTGAATGATGTATTGAAGAAAGAATGAAATACTCACACCCCTTATAGTAGTGAAATATTCCTTGAACTGTGTAATCTGTATATGAATTTGTACCAGAAGTCTGTAACCATATGTAGAAATATGAAAATGTTAAAATTTCCTATAAATATGCTCCCAGGACGATCACATCTAGCTTGGACCATAGTGTAATACGGTTTCAACCCGACAAACTCTTTTATACCAATGTGAATTTTCTTCTTATTCAATATCTGTATCTATTTTTGAGGAATTGTGTCATGCATAACTTTGTATTTGAGTGTTGAATTATGTCAGGGTCATCAATATGTGTATAATATACCCCACTAAATTCCCCCTCTTTTGAGGTGCATGAGATGTGTCGAAAGGGCACAAAAAAAAAAGAAATTATCTTTACCCATTTAAGATAATTCTGATAGTTTGTGTTGGATCATATGGAGGGCTATCTTAGGTGGCTACCATTTGGGTTCTTGTTCCTACAAGGGGTGTGTATGATGGAGACCGTGATGTATAAACATAACAAAAAAAAAGCAATAAATAACAATCCTAATAGCAATTAGGTATATGAGTAAAAAGGCACAAAGGCAAACAAGTATCAAAGGCGTAGAATCAAAAACATAGTGCACTAAAGTATTACAATACAATCATAGTGAAAGTGCATATGCCACATAAAAATAAACAAGTATGCAAGTACATAAACAATGTTAAATACATAAGGGACATGTATCCATAAACAAGGAACACCAGTGTGTCACAAGACATAACAAAGGTGATAAGCCACATACATAGAGTCACACATATAAGTAATGAATCAAGTGAGAACAATAGAAAATAATAGCCTGAAGGCACATTAAACAAGATCAACTAGCTTTGAACAAGACACAAACATTAGTCATGTTAGTCAAAAAGAAAACATATACACAATATAAATAAT
Source organism: Taxus chinensis (assembly GCA_019776745.2). Taxonomy (NCBI): domain Eukaryota; kingdom Viridiplantae; phylum Streptophyta; class Pinopsida; order Cupressales; family Taxaceae; genus Taxus; species Taxus chinensis. The sequence goes on along the minus strand of CM034152.1, from coordinate 197,934,657 downwards.
TGAGCATAATAGGGAATGAAAGTAATTATAATAAAACAAAATCACGTAGATAGTATAAGAGATGCCCCCAGAAGATCATGGTCAACTAGAAAGGGTCTAGGCTAACACCCATCATTTTGTGTTTTTGTATGTCACGTATTAAACTCAAGATACATCGTGAATGCATGTGTAAAGAGTATATAGAAAAATATGATATCTATCAAACCAATGTGAAAAAAAACATATGTAAATTATCAAGGTAGCTAATAAATACATATATAAGTCATCATTTTGTATATTTGAAAAAAAAAATTGTGTATATGGTTATTTGAATGTTTTTCTATTTATCATATTTCTAGAAAAGGAAAGGGAAAATCAAGAGATATCTTGTGATACTATCAACATGTAACAAAATTACAAACAATATAGCTTCCCCAACTTGGAGGGGTATTGATTATGGATCGGTGAGCTACTATTGTAACAGATGTTTAGTCACTCCAATGTCTCAAGGATGCACTATTATTATTATATATGGTTTGAGTAGCTAATTGTTGCAAATTAGATTGCTTTCTCATTACAACATTAGGTAGAATAAATGGTTGCATGTATGATTTAACGCTTTTTTCAAATCGATGTTTGAAAACTATCTGATGAGAAATAATTAATGCTACAATTGAATTAGTATTTTGTGTGTCATTGCCGATGGGATTAAAATTTAACTTTCACAGATACTCATTTGACATATAATATTGGTCATCATCGCTACCATAGTAATCATTAATTGATCCTGTTGCTATGAATTTCTTAGTAATGGTAAATCAAGAGTATACTTAGAATTTTTCTCCATGTTTTCCCCTACATGTGCACGAGTAAGCTCTAATTGATATGTAGTCATGCGTAATTTTTATTTTTCAAGCCTTTGTTTCTTTTCTTTCTCCCTTTCCAATGTTTAACCTTTCTTTTGATAAGGTTACTTTAGGTGATAAATATAGCATATGAAGACTTTTGAGAAATATTTTATTCATTAGATAATGTATTTCTTCGTGCGAGTTTAGTCATTAACCAGCTGATTTCTATGAGTAGTCATTACTCTAATGAGGGTCTCAATGTGCGATTAATTTTTTGATTGAACACGGATTTTTAGAGTCATAGAAATTATTCCAAAAGAGGAATATCCAATGGTTGGTGTGATTCCATTAGGTGTCTCTACCAACATTCATGGGGCTATGCCCCTATGCATTGAATGGTGTAACTCCATTATTGAATGAAAACTAATCTAATACTATCTATTATTGTGGGTTGGAAAAAAAGGCCAAATATCACATAATAACACTCCACTAAACCTTTGGAAAAAAATTTGTACGTTGTACAAGGGAGGAAATTACAACGATGTAGGGTGAAGGAGGGAAATTAGGAAAGAAATCTTATTTTTGTGAGTAGGCCAATTGCAGAGGTCACACCAAATAACCAAAGTAGTTCATCATTCAATATAGAGGAAAGAAACAATGAAGCTACCTTGTGAGAAGAACAAACCCAACACAAAGTTCTTGGATTCATTTATCAAAGATACAAAGCTCTTCTAGGATCACTATTCTTACAAAGTGCATAAGAGAGAAATAAAAGAAACATAGGAAAAGGAGAACAAAAGAAATGTAGCTTTAATTTCATGTGTAGTGATGACACAAATTCCAACAACAACAATCCATAATTATTTCAACATAGATGCTATCGCAATCTAGCATTTTCAGGATTTTAAAGATCCTTTGGAATGGAGAAGCCATCCCAATTTATATCAACGTGAATTGACCTCTCATATCCCCTGACCTAACTCTTCATATTACTATTCCACTTGTGACCTTTCATTTTCCATTAGAAAATACAAATTAAGTATTTCTCTTATAATTTTGAGAAAATACTTTTACAATTTAAAAATATGTCACTTAACTAAATAAGACAAAATACAATGATTACACCCAATGAATAATTAAAATAGGGAGAGAAGAAAGAGGGAGAAGTTGACATTTCTGATGAAGAAAATTTCTTGATGAAGAACTTGTTGATTCATGATTACTTCTCCTGTTGTTTGTAAGAGTATAACTTGGATATGGAATTCTTTAGAATTGCATATTTCATGTCCATGATACAGATCCAAGCTTGAGACAAGTTCTCGCTAGCGAATGCGAACACGTTATTACTCACGAGGGTGTGAGAGTTGAAGGAAATGATCTCGTACACTTGAATGTTCTATAATTAATTACTCTCGCTTGATGGATCTTTCTTATCTTAAGAAATTCAAACCAACTTGCTCACCTAGCCCATTGAGATCAACTATTTTGGCTCACTTTGGTCCACTCATAGAGCTTTTTAGCTTGTTCACTAGTGGAGAGTGGATGCCTTCAACCTGATTAAGGATTTGTAATGATGATCTTTGGAGCTCTTGAGCCTTTTTAAAAATCCGCTTAGATTACACGATGCCTCTCCTTTTACACCTCAGCAGCCTACGGTATTCTTCTTTTCTCATGTACACCACTATGACCAAAGTGATGCCTTGAGATCCCTGTGAAGATTGAATTTCTTTGTTTGAGATATGTAACTGTCGTACCACCCTGTGAAGATACAGAGAGATGAATGGAAATAAAGATAACTCCAAATTTAATTACTCAGAATGAATACTTTCTATTTTTAGAAAATTTACCTTTTTGCTCTTTCTTACTTTTGATTACCTTGTTCGTTGTCTTGGTTATTCCTTGTGAACACTGTCTTGAAGAAGCTTTCCTTGTATGAGTGTTTACTATTTATAGTAAGTATTCGTATAGAGACTTACTATTTTTGGAAAGTGCCATTCCACACCTTAGATTTCGAAGAAACCACCTTCAATAGGATATGTTTCATCTCTCGATCTCGCATATAAATTTTCAACTCAATCCGATCACCAGAATGATGGCAAATAAAAATTTACAAAACTAGGGCACAAAGTCCAGGTTTTTTTCACTACAAAAATATGGTAAATGCATGTCATTACTATCACTTGTGTTCTAAAGGCATCTGGAAATGGTGAAGAATGCAAAAATCCCCACCTCAATTCATGCACCGGTTTGCAAGATATGAAACTTTTTCCTTCACGGGCTATGAAGTCATTCTGGCAAACAATGTACCTGGAGCCTTTAAAAATTTGTAATTTTTATGAAAGTTTATTATGTTGTGATCATGAAAATATGGATGGATGAATACTAGAGGAAAAATGGAGGTGAAGGATTCTAGAAAATTTTTTCCAGAGTTCCAGATAGATTCAGAGCAAAATGGGGGGAGAATGAAAAAATGGCTAACTGATGTAGAGTAAAACAATAAAATCATTCAACTATTTAGTTATCAAGATAGTTACAAAATTCACTTCTACCTTACTATGCAATCGAAGGATCCTATAAGGTTCTCAATGGGCCTAACTTGGCTTATAGTGCAAGGAAGGTTCTAATGCACCAACATACCCTGGTTCTTACTCTAAAAATGACACCATTTCATCAGCTGAGCCATGCACTTCATCCTTCATTTATCTTTCACCAACTTTGTCTGCCATTCATCTTCATGGTCTCTTTATTCCAATATTCCACTTTACTTTTTGGTATTTTCCACCTTTCTCCACCCTACACCTTGTTTATCCACTCTAGATAATACTATACCATCCACAAAATATATGGAAAAGAATAGAGAATTCAATCTTTTACTACTAGCCCAAATTTGTGAATTAGTCCCTTAAGACAATGCACCTAGCTCATCCATGGTTGAATAAAATTGAAGGCATCCAGAATGTGTTATTACCATCATTAATCACTCTTCAGTATACCCAAAGTGTATACAAAATCTTAGTATCCTACTCTCTATATTGTTCTCTATACATCACCTTTTACCTTCTTTCTCACAAACCCTTACTAGGTTTGCCTCCTACCACTGTCAAGCATAGAATATTTTCAAAGGAGTTTCAATACAAAATAAATAGCATTTATATAAACCATTAGAGGGTTTTAAATGTCCATAAATTTTCATTTCCTAATTCCATCTCTAGAACACACCTCCTTTGTAAATTGGCTCTCCTCTTTAGGTCTAAGATTGTGATATATGACTAGGCAGTACATTGTTAGAGAAATCTACACTTTACACCATTGGAATCTCAATTTTTCCATTGAATCTCCTAGAGCATCCTCTCAACATCATTTGTACAAATTTTTAGGTTTAAATTCCCATATTTGGGTCCTCAACCAACAAACCCTAGCTAACTCCTCATTGGAATCTCCTAGTAACCCGGTAGGAAGCAAATGGGAATAAAATACTCATAAGTTCTTTTTAGGGAAATAAAGTTATACCAAACCTATGTTTTTATATCCTTCACATAAAAATCTTACTATTAGTCTCCCCAATATCACCCATCCACGTGAATTATCATAAAGTTCATTGTACAGTTTAAGCAAGTACGATGTGCGTTCCTTTCCAATGCTTGGATGATTTTTACACTCCTCTTCTTAGTATTAAAAGGTTGAATAAGGGTACATACCTAACCCACAGTTCCCTTTCATAACATGCAACATCATTCTTTCCAAATCTCTCTCCACATTTCAAATCTAATTTTTTCCCTCTTAAATGATCTGCTACAGGTTAGCTAAGGAAGTCTTTCCCAGTTTTATCTCCCAAACGAAGATATATCATCAATAATATCACCTCATAATTTTGCATATCCTCTTCCTTCGTGGATGTAATAAAAAGAAGGTATAGAATATCTTAGCACTTCAATCAATCAATCTAACTCTCACCAATGTCTTAAAATAGAGCATTCTTAATCTTGTCACAGTCATTACAAACAATTTCCTTCTCCTTTCCTCACGGGGTCTCTAAACTATAATGCCAATCTCTTCCTACACTTATTTATCTCTCCCAATTGCACAAAGGGCTTGATTTTTTAGTAACATACTTTAATGTCATAACTTATACAGTCCTAATCATCATGTATTAGCATTTCAGTGATGGAATCACACAAAACCTTATTAAAAAGGCTTAACACAAATCTTATAACCAGTTATGGACTCTTCACTACTACTTGCATAGAGTTTTTGTCAACATTCAACATGTACAAGAATGCTTCACATAGTTTCAATATTACCTACACATAAGAACACCACCATTTTCATCCTTGAAGCTTCACCTTGATTTCCATTCGAATGGGAATGATAAAAAATAGTTACAATTACACTTTTATACCATCTCCTTTCATTTTTCCACCAAATTACCAACTTTTTCAAGGTCTTATAAATATAAATATTCTTTAATTTCATCACCTAATAGTCCGTACTAGCTCTAAGACCTAAAGGTTTGGGGTATTACTCCATGATCAAATTTTCTAATATAAATAGGCTTTCCACAACATATGAATGCTCTAAGGACCCTTATAACTCAAAACAAACCAAAATTTCCTTGTACAAATTTAAACTATTTTTGGAGGGAAAAGGTATATTCAAAATTTGCAAAGGCTTAATCCACCATAAAACTCACTAAATGAACACATATGGCTCCTAGAACCTATAATCACACTTTCAAGCCAAAATGTGAAGAGAACATGACATATTTACATAGTGGAGTGATGCTCCTGCATCATACTCCAATGGTAAGAAGAATCATGAGTTCCACTATCTTCCTTTCTTCTTCTTCTTCTTATTCCAGTTCCTCTCCATCTTCATATTCACTCTGATCTTCTCTTTATCTTTAACTTGTTTATCCTTCATTTCTTCATTACAACTTTATGTCTGGTCTACATTCTTCATCTTGTATGTATAGTGAACATATGCTTCTAATAGTGTCTCTTTGACTTCATTGTCATTTTCTTCCATAATCATATCATCTCCTTGGACCTGCCGTTGTTGTTCATTCCTAAGTTTGTTTTATTCAACTTGGACTTCATTCTTAACTGGTACATGTTTGATACTTTCCTCTACTATATGAAATTATTTGACCATTCCTTCCTTCTTCTTGCTACGAGCTTCTGGATGCTATTCTTTTTCTATTCCTGGACTAGTTTCCACCTCTTTGTCACATGGTTTCACTATATTTATAACATGCTCTAAGGCTGCTATCTCTATGGGAAATTTCTCTAAGCGTTCATAGAAAAACACATTCTCTTGTTCACTTACTTATTCTTGTTTTTGACTTATTGTCTTCTTTATTTCATATTCTACCTCATGCTCATCCTTCGTACCTACAAACACACATCTACACATAATGTTAGAATCACAAATTTGAGGCTTGGCTGCCCCTTTAAATTCCTTTTCTCATAGAAAATATTCATTTTGTTTTCTCACAAGTGTTGCTTCTTCTTTCTCTACATAACAACTGCTCTCAACATGTTCATCTCTCTCAAGAGAAGATAAAAATGCTTCTATCACCTCTTCATCATCATCTTTATCCTATATCAATACCATTTCTTTAATCATCTCTCTTTCTTGTTTCCTCATTCTCTCTTCCATCTGTCTCAGTCTTATTTCTTCTTGTCTTATCCTTATCTTCAGCTTCTTTCTTTATCTCTTTTCCTCAAGAAATTTAACTGGCCACTTGACTCTCTTCTTTATCACCATTCCTATTTCTTGTCCTTGTTATTATTTCTCTCTTTCTATGAGCACCATCAATTGTGCCACCTCTTGATTCAATTATGCGATCTCTTGATGAAACCACATCTCTATTCCCTTTCTTCTTTCTCTTTCCTTTTCCTTTCTCTCCTCTTCCTATCTTTTCTTGTACCTCATCAGCTCTATTAATCCCTGAATCACCTATGTTTCTGATTCCTCTTCATCCCACTCATCAATAAAATCTGATTTCCAAGGCCTAACAACCCTCAACTTTCTCTCTTCTTAATTTCCTTGTTTCCATCAAGTCTCTTATTTCTTCCATCATCTTTACTATTATTCTCTGTTGTTGTTTCTATCTTATTCTCTCATGCACTTGTATTGAATTGTCCTCTTCTCTTTCTGCTGCTGATTTCTTCATCCATAGTGGCATTGTATACCCATGGTCACTCTTTTCTTATATAATCTTCTTATCCATATTTTTCTACTCTTCTTTCCACTACACACAATTCCACACATTGTTAGCAACAACAAAAACTATTAATTCAAATATTAGTACCATGCTCTGATACCAAATGATATGGAGAAAAATAATAAAATCATTCAACTATTTAGTCATCAAGATAGTTACAAAATTCACTTCTATCTTACTCTGGAATCGGAGGATCCTATAAGGTTCTCACTGTGCCTAACTTGGCTTGTAGTGTAATGAATGGAATAATTACCACTTGTAAGGTTCTAATGCACCAACATACTATAGTTATTACTCTTAAAATGACACCATTTCATCAACTGTGTCATGCACTTCATCCTTCATTTATCTTTCACCAACTTTTTCCATCATTTACCTTCATAAGCTATTCATTCCAATAGTCCACTTTGATTTTTGGTATTTTCCCACATTTCTCCTCCATACACCCTGTTCATACACTCTAGATAACACTATATAATCCAAAAAATAGATGGAAAAGAATCAAGAATTCAATATTTTACTACTTGTCGAAAATTTCCAATTAGTCCCTTAAGATAATGCACTTGGCTCATCCATGGTTGAAGCAAACTGAAGGCACCCATAATGTGATATTACCATCATTAATCACTCTTCATTATACCCAAGGTGTATATAAAATATAAGTATCCTGCTCTCTGTATTGTTCTATATACATCACCTTTTACATTCTTTCTCACAAACCCTTACTAGGTTTGCCTCCTACCACCGTCAATCACAAAATATTTTCAAAGGAGTTTCAATAAAAAATAAATAGAATTTCTAACACCCATTATAGGGTTTTAAATTTCCATAAAATTTCATTTCCTAATTCCATCTCTATAACATACCTCATTTGTAAATTGGATCTCCTCTTTAGGTCTTAGATTGTGACATCTGACTAGGCAGTACACTGTCAGAGAAATACCCACTATACACCATTAGAATCTCATTTTTTCCTTTGAATATCCTAGAGCATCCTCTTAGCATCATTTTTTACAAATTTTTAGGCTTAAATTCCCATATTTGGGTCCTCAACCAACAAATCCTAGCTAACTCCTCATTGGAGGCTCCTAATAACCCAGTAGGAAGAAAATGGGAATAAAATACTTATAAGTTCATTTCAAGGAAAAAAAATTATACCATACCTTTATGTTTATATCCTTCACACAAAATTCTTACTAGTAGTCTCCAAAATATCACTCGGCCACGTGATTTCTCAGAAAGGTCACTATACAATTTTAAAAAGTATGACGTTCCTTCCTTTCCAATGATTAGATGATTTCTACACTCATCTTTTCAATATTTCAAGGTTAAATAAGGGTACATACCCAACCTAAAGTTCTATTTCATCACATGCAACATCATCATTTCTAAATATCTCTCCACATTTCAACTATAGTTTGCATTTTCCTCTTAAATGATCTGCTATAGGCTAGTTAAGGAAGCCTTGCCCAGTTTTATCTCCCAAACGAAGATATCTCATCAAGAATCTCACCTCAGAAGTTTGCATATGCTCTTTCTTCATGGATGTAATAAAAAAAGGTATAGAAGATCTTAGCACTTCAATCAATCAATCTAACTCTCACCACTCTGTCTTAAAGCAGAGAATTCTTAATCCTATCACAGTCCATACAAACAATTTCCTTCTCCTTTCCTCACGGGGTCTCTAAACTATAATGCCATTCTCTTCCTACACTTATTGATCCATCCAAATTGCATAGAGGGTTTGCTTATGTAGAGCTTTCTTGTTTAGTAACATATTTTAGTGTCATAACTTATATAGTCCTTCTCCTCATGCATTAGCATTTCAATGATGTAATCACACAAAAGCTTGTTAGAAAGGCTTAACACATATCTTATTACAAGTTATGGACTCTTCACTACTACTTGTATAGAGTTTTTAGTGTGAAATTACAGCACCCCCAAATGAGCTCTAAAAATCTACTTTTCTTAGGCAGGCTCATTTGGTGTGATTTGCATAACATTGGATCATTCCCCAAGCTGTGGGACTTGCAAATGGGAACGATCCTCTAGAAAAGGTTGGTTCCTCTTCCTAATCCTAGCACTAAACTACTTCTAAAGAAGGAAATGCAATTATATATTCCTAATCTAACAATTCCAAGGGACCAAGGAGAGAGAGAGAGAGCATGAAAATAAAGAAATCCTACACTATATAGGTGATAGCACTAAGAAAAGGGAACTGTTGATCACAAACCCAACTGCCTGAAATGGAGAGAGGTGAGCAATGGAGGGGATGGACAGATGCATCACAGACCAAGGATAAAGTTCACACATAACACCATTTCAAACCCCTTAAACACAACTCCCAAAACCTGTAATGGACATCGGAGATATACACAGTATACCCTGTAATGGTGAGAGGCGAGAAGAGACAAAAAATGAGCAAAGGATGGACAAAACGCATCACGAAACATATTTTATTGCTCCAGGAGTTCACACACTACACCATTAACGAGCAAGTGGTAGGAAAATGCCATTACAAAGCCAAGGGAGGAGGCTTAAACTCCACACGCGACCCTAGAGAAGAAAGAGAGAGGGGGGTAGGGAAGAAGAATGAACAACAACCCTTTACAATGAATCTTGCCCCTGTATTTATAGATTTGATCGGAGAGAAGAAAAAGAGAGGGAAGCAAGAAAAGTGGGTTAAAGCTCAACCAATGGTGTTAATGCTTCTGATAAAATATGCCCCAAATCCGTATTTACTACATGATTCCTTGATTCGGTGCCTTGAAAGAAGACGAAATGGCATAAACAAATTGAATCTGATCTGGTTGTTGAGATAGATGGATCCTGCATTGAAGGCCCAAAGACATTTCCTCCATCTAGTTGGTGAGACTGAGATCTTTCCAACGACATTAGATTTGTAATATATCAAGCCCTGAGTTGAAAGATATGCCCCTTCGAAGTTTGTGTCGGGTCCGTACAGGAGGGCGGGAAAACCAGTTTGAAAAATAGGCCCTTTCTTTAATGTGGTATACGTGGCAGCCAGATTAGGGAAAAATCGGGTTTGCGGGCTCAGAATTTATCTTTTCCCCTTTTTCCGCGAAAGGAAAATTTTCACTTTTCCCTCCGACTCCTCGCCTTGGCTTTGACTCGGGTTCTAATGCTGACTTTTCCCCTGACAGAGTTGCGGGCCATTTTGTAACCTTTACTCTTTTTTGTGATAACAAGCGGCAAAGAATCAACTTTTCCTGCAATGGTCTACTTTCCCTTGGGACATGTGATAGTCTAGCACTTGTTTAGAAACCTTTTCTCTATTCACCCCTTGAATCAACGCCATACTGACACTTGGCATTCTTTGCTTATACCGTACTACTTAGCCAATTTTGAAGCCTTTTCTATCTGCCTTTTGACTCTATTTCCACTTATGTGGGATTGTGGTCGATCCAATATTTGGCACGGGGGTGAAATATGGATAACAATTTGGTGACTCACTGGGGACATCTACCTACTAGATGAAGAGACCAGTGGTCTTGAAGCATCCATTGGGCATGGAGTCTACTTGATGAACATGAAACTGCTCTAAACCTAGAAGTCTTGATCCTTGAGCCACTACGATCCTGACTGAACTTTGAGTCGAACTTCACCAAAAGACAACTGAAATGGACTATGCAAGAGTAAAACAACAGCAAAAAAAACTATGTACAAACTGAAAATCAGACATACCCCAAGTGGGATATATAGAGTGTGCAAAAGCACTTCTTATGCTGAAAACAAACCTACCTACTCTACTCTAACCAATAGCAAAGGGAACTCAAACAAAACATGCAACTTGCAGGGAGAAATAACTTCCCTTCCTAAAAAATGGCAGCCATACAACTGATTTGGCACTGAACATGGTTGGTTGAATGAGTGAAAAACTGATTACAAGCTGATCTTCCACCTAAATGACCAAAGCATTAACTGAAGACAAATCCAATACCTCTTTTAGTTGCTATGCATTTGGATTGAAGAGGTATGGCAGTTGATCCTTGGCACATTGCATATCAACCTCATGCGTAGAGGCAAACATGACTGGTTGTGGCTTCTCCTTTGGCTTCAATGAAGGTAAATACCTGATTGGGAAATTTGTGATCCATTTGATGTGCCCATAGCTCTGAGTTTTAACTCCGAAAATGGAGTCCTCCTGCAGATCCTCCTGAATGAATGGCGTGGAAGAAGTGATGAAACTCTTCTACTCTTTCCCTTCCTCTTCTTTTGGATTTGGAGCACCTTCTCCTTCCTCTGTTGTTTGAAGACCATCTTTCCCTTGGATAACTTCTTCCTCTAGCATGAAGCTTGTCAAAGAAAACTCTTCAAACTGCTGCTCTAGAGGACTGTTTCGGACAGCCATGTCTTCTTTAGAATTTTCCTCCATGATGGATTCATCAACCAAAATAGGCCCTTCGAATGAAGGCAAGAAATTATCAATGATGCCTTCTTCTTCTGCTATTACAAAATCTAATTTGGTCTCATCCATTTGCTCCTTCCCAATGGGACTTTGAGCTGATTGTTATTCTTCTTCCTTGGCTGATTGTGCAACTTGAATTGGATCAGAATTTCTCTTAGACAAAGTGCCATTGTGAACACTACACTTTGAGCAACTTGATAACTAATCTTCTTCCTTTTCTTGTTCTTCTTCTACTGCAACAAAATCAGTCATAACCACCATTGAGTCTTCAACCTTGGCCTCCTCCGTAGGCTTAACCAGCAAGGGAATTTTTTCAACTCCATACCTGAGAGCCAAACTTACCAAAATATTAATCATTTCTTCTTCCATTGGCTCTTCTATTTGTTTTCCTTGACTAATTTTTGGAATTTCATCTTCCTCACGTGGAATTGGGAAGGCAAGAGAAGGATTGGGTTGGGATTCAACCATTTGTGCAATTGTTTGTGGTGGTGGGAAGGATGGAACTTCTTGTTTCTTTGGAGGGGAAGTTGTTTCTTTTGGCTCTTGTGGAGGGGATTTGGATTTGGAAGAGAAGAGGGAAGAAAATATGAGATGGGATGGAAGACTAGGGGATGGAGGGAAGGTTTTCACAACTAGAGCAACATTGGCTGGGTTTACAACTTGACATTCAATTTGAGATGGTGTTGCTTGAGGAATGGAAAGAGAAATACCAGATGATGGTGTAAAACTTACCCATTGACAAGGCTGCTTAGTACCAAGTTCATAGGCCTTTATCTCTTCTGTCCATTGTGCAAGTTGGGGAAACATTCCAATCATGAAGTCCAGCTTCTCCTGAGGGATGCAATGTCTTGGAAAAGGGCCTTCCCATGGACAAGGTGTCTTGCAACCAATTCTGAAAGCCATCATTTTATTTTTTGCCCTTGATTGAACCATGCCAATCTCCATTTTTTGAATTTTCTCCAGCAGACCAGCATCTTGCATTTGATTGTCTTCATTGCATGCATATCCCTGTTCTTGGAAATCCCCATAGCCAAACTGATTTTGGCACTGCTGCTTATAGGGATAGACATGTTGATTATGAACCTACTCATAATGATGATTTGAAGGAGTTGTAAAGAATATTGAAGGTGGAATGATTTGTTGTTGTTGTAAATGTGAGTTCCATGAAGGGAATGAAGTCATGATTGCACAACCTCATGGAATGGGAGAAAATGAAAGAAATGGAAGAAGAAAATGGATGAAATGAGTGGAAATGGATGGAAAAGGTCTGCAACTTAGAGAATGGGTTCTTGACTAGATGGAGTTGCTAGATGTGCTTGAAAGTGCCTCCAAAGTCTAAAATCTTCACCAAGAGCACATCAAACTTGATGAAGTGAAGTGGTAAGGTGCTTCATACCTGTCCCACCCGGTGTGCCAAAACTATTAGTGTGAAATCATAGCACCCCCAAATGATTTCTACAGGTTTTCTTTTCTAAGGAAGACTCATTTAGTGTGATTTACATAAAATTGGATCATTCTCGAAGCTGTGGGACTTACAAATGTGAATAATCCTCCAGAGAAGGTTGGTTCCTCTTCCTAATCCTAGCACTAAACTACTTCTAAGGAAGGAAATGTGACTATCTATTCCTTATCTAACAATTCTAAGGGACCAAGGAGAGAGAGAGAGCACATCGAACCTGATGAAGTGAAGTGGTAAGGTGCTTCAAACTTGTCCCACTCGGCATGCCAAAACTATTAGTTTGAAATCACAACACCCCCAAACAAGCTCTAAAAATCTACTTTTCTAAGGAAGGATCATTTGGTGTGATTTGCATAACATTGGATCATTCCCCAAGCTGTGGGACTTGCAAATAGAAATGATCCTCCAGATAAGGTTGGTTCCTCTTCCTAATCCTAGCACTAAACTACTTATAAGGAAGGAAATGTGACTATCTATTCCTAATCTAACAATTCCAAGGGACCAAGGAGAGGGAGAGAGAGAGAGAGAGAGAGAGAGAGAGAGAGAGAGAGAGAGAGAGAGAGAGAGAGAGAGTTTGAAAATAAATAAATCCTACACTACAGAGGTGATAGCACCGAGAAAAGGGAATTGTTGATCACAAACCCAACTACCTGAAATGGAGAGAGGTGAGCAATGGAGAGGATGGATAGATGCATCACATACCAAGGATAAAGTTCACACAGAACACCATTTCAAACCCCTTAAACATAGCTCCCAAAACCTGCAATGGACATCGGAGATATGCACAGTATACCATGCAATGGTGAGAGGTGAGAAGAGACAACAAATGAGCAAAGGATGGAAAAAACGCATCACGAATCATATTTTATTGCTCCAAGAGTTAACATAGTACACCATTAATGGGAAAGAGGTAGGAAAATGCCATTACAAAGCCAAGGGAGGAGGCTTAAACTACACATTCGACCCTGGAGAAGAAAGAGAAAGGAGGGCAGGGAAGAAGAATGAACAACCCTTTACAATGAATCCTGCCCCTATATTTATAGATTTGATCAGAGAGAAGAAAGAGAGAGGGAAGCAGGAAAAGTGGGTTGAATTTCAACCACGGTTGTTAATGCTTCTGATAAAATATTCCCCAAATCCGTCTTTATTGCATGATTCCTTGATTTGGCTCATTGAAAGAAGAGGAAACAACGGAAACAGACAGGGTTCATTTTAAGAGACCTCCTGGAAATCGGAGGTGGAGAATACCTGGCAAATATCCCCAGAACCGGTTTCACGGGAAGGCGAATTTTTTGGGGGTTGTATGAAAAATTTTCACCTGATTATCAAGCACTGCGACAGAAGGTTGCTGACACGCTATGGGAGATTTTGCTGTCGCGCGTCAAAAAATGCAGTGACGCGTGTCAATAGACCTTAGTGACGCGCGTCAATAGACCTATTGACGCACGTCACTGAGGGTGCTGTCCGGTCACTGCATTTTTTGACGCGCGACAGCAAAATCTTCCGTCGCGCGTCTACAACCTCCGACCTCTGCTTTCTCATCAAAAAATCTCCGTGTCACACATTAACAAAACTCTTTGTCGTGTGTCTGCTATGCGTCAATATCTGTTGTACCTCCTTGTCGTGCGTCAAAAAAATGCAGTGACGCCCGTCAACAGGCCTTAGTGATGCGCGTCACTAAGGTCTGTTGATGGGCGTCACTAAGGCCTGTGACGCGCGTCAATAGGCCTTAGTGACGCGCGTCAATAGGCCTTAGTGACGCGCGTCAATAGGCCTTAGTGACGCGCGTCACTAAGGTCTATTGATGCGCGACAGCAAATATCCTGTCGCGCGTCTACAACCTCTGCCCTCTTCTTGCTCATCGAAAAAAACTCCATGTCGCTCGTCAACAAAATCTTTATCATGCGTCTACTATGTGTCAATATCTACAGTATCTCCTTGTCTGCAAACCCTCCTTGTCGCGCATCAATAACTTACCCCCTTGTCGTACGTCTATAATATGGGATATATCATATTGTTGAAAAATGTGAAGTAGAAGTGTTCTACCTGGCGAATAATCTAGGTTTATATAGGGGATATTTTTCAAGGGTAGGCGAAGCCGACCCCTAAAAAAAATTAAAGTGTAATTTTTAGGCGAACAGGTCACTGGCCCGTGCCAAAAAATTCGCCTTTTCAAAATTTTCAAAAATGGAATATTCGCCATATTACGAATATTCGCCACTAAAATTTTCCCTAGAAACAGATTGAATTTGATCTGGTTGTTGATACAGATGGATCCTGCATTGAAGGCCCAACGATGTTTCCTCCATTTGGTTGGTGAGACCAAGATCTTTCCAACAACATTAGATTTGCAATATTTCGAGCCTTGAGCCAAAAGAAGTTTGTATCGGGTACGTACAGGAGGGTGGGAAAATCAGTTTGAAAAACATGCCCTTTCTTTAATGTGGGATACGTGGAAGCCAAATTAGGGAAAAATCGGGTTTGCAAGCTCAGAATTTATCTTTTCCCCTTTTTCTATGAAAGGCAATTTTTCCCCCGACGGTTTGCTTTAACTCAGGTTCTAACACTGACTTTTCCCCGACGGAGTTGCGGGCCATTTTTCAACCTTTACCCTTTTTGTGATAACAAGGGGCAAATAATCAAATTTTCCCCCGACGGTCTGCTTTCCCCCGGGACACGCAGTATTCTGGAACTCATTTGAAACCTTTTCTCTATTCACCCCTTGAATTAGTGCCATACTGACACTTGGAATTCTCCGCTTATACCTTTATACCTAGCCAATTTTGAAGCCTTTTATGTCCACCTTTTGACTTTGTTTCCTCTTATGCGGGATCGTGGTCGATCCAATATTTGGCACGGGGGCAAAATATGGATAACAAGAGCTTTTGTCAACATTCAACATGTACAAGAATTTTTCACACAGTTACAAGAATACCTACACATAAGAACACCACCATTTTCTTCCTTGAAGCTTCACCTTGATTTCCATTCGAATGGGAATGATAAAAAACAATTACAATTAGACTTTTATACCCTCTCCTTTCAGTTTTCCACCAAATTGCCACCTTTTTCAAGGTCTTTTAAATACAAATATGCTTTTATTTCATCACCTAATAGTCCCTACTAGGTCTAAGACCTAAATTTCTAGGGTATTACTCCATGATCAAAGTTTCTAATCTAAATAGGCTTTCCACAACATATGAATGCTCTAAGGACGCTTATAACTCAAAACACACCAAAAATGCCTTATACAAATTTAAACTCTTTTTAGAGGGAAAATACATATTTAAAATTTTTAAAGACTTAACCCACCATCAAACTCACTAAATGACCACATATGACTCCTAGAAGCTATAATCACACTTTCAAGATAAAACGTGAAAAGAACATGACACATTTACATAGTGGAGTGATGCTCGTGCACCACTAACTCCTTTGATTTGTATGCCTTGGGAGGGGGTCACATTTTTATACTCCCCTT
This sequence comes from Taxus chinensis, assembly GCA_019776745.2. Lineage (NCBI taxonomy): Eukaryota > Viridiplantae > Streptophyta > Pinopsida > Cupressales > Taxaceae > Taxus > Taxus chinensis. The sequence continues at coordinate 197,918,235 of CM034152.1, read as the reverse complement.
TTCCCCTTGGAAAGGGATGAAGGGAACAAAAATATAAACCTTAGCCCTAGGATGACAAGTGGCGATCATGCACATGTGGAGGAGAGAGAGGAAAGAGCTCATTTTCTGGACCTGGGAGCCAAACTTGGTCGAGTGAGGAATCAACTGGTAGCAAAGTGGGGGGTGAATTTTTCTACCCCCCTTTTCCCCTTGGAAAGGGACTCTAGGGGACACAAAATTATTCCTTAGCCCCTGGGTGACAAGTGGTGGGCATGCATGGCATGGAGCGGGGGCTAGAAAATTGCCAAAAAGAGCTTATTAGAGCCTCTCAGGGTCATGTGATGGGTTCATGAGGTCTAAGGTGTGGGGGAAAATTTTTCTATCCCCCTTTTCCCCTTATAAAGGGATGAAGGGGACATAAAAGTGCACCTCATCCTCATGGTGCCACGTGGCACTATAAAATTTGACCAAGTATGGAACTTGTACCTTGGGAAGGAGATTGAAAATGATGTTTTCGGAGCTCCCAGATGAATTTTTGAGCACTTATTTACATGAATTTGATTGAAAAAATAATTTTGAGAAGAATGGGATGGGTCTCAAGGTTTGATTCAGATTGAAACCTCCTCAAACATGTTATTTTTTATCTGGATCATCAGTTGTGCTTGCCAAGAATGAGTTGTGGAAAGAAATTCATGGGCCTTGAAAAAAACATGATAATAATACCTTGTAGGGAATTGAATAATATTTCCATTGACATATTTTTTGAATTCAAACTCATTTTGGAGCTCTTGAAATCATATTTCGAATCTCAGGTGCTTTTTTGCAGTGTAAGCTCTTTTGCCCTCAAAAACCCACTTTTGTTGAACTTTCTCCCAAACCTCTAGATATTTCCTAAATCTTCCTAAGTCACTTGGAAAATGGTATTGGATCATTAATACCTCTCCCTGATGAATATGGGTCTTTAAAAATGCTCCAAATAATATTTTCCTAAATTAGAAAGGATAAAAATAGCCATTCTTAAGTCTGCTGAAAGATCTGTCATGAGAGACACTGTCTCCAAAGGATCTTGTGAACTTGTTTTCATCTTTCCAACATATGGGAAAGGTCATTATAACACATGAAAGAACTAAAAGGATTGGGATATGCATGACACAAGGGGTAAACTGATCTAGAAAAGTTCCCGAGAGTTTTTACAATCTAAAATTTTGACGTTGGGGTCCATTGTGATGCTTGAAAATATGGAATTTCCATGTAGCACATTTACATGAGAACAACTGGCTCTTGTTTGGGGACATGTTCTGAATTGAGCACAATGAGGATAGAGAATGCAAGAATCCTATAATCTCAATTAATTTTGTGGATCAATGCCTTATCCATTGGGCTTATGGAATCATTTCTTCCAACACACTCACAGAAATAAACACGCAGAAGGGAAACACACCAAAAGAGGAAAAAAACACACAACAGAAAGGGAAATTATCTTACAGGGGGATATTTATAGAAGTGGGGAAATAATAGACACATACACAGAAACAGGTTGAGAAAATTACATGCCATCATAGAACAACAGATTGAAATGTGATATTTGAGGCATGGAAATTACTATCTGATCATACCATGCTCTTGTGATGACTTTTCATGGTTTGAGAAGAATGGTACTAACCAAGATTCCATCCTCATACTTGTATTGCACTAAAAACATTCTTGCATCTGATGAAAAATTTGTTACCTACTTGAAACTCTGGTATCTTGCAATATCCCCTTTATGTTGTTCGATCATGAGACATTATTCCTCCATGTTCTTGAAAGTGGAAATGTTGACCTTATCATGAAAACATATCTCATCCTTGGAATGCAACATCACATCATGCCTTGAATAAGCGAGGCACTTAGAAGGAGCAAGAGAAAACTGATTTTTTTCTCATTAAACAACTTCTCTGAACATCTCACTTTGTTTCTCTGAGCAATTACTTTTCAAAATGGAGGAAAAATCATTGACTCAGGGACCTTCATCATAAATAAGTGAACGTTGCAGCATGGAGACATGTTCAAGCCAAATTAGAGCTCAGGAAATAGTGTGTGCAATCTAATTTTGAAGTCTTTCACAAGAGTCATGCACATTCTTGCTTAGTTGTTCAAATTTGTTTTTGTCAATATCCATCCACTCAAAATAAATTTTGACGTCATTTTCAAAATTGTAACCCTTGATTTTATCATAGAAGAATTTATCTCCCTTGTTCTGCATTGGTGAAGCATGCAAAGGTGGTGAGAATAAGTTGACCCTAACTACACTCACAAAAATCCTTCATCTATTTTGAACCATTTTATTTGGTACAAATTAACTCGACACCTTTCTCACTATCATCCTTCATGGAAGATGTGTTGTATTAAAGGTGGAGAATATTCATAAGAGACTCAAGAATCTCCTTTCCTTTGCATTTATGATCTTCTTCATAGGGCATGAAAGAGAAGGAAATATATTCACATTCACTCTCTCTGACCAAGGAATTGGGAGGACATCAAGCTCATCCATATACTCTATATCATCATAAAAAATTGGTGTATCAAATGAGAATAAAAAATTTACTCATAATTATCTTGCATTTCCATAGCCCGAATCAGGATCTCAAGATTGAGTTGAGGGTCTCAAGTTTCTTCCATAACCTTCAAGATGTCTTGCACACATAACTCTTCTAAGTTTTCCATGTACTCATCCTCATCCTCATTAGAAGAATATTTACTTTTTGTCTCCAGAAGATGGTTGAAAATATGATCTACACATGGCCAAACTTCTTCTCTCTCTTACTCAACATTTTTTGTCATCCAAGTTTCACCTTCTTGCAAGAATGAGCACACTTTGTTCTCAACATTTTTTGACAAGAAGAAGAGATCCATGCTCTGTGGGAAGGGAAATCCTTTGAGTTCAAGATCCATTTCATCATCCTCATGCTGGGAAGTAGAGAACCTATGATGATCAACATTATTCTCCTTGGGTGAGGATGGTGGAGTTAAATCCACGAGGAGGTTATGTTCGAATCGTTAATTCTTCTTGGAGTTAAAAAGGGAATTGGCCTCTTCCATTTGGTCATACATGGTCGTATCAAGAGAAGAACTTGATTATTCAACTATCTCCATTTCATCATCAATTGAAAAATGAGAAAGAAGATTATCCATGATTACCTTGAATTCTTCGTCTTGAGTCTGGGAAACATGACAAAATCCTTGTACTTCTTCATGATTGATGGAGTATTTAGTAAGCATTTGATCTTATATTGTGCGACAAGAATCCTCACTTAAATTCATTGTTTTTTAAATGGGCTGGCCCTCGAGCTAGAAGGGTTTTATGAATGGAGGTTTAAATCCATCATGTCTTCTTCATCATCCTCCATAGTGTTGATTTGATTCTCAACATAATGTTTAAGAATATGAAATTCATCAGAAGTGTCTAATAATATTCATGGAATGAATACCTCGTAGTACAAACAGCCGTCAAGATCTTCCTCTATAGGAAAAATCTCCTCTTATTCTTCTTTGTTATGGAGTACTTCAATTTGTTCATACATTTCTTGAAATGCTTCAACATATTTACAAATTTTGAGGTAGATTTAGGGATTTGAATTACCTTGTGCATTACCCACAAATATTTGCACATATTCAGTCTTCAAGGTTGTCATTTCTTCATTTCTATATACAAGGAAATCATCCCAATGGAGAGTGATAAAAGACATGGCTCTAAGATTCTCATTCAGCTGTGTGAGATTGAGAGTATTACCTTTAACAAATTCTTCATCTTCGTGGACTGCAAACAAAATCTTGTACCTCCTATGGATCTTCTTCATCCATCTCCTAGATTCTCAATCATCGCCTGAAGTGTTTCCCATTTTATTTACTTTAGCAACACTTTTCTTAAATTACAACCACCATGATTCAAAAATGGGATCTTCACAAACAATAATTTTCTTCATTCTACGAAGTCTTTCCTTGATTTTTGGAGACAAGTATTTTCTTGAAGTGAGAGACCCTTTTGTTGTTCTTGAATTCTCCTCTTTGCAAGAACTAGTCCAGAATGATGGTTGATTAACAACTGACATTTATCGGCAACCATCTTCTTCTTCTTCATTGTCACTCATTGACACCTCACTCCAATCTAGAAATTTCTTCATTGTGTTGTAGGAAACGAATGTGACACAGATTCATTCCTCTATGGAGTCACCTTCACCAATTGATTCTTATTTGAAATCTGATTTTTTTGTTTTTTATAATATATACTTTTTAAATTTTTTTTGACAGAGATCATTTTTGGGTGCACTTGGGAAAATATCTCCCTAGCGGAGTCACCAAAAACTATTGGTGAGAAAAAATTTCGATATGGAAAATTAGGTGTCTCCACCAACGTTCACGGGGCTACGCCCCTCTACATTGAATGGTGCAACTCCCATTATTGAATGAAAACTAATCCAATCCTATCTATTGTTGAGGGTTGGCCAAAAAGGAGGGTCAAGGAGGGAAATTAGGAAAGGAAGGTTATTGTTGTGAGTATGCCAATTGCAAATTTCACACCTAATAACCAAAGTAGTTCATCATTCAATATAGAGGAAATCAACATTAAAGCTACCTAGCGAGAAGAAAAAACCCAACACAAAGTTCTTGGGTTCATTTATCAAATATACAAAGCTCTTTTGGGATCACTATGCTTGCAAAGTGCATAATAGAGAAATAGAAGAAACATAGGAAAATGATAGTAGAAGAAATGTAGCTTTTATTTCATGTGCATTGATGACAAAAATTCCAATAACAACAATCCACAATTTCTACAACATAGATACTATCACAATCTAGCATTTTCAGGATTTTCAAGATCCTTTGGAATGGAGAAGACATCCTAATTTATAGCAATGTGAATTGACCTATCATCTCCCCTCACCCAACTCTTCATATTCCTATTCCACTTGTGACCTTTCATTTGCCATTAGAAAAGAGAAATTAAGTATCTCTCTTTTAATTGTGAGAAAATAAATTTACAATTCAAAATATGTCACTTAAGTGAATAGGACAAAATACAATGATTACACCTAATGAAGAATTAGGAGAGAAGAAAGAGGGAGAAGTAGAGAAAAAGGGAGAAGTTGAAATTTCTGATGAAGAAGATTTATTGATGAAGAAATTGTTGATTCATGCTTCATGCTCCTGTTGTTAACTAGAGTCCAACTCGGATATGGAATTCTTGAGCATTGCATATTTCGTGTCCATGATACGGATCCAAACATGAGACAAGTTATTAGTAACAGATGAAAACACGTTCTTACTCATGAGGGTGTGGGATTTGAAGGAAATCATCTCAGAAACTTGAATGTTTTGCAATGAATTACTCTCACTTGATGGATCTTTCTTGTCTTGAGAAATTCAACATAAATTTCCCACTTGGCCCACTGAGTTCAACTAGTTTGGCTCACTTTGGACCACTCATTAAGCTCATTCAACTTGTTCATCAGGGGAGAGCAGCTGCCTTCAACCTAATCGAGGATTTGTAATGATGATATTTGGAGATCTTGAGCCCTTTTGAATATCTACTTATAATGCACGATGACTCTCGTTTTCCACTTTTGTGCCCTAAGGTATTATGTTTTTCTCATGTACAACACTGTGACCGAAGTGATGCCTCAGGATCCCTTTGAACATCGAATTTCCTTGTTTGAGCTATGCAACTATCATACCACCATGTGAAGATGCAAAGAGATTAATGAAAATAGAGATAAATCCAACTTTTAGTACTCAGAATGAAGACTTTCTATTTTTATAAAATCTCCCTTTTTGCTCTTTCTTAATTTCGATCGCCTTGTTCATTGTCTTGGTTATTCCTTTTGAACATTGCCTTGAAGAAGCTTGCCTTCTATGAGAGTTTACTATTTATAGTAAGTTCTCATATAGAGACTTACTATTTTTGTAAAGTGCCTTTCCACACCTCAGATTTTGAAGAAACCACCTTCATTGGGATAGGTTTCTTCTCTTGATCTCACGTACAAATTTTCAACACAATCTAATCACCAGAACGGTGGGAAATAAAAATTTACAAAATTAGGGCATGAAGTCTGAGTTTTTTTCATCGTAAACAATATGGTGCATGCATGTCATTTCTATCACTTGTGTTTTGAAGGAGCTTTGAAATGGTAAAGAACACAAGAAAATCCACCTTGATATGTGCATTGGTTTGTAAGACATGAAATATTTTCCTTCGCGGGCTATGGAATAATTTTGGCAAAAAATGTGCCTGGAGCCTTTAAAAATTTGTAATTTTTATGAAATATTCTTTAGTTGTGATCATGGAAATATGGAGGGATGAATGTAAGAGGAAATATGGAGGTGAAGGTGTAGACGCCAAAATTTGGTATCGCTACCCTTGTTTCCCGCGTCTGCTTCTTTCACAATGGTCCTATCTAGACCCCCTTTATTTTAATCCTAATTCATATTTTAATTCTCACATTTCTTATCTGTTAACCTATCAACTTTAATTTTTAATTAATCTTCATTTAATAATTTTCTAATCCTCGTCTCATTAGCTAATTAACTCTAATTAGCTTTCATTTCTCCTCCCTAGGTTATTTATTATCCCTAACTACCTAGTTCTATATCCCTATGTTTTTTATAGATTTTATTTAATCCATCTCTTATCTCCCACTTACCCATGACACTTCTCTAGGAAATCCTAACCCTCCTATATGCTTTAAAATACTCATCCTAATCCATAAAATTCCCATATATCGAATAAATCACCCATTCACCACTCAAAGGGACAGTTCTTCGCAATTGGCGTCGACCCATCTAGGTCACCATCGACCCTTTAAAGTTGGTTCCCCACCTTCAAAATGAGGCATAATCAGAGTTTCTTGCGTTGTGGGAACTTATCTTTGAGCTTGAGCATACTTGCAGCTGTGTCAACCTCCTTGGAGTCCATTTGAGATTATCTCACATCTCTTGTGGAGACTTTGGGAAGTTTATCCTTACTTTATGTTGGTTTATGCTATCATTACTTATTATTGCTATTATATTTCAGGTATTAACATTTTGCAGGTTCAGCTGTTGTCAAAGCCTCATCTTTAGCTTCATCTTTCAATGATTCTATCTACAGGTTGTCCATCCATCCCATCCACCCTCATCTTTGTTTAACACTATCCAGGTTGTTGTCGCTCCACTCAAGTCGTCGTCGACCCAACCTTGTGTGGTCACTCATTTTTCCTTCAAGATCCTCATCAATGTGTTCTTGGTTTTGTTAATGTAACTAGCTCTCAAATATGTCATCCTACCTCCCTATCAGTCTAAATCTATGTGTTCTTGGTTTTGTTATTGTACCCATCTCTCAAATTTTTCATCTAACCTCCCTGTTAGTCTAAATTTTTTCCATCTGTACCTAGTCGCTGCTAACTCAGCCCAATCGCCGTCGACTCGAGTCCTATTTCCATCCAACCTATCAAAATATTTGTTTTCTTGTACCCTTTCTATTTCCCTATCTCATATCTCCCTCTGTAGGTTTTTGTCAGAATTTACAGGTCTCTATCATCTCCACATCTACATTTAGGATCCTTCATATTTGTATTTTATTTACTGTTTTGTTTTATCTACTCAGGGCATCGTCGACCTGCCCTCTATATCCTAAGTCGTCAATGACCCAACCAGGTATACTTTATTTTATAGCAATCAAGATCAGATTTTTATGTGCCTTAAATTTATGCATTTTCAATTTCTGTGTGCCTCAAATTCTGCATATTATCTTGTCCATTATCATTACTTTTATCATATCATTTCTATATTGGGGTTGACATCCGTGGAGGAAGTTAATGCTTCTTGGAACCGAATTCATCAGGAAGCCCCCTCATCTACCATCTAATCCATTTTCTTTCTAGTTACCTCTGTTATGTAGGTTCATCGAGTTTGTAGCAAGGTCATCTACTTTGCGCCGGTCCATTTTGCATCCATCATACATCAAGGTATCTTAAAACCTTGCATTTTGGATTTTTTTGGTTTTCTTTAGTATCCACTTCACTAATCTGAACAGGAAAGAGAAATTTTGACCAACATACTGACACGTCTAGTGGGACCACCCTTTTAGGTGAGTCTTTTACATTTCTTGTCATTTTTTATATTTCTTCCATTTTCCACTAACATTGCAAGTAAAAGCTTTCGTTTTTGCATGTCTGTGTTGGGTTTCTAGTTTGTTTGGATTCTTTCTCTCTGCTTTCTTTAAAAATCAGAAAAATAAATAAAAAGTGTTCTCCAAGTATTCTTTTTTTGTCTTGTTTTCTCCTTTTTGCATCACATTTTCCCTTTCTTGTGTGCTTGTTCTCATCAAACTTTCACATTGGGTTTTGGGCTTAAAACGAAACGTTTACATCCTTGTTTTCTCATCTAGAATAAGTAGGGGTTTAATTGGTTGCATCTCACATTTCATCACACACAAATGAACTCACACATCTAGACATTTCCTACTAGGTGGAACTGATTGGGATTTCATCACCCAATAGGAAAATCATCGTGGTATTTTGGCCACGTTATAAATCCTGCACAGATTCGGGCCTCACGTACCTTCAGGTATATTGAGGAATCCACATCCAAAAATACCTCAAACCTACCCTAGATTTCCATTTCCTAGGTACCTTCGTTATCCACTCCCCTCTTTATTTTTCACACTTCCTTAATAAATCAAGATAAATAAAACATTGTGTGCTTGACTTACTTTCCATAATCAATATAGTTAGTTTTTTCTTGTTTTGTTTCATTCCCATTATCACACACTCTTTAGCTAGGAAAATGGAACAAAATATTGGATCAAACAATCCCATTGTATCATCCCAACCAACTTCCACAGTGACTATTGGCTCATCCATGCCTATGTTTACCTCTTCTATCGGCACCCAACTGTTGATAATCAATTTTACTCATCAAGTACCTCTTGTTCAAACCTCCACCTATGAGGAGACCAACCCATTCTTATATCATCATGTCATCCCATCTATACCGGATACACCACCATCTCCTACTCCTGGGCCCCCTTCTAGCCCCATTTATGACTTCATATTTAGTAGATCTCCCGAAATATCTCAAATATAAAAAATCCACTCAATTCTTGGATCCTATTCCACCCCTACCACCTCATACTATCACCATTACCACTTCATCAAATATCATTACTAGCATTCCTATCTAGCCATCCCAACCTACTGAAATTCACATTTTTACTTCTCATGTGCCCCAACAATCAAGTACTCCCATCCAATCTCAACCATCTTATTAAATTCCCACTTTCCAACGTCACACATTCCCCCAACCAATGCAATCTTCACTTCTTGACATCTTCAAACAACCCTTTCCTAATCCACCACCGAAAAATCAATCTCCACCTTCTAAATATTACAAATCTAATCTTTATGTTGTCAATACTATACATCAAACACCTCCATCCTTAACTATCTTATCTACCTTATCATCTACTCCTACCCTAGACATTGTGCCTACAACTTCTTCAATATCTACCCCCACATCCACGTCAGCTATATCCACGACTACCACGCCTATCACATTAACTTCTACCACTTTTTCTACATCAATTCCTACCTTATCCACATCCACATCGACTTTGACTATACCTACCATGGCGTCCACATCTATTTTTCCCCAACCTATAATATCTAACCCCTCATCTACATCCACATCAAACACATAAATCACTACATTACTTGCATCCCTGAACATTCCAATCGTACCAATATCTCCATCAATCCCAACTACCTCTATATCTACCACATCAACAAATTCTTTCACATCTTCCTTGACATCTTCATCACATATTCCTACATCTTTTCCCATGACCCCA